>CM039131.1:58585757-58874503 GCA_022036555.1 Microstegium vimineum | reverse complement strand
TTTTTTCTTGTTTTGTCTAATTTGGGGTTTCGATGGGTTTGACCCAGGATCCACGGGGAAGGCCCCAGAAACAAACCCCGGGCGACGCGGGCAGGGCCCACTCCCACCCCCATCGTAAAACCCCAAATAACATATCATGTTACTGAGTAAATGCTACGCTTTACTTTTGCATTTTTCTCTGAATAGGTTGCATGGTAGTTGTTGCAAACCATTTCCTTGTCCAACCACCCCCAACCCGCCGGATGACACCGCTTATATTTTACCCGCCCACTCTTTTCATCCTTCATCGTTAATGAGAGGACTTGCGTGTACCTGGGTTTAGGCCGGTGTCCCTAAAATTTTAATGACAACGGGGAGATCTTGGGGGGTGTTGGGGTGTTGAGGGTCGAGTGATCGGACAGGGGGCCGATGATCTAGGGGGCGATCTTGCTGGGGGGGCAACCTGGGGTCCCCCGAACGTACCGTGGGGGGTAATGTGTTTCGGAGGAGATCCCGGGGCGAGCCCCGGGATAGAGGTGTTGTGATGGCACGGGGAGTACCCCGATTGTGGAGATGACCTGTCTGATCCCACCTAGGACCTGATATTCAAGTGGACCGGAACCTTGGGAACCTTCGTGCACACCACTCGTCCCTGAATGGGCGGGGTGCGGATGTTGATCGGTTTGGGCGATGTCATTACTGCAAGGTTGTTAGGTGATAAGGGTGGGTGGTGCCGTCGTGGGGACCGCACCATCCTAGATGCGCAGTACCACGTTGGCCAGGTGCTGCGTCTCCCAGTCTCAGTTTGCCGGTGCGCCGGGGAGCCCCAGGGCTGAGTGGCAGGATGGTGTCGATCCGGATCGAGCGACAGCCCGTTATCGGCCTAGGCGTTGCGCTACGTCAATGATGGCGATCTTGTGGGTACAGGTGTACACACTCTGCAGAGTTGATCGATCTATACGTATAGCCGTGTCCCCGGTTATGGACATTCCCTTAACCTACGCTTCTCTTGAGTAGTGAGATGAGTCCCTTCTTCTCTCCCCCTGGGTTTGTAGGTCCGGCTGTGAGCCGTTGAGGCAATGACGAGAGGGAGTCGTCTTGCCGCCTAGAGAGTGTGAGATGTTGCGGAGAGATGTGTGTGGATGGGTTGGATATGTGTGGGAAATGTGTTAAAACTTGAGAAACAACTTATATATATATTGTTACTGTTTAATCACGTAATAAACCTGAATAGGAAAATCTACAGCCAGATATAGGTTCTTTTCTTTATCCTTGCATACCACTGTCCACAAAGAAATACGCAAAGTATAGGGTGGGAGCCAGTGGCCAGTACAACTCGTACTGAAAGATTTTGGTTCAGGTGATGAGCCGGAGAACGAGTTCGAGGACGTCGACCCGGAGGAGTAGGGTTTCGTGCTACGCTCAAGACTGGAGATGTTGAAGATCTACGCTTCCCTTCGCTGTTCTTTCTGCTACATGCTCGTGTGAATTCGCCCAGGAGGTGATGTAATAAATAATTTAGACTTCTTAATGTACTCTTTAAAATTCAGAATTCGTGGATGACTTGATTATCGACTATAATTTGATAATGCGATGGGATGATCTTCGGGACTATCGTGTTATATTTCGCATCTGTGGATTTTCCCTTCGAGGAAAAATCAAGATCGTTGCAATCACCATGGAGCTTCAGCCTTGCA
The DNA here is from genome assembly GCA_022036555.1 of Microstegium vimineum. NCBI lineage: Eukaryota > Viridiplantae > Streptophyta > Magnoliopsida > Poales > Poaceae > Microstegium > Microstegium vimineum. The sequence goes on along the minus strand of CM039131.1, from coordinate 58,872,827 downwards.
GGCTATGGAGAGAGAAAATGGGAGCTATCTTGATTACGTTCTGAAGTTGAACTGTGATAAGAGCTTGTTGGATTACCTGTCAGAAATTAGAAAAATTTTAAAACATGCAAGACTTTGTTACTCTAAAGACATAAATATGGATGATGAAGAATTTTTGGAAATGCTCTTACTTGATGGTTGTTTCATATTAACTGCTCTGGGAGGAACCAAAGAACTGTTGGAGCGTGTGCAACAAAGATCTGGCACAAACTCGAATGGTGATAGTGTTGACACAAAAAGCGTAAAATCTGCGAACACCTCGGGCTTATACCCAAATTCGATATCCAAGGCGTGCCAGTCGATTTGACCAGTTAATCGACAAGGACGATAACTAGAACAACGTTGAACGAGACAACGGCGATGCGCTCGGATGTCAAGGCTCAAACTTGATCAGGATAACTAGAGTAGAGCTGAACAAGACAACAATGATGTGCCCGGACGTCAAGGCTCAGGTTGCTCAAACGTGGAACTTGCAAGGGTTGACGGAGATCGAGGAGATGCAACCCGTCGAAACTTGAAGAACTCGTAGATAAACTAGAAATAATGCGATAAAAGGGTAAATTGCTGGAAAAAATAGATAAAAGTGATAGATTTGTTTGATATGATTATGTATATGTTTACAGCATCCCTGTGTACCTATTTATACTCCGGCAAAGGGAATTGTATATAGATACGACTCAAACCTACCTAAACAAAACTCTTATTTTTAAGGAAATAAAATGACTCGTGCAAGAGTCAGACTCAAACTTATAAATATTGATGTAAAACCACCAGTTTCCATATCTATTTTCTCTTCGATGAAACTTTCCATCGGTAGACTTCTCCCAATCTGCATCCTTCCCCTAACGCCATCGACAACTGTATGCTGACATCAGCTACATCATCCTGCGCCCATCGATAATATTTCCTTATCGGCAACATCCTCCAATAGGCAATACTTCATTCCCATTGGCAATTTTCTTTCATCAATCAACCCTTATCGACAATAACTCTATGCTTCATCATTGACGCCCTAGTTTTACTTTCATCGGCAATCTTGACCGATGACTTTTTGATACCGATAGAACACGACTACCGATTAGAGTGAGTCTTAACCCACTTGACACATGCTAAAAAACGATGTCAACACATGCCCCCAATTTTGGAGTGTGAAATACCTCGCGCGCCGAAATTCTCTCTACTGCAATCTTTCCCTCCAAGATACTTGCGCAACCTCTTCGATTACCGCACGCAAAAACCGCAAGTTACCAACAGAACCCCGCAACTGTAGTGCGAACAGCCACGAATCCAATCATAACTCCTCAATCAGCGTGCGAATCCACTACCATACCCTTCCATACCTCTACTCAGTGAAAAGAAAATTCCAAAATATCCTTGGCCAGGCCTATAAAAATTACCACCACCTGAATCCTTCTTCATCCTGAGCTCATTCACTTTCACCTTTAATCTTGGCGGCGCCTTCGAAGAACATCCAGCGACAACCGGTGATTCCTTCCACCAGCAGAGCACAAGCCGCAAGGACCCCTAGATCCAATGGCGATCAATTTCAACATTCCCAAGGTAAATTTCTTCCCTTTTTGCTTCACCTTCCGTGATTTCTCCTTTCTGCATCATTTCTATGACCTCTTTCCCTTTCCTTCTTTGATTTTTTGAAACCTAGGAAATATGCAATAAGATAGTGATCCATACCGACCAGCCGCACTTCCACTGTCTGGGTCCAATGGGGAATACCGATCCAACAGATCTTATCAATGCAGAAACCAACTGCATCCCCTTTAGATCTGAATGCTTCGATCTAGGGTTATGGACAGACACCTTCCGCTCATGGCCCAAACCCACCAAGGGGTGGAAGAACTGGTACCTTAGGATGGCCAGAACACAGCAAGTTCACTGGGCAAAGCACAATCTGGATCAATGCATTGAGCTTTCCATTGCCGATATGGCAAAGAATGAAAACATGATGATGGCTGCTTCTCATTTTTGGTCCGATACAATGAACACATTCCTATTCAGACATGGACCAGCCACACCCACACTTGTCGATGTGCACATGCTTACCGGCCTCGACGTCTTCTCTGTCGATCCTTCCAGCCTTTTCCGCAGGAAGCCCGATCATCGGGTAATCACGCGTAACATCGGCGGTTGGACTGGATACATCCAAGAAAACCAGAAAACTGGATTGGTAGGCCAGTGGGAACATGCCATCTTCCTAAACATGAGGCTGGAAAAGTTTATCTTTTGTGGCAGAACAGTTGGACCCACCATTATGTACCTTCCCGTAGCAGAGTCGTTGGCTAATGGATCAAGGTTTTCTCTTGGCCGATACCTCCTTGGTTCAGTATATCACCTCCCGCACCAGGTATCCAGAAAACTTCTGCTAGGTGAGCCCATCGGCAACCTCGGGGGCCCTTGGTGGTTTGTAAATATGTGGTTGAATGCACATATGTACAAGGTCCTTCAATTTGACCTGTTTAGTCAGCAATTCCAAAGAGATATGCCTGAGGATCATGAATTCGCTGAAGATGAATCGGCAACCCGTCCTCCACTCAATTTTGGGGAGGCTATAATAGTGCTACCAGGAACCGATGCCAATGTAGGTCAATTTGGCATGTTCTTTCAGAGGCTCTACTGTGGAATCCCTGCTGCGGAACGTCTCTGGTGGCCTTATGTCGATGAGGACAACCGATTCCCCCTATCCTTCAACCTCACTGATGGGAACGTACCACAGAATGAGATGATCATGAAGGCCACCATTATTCCCCTGGCCATCCCAGTTAACATCTTTGGGACCGGGAAGAATGCTTCTCCAACCTATGAGTTTATTATCCATCGGCAGCGGCAAGACAATTAGCATTTGGTCAATTACCGATCAAATTCAGCTATGCCAATGTGATAAAAGCCAAGAGAAGTCATTTCCAATGCCATGGATTGAAACAGGATCGTCACTCTTCCTGCTCATGTCGATGCATCAAACATTGACTTATCCTCTTGGGCACCAACATCCTTCATTACTGAATCATATAAATCCTGGTGGCAAGAGTGGAAAAGTCAACTGTTTGCCATATCATCCCACTACTATCGGCATCTGATTGACGATGACTACATTATTCCCGATGACGCAGTAAGTTTTATTTTCTATATTCATTGGCTGTTATTTCCTCCCGGATATATTGGCACTAACTTTTCTTGTCAATAGGTCAATGATCCAATCCCCCAAAAGAGTAAGAGCGGTAAGTATTTCAACCTACGACCGATGAATCCTACATCGGTAATCGGCAACAAGGCTCCTTCATTGGCCGCCTTCACACCTCAAATGGCATCCAAGATTACCCTTAAACCCAAGCCGACACCGACCAGGACTACCGCCACTCCATCGGCTGTTGCCGCCGTCTTGGCGCAAGCTTTCGCGGTAATAATCTCTCATGTCAATTACAAACCCTCATCGGTAATGCTCATTTCGTTTAACTTGCACCAAATGTCCTTTACAGGAAACAAGCTCATCGGCAGCTGCTCCAAATACAAGCTTCTCCAACTCACGCTGCCGATGCCCCCAAGCTTCTCAATCAAAACGCGTTGATTCACCAAGCGCCGCCCCAAAGAAAAAGAAGCGCTTGAGGCGAACTACCCCAGCTGTATCACCAACTCCCATTGCATCACCAACTCATGTCAATGCAACACCAAAGCCAACATCGGTGCCCATCCCCGATCAACCATCGGATGAGATCCCCGACCAAAGAACAGTACCATCACCGCAGGAGTTAGATGCAACAGCAGGAACAACATCAACATCGGCACCAGCATCAGCACCAGATGAAATTCCCAACCAGGGGACAGTACCACCGCCACAGGGGTTAGCCACAACGGCGGAAGAAGCACCGGCAACAGCATCACCAGCACCAACTGTTCCTCCCACAGAGGCAAGCTCATTGGCAACCGTTGCCGATCCTCAAGATGATGCCACACCAGCTGCCTTTCCGAGTCCGAGACAAGATATCCATTTTAAAATGGTAAGCTGACTCATAAAACTTGCAACACAAACTTATGATTGGCAAGCCCTAATCTTCTTCTTTTTCAGGCCCAAGACTCCTCAAACAGCCTATTCTCTTTCGCTATCAACCTTCCAGAAGAAGATGAAGAAGAAGAAAACTCTGCCCAGCCAGCAAACACTATATCGACAGAAGTAAAACTCAAGCTTGAAGCTCTGCTCACCCTACTGCAACAAAGCACATCCCAACTAGTCCAAGATTCTAGTGCAGTAAGGGTAGCATTTAGAGAAATTCAAGACCAACTGCCTGCCGATGTTGAAGAACTACTCTTCCAAGCGGCATTTCTCGAGAGTCGACAGCTACAATACCGAAAAGCTTCACGTCGCATTTCCGATAGAGCTGCTCAGGTTTAAACAAGCCGCGGATGAGAAACACAAGGATATTGGTCGTCTAGAAGCTTCTAGTGTTGAGCTCGAACAAGAAATCTCTTGTCTGTCGGCGAAAAAGGAGGAACTGCTGGCAAAGCTGAAAAAGGTTAATGAAGCTTTAAACTCAGCTAACCAGAAGAAGACTCAACTTCCCGATGCCACCAAAACCCTACAACAAGAGAGGGATGCTGTTGCTCGCGAGGCTCTGATGCTGAGGAAGAAAGTTAAGCCAATTGAGGGCACTGCCGATGACGATGCTAGGGAGTTGGAGGAAGCGGACCAAATCCACCTGCGTGCGATATCATCTATCCAATCCCTGTTGTAATTTGCTATGTCGGCTACTGTAAACCTGACACTTGATTTTGCTTGTAATATAACGTTAATACGCTTTCTGTCGATGCTCTGTATAACCTTTCTTCCATCGACATTTAAACCGGTATTGTTTTTATGTATCCACCCAAATACTAGGGTAATATTTCTTTAAGTATTTACCATTGATTGCTCTGGGAAACGCAACCCCTTCGAGGGTTTCCAAAATATAAGCATTACAAGGAACAGACTGCCTTATCCGAAAAGGACCTTCCCAATTAGGTGACCACTTTCCAAATTTTGAATTCTTAGTTCCAATTGGTAAAATCAGCTTCCATACCAGATCACCATCGGTAAATTCCTTTACCTTCACTTTCTTGTCATACCATTTGGCAACCCTCTTCTTATTTTCTTCTAAGCTGATCAGAGCTCTCAATCGATGACTCACTAGATCCTCTAACTCATCCTTCATAAGAGTATCATAGTCATCGGCTGTTAATTGGTCCTGGGAAGTCAATCGTCAAGAACCAGTTTTAATCTCCCACGGTAAAACAACATCATGCCCATAGACCAATTGATACGTCGAAACTTTAGTTGCACCATGACATGCCATCCGATATGACCACAAAGCTTCATTTAACACTATATGCCACCGTCTAGGACTTTCCTCAATCTTACGCTTGATAAGTTTAATTACTCCTTTATTGGTTGCTTCAACCTGAACATTAGCTTGAGCATAATAAGGAGAAGAGTTTAAAACCTTAAACCCCATACCGACAACAAACTCATCAAATTCTCCTGATGTAAACATCGTCCCTTGATCAGTTGTAATGGTTTGAGGAATACCAAATCGGTAAACAATATGCTCTTTCACAAAGTCTATCATGTTTGTCGATGTCACCTTTTTCAACAGGATAGCTTTAACCCACTTTGTGAAATAATCGGTAGCAACAAGTATAAACTTATGCCCCTTACTGGATGGCGGATAAATCTGGCCGATGAGATCAATAGCACATCCCCTAAATGGTCACAGCTTGATTATAGGATTCATTGCCGATGCAGGTGCTCTTTGAATATTTCCAAATTTCTGACAATCTTGGCACCCTTTAAAGTAGCTGAAGCAATCTTCAAGAATCGTCGGCCAATAATATTCATTCCGTCTAATCATCCACTTCATCTTAAATGTCGATTGATGTGCTCCACACGCTCCTTCATGGATTTCGCCCATCAATTCCTTTGATTCTTCTTTACCAAGGCATTTGAGCAAAACTCCATCGATTGTCCGATAATACAACTCATCGTCAAGGAGTACATACTTGGTAGTCTGAAACCTTAGACGCCTTTTGACCTTTCTAGACGGATCCCTTAAGTAGTCAGCAATCTTTTTTCTCCAATCATCGGCAACCGTCACCGATGTTATTATCCCCTGAATTAGCTGATATCCTGAAGCAAACTGCGTCAACCAATTAGCTTCTTCATTATGCAATCTAGGAATATGCTCTAGGCGGTATTCTTTAAATTCCCTCAATACTTGCAAACACTTTTCATGATGCGCAATCAAAACTTCGCTTCGGCATTCATAAATTCCAATCAACTGATTGATCACCAACATGGAATTGCCAAAGATTTCAACAGCATCGGCACGCACATCCCTAAGTAATTCCAACCCCTTCAGTAAAGCCTGGTATTCAGCCTGATTGTTTATTGAAGTAGCAACAATCGGCAATGAGATTTCATACTTCTGCCCTCTGGGTGAAATTAAAACAATACCGATACATGCTCCTTCCTTGCACGTGGATCCATAAAAAACAAAGTCTAAGGAGCAATCTGTACGGAGTTCACTGTACCACAATGCTGAGTAACAAAATCGGCCATTACTTGACCTTTGACCGCCTTAGCCGATTCATACCTTAAATCAAACTGACAGTGCCAAAATCCACTTGCCGATTCTTCCACTTAATATCGGCATCGACAGCATGTATTTGACGACGTCATCTTTGCATATGACAGTACACTCGGCTGATAACAAATAATGCCTTGATTTAGTACAAGAGAAGTACAAACATAGACATAATTTCTCGACGGCCGAATATCTAGTCTCAGCATCCACCAATCTTCTACTCAAATAATAAATCACCCATTCCTTCCCTTCAAATTCTTGGATTAAGGCTGATCCGATAACGTTATCATCGGTAGACAAATACAACCTGAAAGGCTTCCTGTGTTGAGATGGAACTAAAACTGAAGGAATTTACCAAATATTTCTTAATCTCTTCTAAGGCTGATTGTTGTTCCTCTTTCCATACAAACTCCTGACCGGCCTTCAGCTTCAACAGAGGGCTAAAAGATCTAATCTTCTTAGACAAGTTAGATATAAATCTTCTAATGAAATTAATTTTGCCAATCAATGATTGCAACTCAGTCTTGTTTGTGGGAGCAATCACCTTATTAATTGCATCAATAGATTTTCTGCTGATTTCTATACCTCTCTGATGCACCATGAAACCCAAGAACTGACCTGCCGATACACCAAATTCACACTTATTAGGATTCATCTTCAACCCATGTTCCCTTGTGCACTCTAGAATCTTCCGTAAATTGGCAAGATGCTTCTTGAAGTTTTTAGATTTAACCACCACATCGTCAATGTAAATTTCAACTATTGTGCCGATGTACTTATGAAAAATCAAGTTCATTGCTCTTTGGTAGGTAGCACCAGCGTTCTTCAAACCAAAAGTCATCACGACCCACTCGAACAAACCAACATGATCTGGACATCTGAAAGCAGTCTTGGATATATCTTCTTCAGCCATGAATATCTGATTATATCCAACATTACCATCTATAAAACTAATGATTTGATGTCCAGCAGCAACATCAATTAGCAGATCAGCAACGGGCATTGGGTAACCATCCATCGGCGTAGCTTTGTTGAGATTCCTGAAATCAATACAAACGCGGAGTTTTCCATTTTTCTTGTACACAGGAACTACATTAGAAATCCATTTGACATACCGACATTGCCGAATAAATCCAGTCTCAATTAATTTTATAATTTCAGCTTTAATATCAGGTAATACCATAGGATTGCATCGGCGCGCAGGTTGCCAATGTGGTTGGAAACCAGACTTAATAGGAAACCGATGTTCGACTATTGATTGGTCTAAACCAGGCATCTCTGTATAATCCCAAGCAAAACAATCTTTATATTCTTTTAATAAGTCAATCAATTGTTGCTTACATTGGGAATCTAACTTAGCACTAATAAAAGTAAGCCTATACTTACTACCATCGCTGATATCTACTTCTAATAAATCATTGGCCGATGTGAACCCCAGCCCAAGTTTTCCATCATTGGCGAACTGATCCATTAAAACTCTTCTTCAGGACCGACTGCTTGGATCGGTGTAATTCTGTAGTCGGCAACTTTGAGGAACTCTGTATCCCAGGCTTCTCCTGATATGCACCTGGTTTGCTCATAGGTTTCTGATTCTGCCGACGCAACAATTGACGGGGTTTCACTTCGGACGACCTCAATCTTGTCTCCAACCCACTGCACAAGGCTTTGGTGCATTGTGGAAGGAATGTAGCAATTAGCATGGATCCAATCTCTTCCTAGGAGCAAGTTGTAGGTGCCTTTACCACTGATCACGAAAAACGTTGTTAGCAAAGTTTTGCTGCCGATGGTTAATTCAACGCATACGGCTCCCATAGCTGGTGGCACATTGCCCTCAAAATCTTTAAGCTTCATGTCTGTTTTCACCAAGTCTTGGTCACCTTTCCCAAGCTTCCTGAACATGACATATGACATTATATTGATTGATGCCCCGCCATCTACCAACATTTTTGACACAGGTTGCCCATCTACTTTGCCTTTAACAAATAAAGCTATCAAATGTTGCCTTTCATCATCGGCAGGTTTCTCAAACACAGCTGCCATCGGATCCAACACCAACTGTGCCATTTCGATAACCTCTTCTTCAGCATCAATAGGCGTCATGAATTCCATCGGCAATACAACCACCATATTGATTTCTGCCGATGAATCCATATCCTTGCGTTTCGGTCTTCACTGCATAACCGGAGATTTTCCTCTTGAAGACTCTTCAGCATGATATATATCTTGCTGATGTTCACGTTGGATCCTCCTCTTCTGACTCTTGGTCAAACCTTTAGGGCACCATTGAGGAAGCTTGGTTTTCCAAACGGGTTGGTACTGTTTTTCATTGCTTGTATCTGCACCACTCCTTACGTTTGGATCCCTGGATAATATCTCTTCATCGGGCACTTTTGCATTGGTCATCTCTTCAAGCTCTTCTTGATCAACACGCCTGTCAAGCCTATCATGAGCGCTGAGTTTGCCCCCAGCCGATCATGTGCTGATCCCTTCTCTCTGATCGGCCTGCCATAGCTTGATGTTCGATCGTCAAAACAAGGCTTCTTTTCCAACCGATCGACAGGATAGTAACCATTACATTCCGGGCAATTATCGGCAGTTGGCAGCTTGATGCCTTCTTCCCAGCAATGAACAAAGAAGGGGCACCTCCAATGATCCTTATGTCGATGCCACTCCTAGCGTTTTTCCTCTTACTGTTGCCGATATTGCTCTTCCTGCGTTCGCCGATAATTTTGCCGTGGCCGTCTATGCGTGATTATGACGCCCTGAGATCTCCTAGTATTGTCGCTTTCATCGGTAACTCTTTTTCCCTTTCTGTCATCGGCGAATCCTCTTTCCTTCACTTCATGCGCAGCTATTTGATGTTTCGGATCTACCGATGCGCTTTTCTTGGCAGCTTCTGATGTCAGCACTTTAGTCTTTCCACTAGTTTCCACCATGTTGTTTGGGAACGGGTGCTGGTCAATCTTCATTGGTTTCTGGGCTTTAGAATTTTCAAACTTAATCCGCCCAGACTCAATTTCTGACTGCAACTTCTGCCTAAAGACTTTGCAGTCATTGGTATTGTGCGAAGTTGCATTGTGCCACTTGCAATACCTAATCTTTTTGAGCTCTTCGGCCGATGGAATTACTTGATTAGGCGCCAACTTAATCCGCCCTTCTTGAAGTAATAGATCAAACATTCTATCGGCCTTGGTAATATCAAAGGTGAACCTTTCAGCTTCTTTCGGGCCAAACGGACAGGATACCGATTTCTTGTCTTTCACTCATTCAGCAGCGGCGACATTTAGCTCCTCATCTGAATCGAAATCTTCCTCTTGCCCAAGGTAGGACACTTTTTTATTCCAAGTTTTCCTTGGTTCGAAAGTTTTAACGTCCTGATCGACAATCCTCTGCACGAGATGGCTCAAACTTTCAAACTCTTGAGACACATATTTGTCCTTGATGTGCGGCAGTAATCCCTGGAAGGCCAAATCTGTCAATTGCCGATCATCAAGCACCAAGCTATAGCATTTATTCTTCACGTCTTGCAGCCTCTGGACAAAGCTTTCTACTGATTCGTCATTACGCTGCCTCAATTTGACTAAATCGGTAATCTTCTTCTCACGTACACCAGCGAAGAAGTACTTGTGAAACTGTTTCTCTAAATCGGCTCACGTAATCAGAGAATTTGGAGGTAGTGATATAAACCACGTGAATGCCGATCCTGATAAGGATGACGAGAACAATCTTACCCTTAACTCGTCCCTGCCGGCTGCTTCTTCACATTGGATAATGAAGCGGTTGATATGCTCCATTGTTGAAGTGTCATCTTGGCCAGAAAACTTAGTAAAATCTGGCACTTTGTACCGATTTGGAAAAGGAATCAAATCATAATCCGGAGGGTACGGCGTCCGATAAGAATATGTATTAACCTTAGGTTTGATGCCGAACTGCTCTTTCATCACTTCGGTAATCTTATCGGTCCAGTATGCATCTTTATCTTGCCGATGCACTTGCGAAATGTTGTTCGGCTGCACTGGATGATATACCTCCTCATATCTTTGCGGCAGATAGGCCGGAGCAGCTAGTGCAGGTGCAGCATTAGCCCGCTGAATATTGTACATCGGCTGATTTGCCGATGGACCATTTTGAACGCCCATTGGGAAAGACTGAGGCATTGCATTCATCGGTTGATATACCGATGCCCCACTCGGAGGGTTTTCCAGGTACTGATACCCAGGTTGTACCACCTGTTGTTGGATTGGTGTTGGTCCAGTCCATCCAGGATTATAAGTCAACGACATGTAATTTGCCGATGGTTGATAGCTAGCTGGTGTCTGTTGCTCTTGCATTCTAGAGTAGTCAACAAATTGGCCACATTGATGCGCGGATACTCCAGCTTGAGGATTTACCACTGCCATGGGTTGACTTGCAGCTGTGTGGCCTTGTTGCATCTGTAAAGAATTTGTTAATGGTGTCATAAGAGGCACTTTGGATATTGCCACTTGAAGATCTTCCGACGGCAATTGCACAGTTGGGGAAGATGTAGCATAATGCATCATAGGGATCATCGGCTGCGAAGGCATTGCCGATGCCATGGGACCCTTCAATGTTGTATTGTTACTTTGGATCAGATTAGAATCAACAGATGGATTTGGAGGCATACCGTATCCCCACCAGTTAGCGAGAGTTGGCTGACTCTTAGTTGCGGGTTCTGACATTGCCGATGCCACCAGATCTGTATTCAATCGAGTGACACTTGCAGGGCTCGATCTTGGCTGCGTAACCTCATCGGCAGATGGGCCCACAGGTTGGGAAGATTCTGTTGGAGCCGCCGATGGGTCTGCAATAGATGTCGATCCAGGTTGATGATACGCTGGACCAATATACTGGGGTGCTTGTCCTTCCTTGAAAGATTGCATAACAACATTGTATACAGTATTGGACAGCACACTAGAGTGGGTAATTAATGCCTGATTTAGTGCAAAATTAACCATCTCCTGCCATTTACCCGGATTGGCGTCGAAAGTGACCTGTCGTGGCAACGGCGGATCTTGCTTCTGGATAGCTTCTCCACTCCTGTTTAGGCTGAAGGATTTCAGATACAACTGCTTGTACTCCTTCATAGTCTGCTCCATAGCCTGCTTCTGATCATCTTTCAGATTCGATTCAGAGACTTCGATGACATTGCTTAGATTGATTCCAGTATTCTCCATGAGATTGAATCTGTCCCACCGGGTGTGCCAAAAGAGGTGTTGACACAAAAAGCGTCAGATCTGCGAACACCTCGGGTTTATACCCAAATTCGATATCCAAGGTGTGTCAGTCGATTTGACCAGTTAATCGACAAGGACGATAACTAGAACAACGTTGAACGAGACAACGACGATGCGCTCGGATGTCAAGGCTCAAACTTGATCAGGATAACTAGAGTAGAGCTGAACAAGACGACAACGATGCGCCCGGACGTTAAGGCTCAGGTTGCTCAAACGCGGAACTTGCAAGGGTTGACGGAGATCGAGGAGATGCAACCCGTCGAAACTTGAAAAACTCGTAGATAAACTAGAACTAATGCGATAAAAGAGTAAATTGCTGGAAAAAATAGATAAAAGTGATAGATTTGTTTGATATGATTGTGTATATGTTTACAGCATCCCTGGATACCTATTTATACTCCGGCAAAGGGAATTGCAGATAGATACGACTCAAACCTACCTAAACAAAACTCTTATTTTTAAGGAAATAAAATGACTCGTGCAAGAGTCAGACTCAAACTTATAAAATATTGGCGTAAAACCACCAGTTTCCATATCTATCTTCTCTTCGATGAAACTTTCCATCGGCAGACTTCTCCCAATCTGCAGCCTTCCCCTAACCCTATCGACAACTGTATGCTGACATCAGCTACGTCATCCTGCGCCCATCGACAATATTTCCTTATCGGCAACATCCTCCAATCGGCAATACTTCATTCCTATTGGCAATTTTCTTTCATCAATCAACCCTTATCGACAATAACTCTATGCTTCATCATTGACGCTCTAGTTTTACTTTCATCGGCAATCTTGACCGATGACTTTTCGATACCGATAGAACACGACTACTGATTAGAGTGAGTCTTAACCCACTTGACACATGCTAAAAAACGATGTCAACAGATAGTAACACTGCTGAAAATTCAGAAGCACAAATGACCTTACATATGGAGGAAGCAAATGGTAATCGATCTCAGACATCAAACGATGGAAGCAATCAAAATGATGGTGTTACTGATCGATCCCAGTATGATGATATAATTGGGCAGTGGTTTGAAAGATTTGCCAACCATGATCTCCTTTTACTGGAGAATCAAATCCCCTTTTTTGTTGTTAAAAAGATATTTGAGTTAGTTGCTTCTCAGGGTACTGTGGCTCCATTTACCGATGAAATTGCTAAGGCGATAGAGATTGCTTTGCGTTGGTATCCAAAATCAATTCTGGAATCTTGCCGACCCAAAGATTTCTGTCATTTGCTTCATTTATGCCACTTGTACTTCAGACCTACTGTGAAGAAAGAGGATAACTATCATTGCCAGGTTGGTTCTCAATATATTAATAAGTTTCTTAGCTTTGGGCGCAGTTATTTACGAATTCGAAATCAGCATGACGACAGTGAACATGAAAGACTAGCTGTTAATGCCAATGAGCAAGGTGATCGTCACCTAAATCGCTGGCGACGAGCAGCACAATATCTTGAAGCTGGAGTCAAATTTATAAAGCTGGAATTTGACAAAGTCGACCCTCATTCTCTGTTGGACATTCAGTTTAACAATGGTGTGATGAAAATACCCTGTATTGCTGTTGATGAATACACAGGGTCACTTTTTAGAAACCTTATTGCATTCGAACAGACCTGCCCTCAGTATGGGGATGATTTTACTGCCTACATCGTCTTCTTGTCTCAACTTATAAGCATGCCGGAAGATGTTACACTTCTTGGTCAGAGAAAAATCATTGTGCACCACCTTGATAGCGATGAGCAGGTATCTGATCTATTCACCATGCTCAGCAAAGATGTGGTATTTGATTTCAATGGTAACTACTACTTGAAATCTCTGTGTCTGACTATGGAAGCTCACTATCAGAACCGCATCAACCGGTGGATGGCATGGCTCTGGCTAAATCACTTCAGCAATCCATGGTTAGCCTTAGCAGCGGTTGGGGCGGTTATTGTCCTCGTCTGCACAATTGTGCAAACCGTTTATGGTATTCTGGCATATGTTAGTCCACCAGAGTAGATTGAGCATCAACAGTAATCTAAATAAATTTCAGGCCCTGATTGATGAAAACAGTTAAGACAGGAGGTAGGAGGGGCTGATGTGCTGCTCATAATGTTCTGAAAATTGTAGTCACTGTAGCAACACACTTGTTCAGTTACTTGATTTGCCGGTGTTCATCCATCTGACCTCAAGACACTGTAAGCTTCGTGGCAGTTAATGCGAGTATGTGCACGTGCACGCTGCTTACTGTAAATAAGTTTTTTTTTATAAGAACTGAATGAGAATGATGCAGGCATGCAGCTACGATTCATCTGTAATGCAGTGGAGTTAAGCGTCTTCATAACTGTTCTTTTAGACTGTTCCGGAGTTCGGGTGCGATTCATCTGTAATGTTTGCTTCTGCGAACACAGCATCAAATATTCGTCACAAAATGCTTAGATGGCACATGTAGTCTAATATATTTTGGTCCTGTCCGTTTTACTGAAATGTGAATGTTTATACTGATTTATTGTGAAAGAAAAATATTAATATTTATGTTGATTTATTCGTTCGTTGTAAAGTACTTATGAATTTCTAAATGTCAATTTCACTGTAGAATGCGAGTTAGTAAATTTTATGATATGGTTTGCTAAGCTGAGGAGAGACTGATCGCCCGTTCCTGATCCTGCAGTGGCAGTGCATTGCAGTAGTGCACCACTGTTCCTTAAACCGCCTCTTCAGAGTTCCGACCCAGAGTGAGACTCCATGACCCATAAACCGGACATCTTCACGACCGCCACCATCATCCCGTCCACCGCTTCGCCACCTCCCTCCACCCCGTCCCCGTCCCCCCACCGCATCACCTGCCGTCACACTCCGGCCCGCTCCCCGCGGCAGCCGCCGCTGTCCCCACCAACCCGCCCCCTTTCTCTCCGATGTCCACCCCGTCGGCACCCCCGCCCTGCCCGCACCTCGCCGCGCACCGCCTGTCTTCGCGCCCGCTGCGCTTCCTCCGCCGCTGCCTGCGCGTGCGCCCGCTCGGCCGCCCCGAGATCCGGCGGGACCCGCGCGAGCTGCCGCGCTGCTCGCCCTGCGCCGCCGCGGCCCCGTCCCCCACCTCCCGCCTCTACGCCTGCCTCTCCTGCGCCGTCGTCTTCTGCCCGTCCCACGCCGCCTCGCACGCCTCCGCCTCAGCGGGGCCCGGCCACCAGATCGCCGTCGACGTCGACCGCGCCGAGCTCTTCTGCGCCGCCTGCGGGGACCAGGTCTACGATCCCGACTTCGACCACGCCGTCTTCCTCGCCCAGTCCTCCTCGCTCCTCCCCTCCACCTCCTCCGCCTCCCCGTCCCCGTCCCCGGCGCTCCGCAAGCGCCGGCGCGTGGATTACCGCGCGTGGGCGCCAGATCCGGCCGAGTTCGCGCTCATGAGCTCCGCGGACCCCACCACCTCCGCCTCCGCCGCCGCGCCGGCGGGGCTGCGGGGGCTCAACAACCTCGGCAACACCTGCTTCATGAACTCCGTGCTCCAGGCGCTCCTCCACGCGCCCCCGCTCCGGAACTACTTCCTCGGCGATCGCCACAACCGGTTCCTCTGCCCGCGCCGCACGCCCGTCAGGCACCGCACCTCGGGCGCCGACGCCGCTAGGGTCGCGTGCCTAGCGTGCGATCTCGACGAGATCTACTCTGCGGCCTTCTCCGGGGAGCGCATGCCGTACAGCCCCGCCAAGTTTCTATATAGGTCTGGACTCTGGATCTCGCGCGTAATCGCAATGGTTGATGCCATTTCGGGTTTATAGCAGCATGATGTCTTCCTTTCTGTTGGATACATTGCGTATTTGGAAAGCAAAATATTTATGGTAGCTAAAATGGCTTCTTGATGAGTTGTAACATGGGGAAGGGAATCTTGCCTGAGATGTTGATTGCAAATGGAGCTACTTAATACAAAATGGAATGAGCAGAGAATGTGCAACTAAAGAGGGAGGAATTTTAAGCATTTTATGTTATTGTAATGCTAGTAGAAAAGGGAGAACAGTTACATATCCCAATACATGGCAATTGGTTGATGACATGGCATGGCATTTTTAGCATTATATGTTATTGTAATGCTAGTAGAAAAGGGGAACAGTTACACATCTCAATACATGAGAATTGGTTGGTGACATGGCATCCTATCCCTAGTCATATATTGAACATATAACCTTAAGCTCTCAAGTTAACCTATTGGGCCTAACTGCTTAAGTCATCTGGCATGCTTAGCAGTCATTAAATTGTCTAAAAATATTTAAAGTGATAAAATGCATGAAAATCTTCAAATTCAATGCAGGTAACAGCTGGCCAGGTGAGTTTGTAGGTATTCTGGGGGCAATTGGTGTATGTTGGATGGATTTTATTACAGTTCTCATGTTTGAGGATATCTGGATCATATGATTTTAATACTTACTCCCTCTGTCCCTAAATGTCTGTCTCTAGAAAACCGTGTTTCCCTCACAGACACGCTTCCCGGACGACACATATAAAGGGACGGAGGGAGTAGGTTAATTTTTCTAGTCTTCTATGAGACTGGGCACAGAAAACAATGTCATCTATTTATTCTACCTTCTGAATAGAAGTATTTAATTTCTTCTGATTATTGAGTGTCATTGTGATTTTTTAGTTGGTGGCAGCATGCATCAAACCTCGCAAGCTATGAGCAACAGGATGCTCATGAATTCTTTATTTCCATCCTTGACCATATCCATGAAAATATAAAGGAAGATCAACAAAAGTCACACCAAGGTATGCTTCTCTTTTGCTACTTTCTGGATAAAAGAACTTTGCATATGTTGCAGTCAACTGAAATCTGTATCAAGTGGCTACATATCATATTTTAATTCTATATTGCAAGTTAGTTTACTAAAATTTGTTTTATATAGCGGTGAATCTAATAATAGGAGTAACAAGAGCACCCTTTTGGACTTCTGTGTGAGCCATGAGCGCAGCTAGATCCATGTGTTAGAATAGCAAATCTCTAAACTTGTGAGTACTAGTTACATTTTTTTTTCTGTTGGTTCCACATCTCTTTGGAGCACAACCCAGCTTTTCATTAAAGATGGCAAGTAGGAAAAGGATAGTTGTCCAGTATTATTAGGTGACAAATTAGCCTAATATTTTTTGGATAAAGTAGAGGTAACTTTTTCATTTGATTTGTTCAAACATAATTTGTCTTGAGTTAGAATAATCACAGATAATGTCGAATCCTAACACTGTCATTTGTTCTCATAATAGGACATGGGGACTGTTGCATTGCCCATAGAGTGTTTTCTGGTATCCTGAGGTCAGATGTCACGTGCACAAGCTGTGGGTTCACATCCACAACTTTTGAGCCCTGTATGGATATTTCCTTGGACATGGATGCTGGAGATAACAGTTCTTTTGGTGTTGCAAACACGAAACCCCATGTGCGTAATGGGGAACGGAGCTTGGCTGGTGCGAATTCCAAGGTATCAACACTAATGAGGTGTTTGGAGCGGTTTACAAGGTCTGAGAGACTTGATGCCGAGCAAAAGTTCTTCTGTGAACACTGCAATGAGAGGCAAGAGTCCCTGAAGCAGATGTCCATTCGCAGGCTTCCATTAGTTTCCTGCTTTCACATAAAGAGATTTGAGCATTCATCAGTCAAAAAGATGTCTAGGAAAGTTGATCACTGTTTGCAGTTTCCCTTTTCCCTTGACATGGCACCGTACTTGTCATCATCTATTCTTAGAAGTAGATATGGTAACCGCATATTTCCTGCGGAAGCTAGTGATGCAGATGCAGTTTCAGAATTGTCATCAGAATTTGAAATATTTGCAGTGATCACACATAGTGGTAAGCTAGAAGCTGGCCATTATGTGACATATCTGAGGTTAAACAACCATTGGTACAAATGTGATGATGCCTGGGTAACCAGAGTTGAGGAGCATACTGTCAGGACTTCTCAGGCATACATGCTCTTCTATGTGCAGAAGACGCTCTACTACAAAGCTTGTGAAAGAGCAGCTACAGTCTGATCTGAAGCAAACATTGATGGCACTACTCCAGACCACCAGAAAAAAGTTGTCACCGAATCAGATACACATGTAGTTTGTCAATCAAGAGGAAACATGTGCACAGCCATGGCCTGGCGAAGTTTTTCATTGTCCACTGACCTATAGTTCCAATCAGAGGGAAGCTTTTTTGGCGATTTTCTTTACAGACAAGCCAGCTGCCCAAGGGAAGATGCTCGAACTTATGCATAGAGCTATTGTATTATCCTAGCTAATGGATTTCTTGTGGCGATTTCCTTAAAACTCAAGTGCTCCATTATTTGATACCAGCGATGGTGACTGGTGAAGATGGCTCCAACCAGCTGCCTTGGTGTTTTAATATTGGATTGAGCAAGGAGAGGAGTATAAAATGTGGAAAGAAAACATAAAGGGAACCGATTTTTTATGTGTTCCTTTCAGCAATTACATTCTTGCTCTACTAAATGTAGAGTTTTTCCTGCTGATACCGATCGTTGTGTGTTGCTCCCTTGCTTTTTTTTGCTTGGTCTTGGTCTTAGTGGATGAGCTGAAACCTATAGCAGTTGTCATAGTGCCCACGAATCTTGTCTTATATTTATATTAGAAAATGTAAGGCAGATTTCAGAGCTGAGATGAGCAGGCGCATAGAGATATCATGCGAGTTGCATTTTGCCATCTCCTCTCGCATGAAAATCTGATTGGAGCTCTGATATGAGTTGGTGTGGCGAATCCTAGATTCCGAGTATCCGACCCATGTGTGATTGTGCCTTGTGAGGAGTAGACCACTGCTAAGCCTGGGCATAAAAAACCGAAAACCGAACCGAAACCAAAATAATCGGAACCGAAAATTTTGGTTAGTAGTTTGGTTCTCAATTCTCAGTAACCGAACTAACTGATCAAATTTCGGTTCCTAGGCTTGGTTAACCGAAATAATCGAAATTTACAAAAAAATCACGATAAACTTTACAATTTAAATCTAATACCATCTTAATCCTAGATATAAAAGGTTGATGACACCCTTTCATAGCCTCACACCATGATATTTTTTTGAATCTTGGCATCATACCTTTTTAAAATATTGTTTCCATATTTTTTCTAATTATTTTTTGATATTTGTGTAAATTTCGGTTAGTTCGGTCGAAACCGAAACCGAACCGAACTAACCGAAACCGAATTTGCTCGGTTTCAGGTTTTGCAAAGAACCGATCGGTTCCTGATTTTAGAGAACCGAGGAACCGAACCGATCGGTTTCGGTTAACCGAACGCTGAACCACTGCTAGCTCCCTGCTGAACTAGCTTAAACA
The DNA here is from genome assembly GCA_022036555.1 of Microstegium vimineum. Classification (NCBI taxonomy): domain Eukaryota; kingdom Viridiplantae; phylum Streptophyta; class Magnoliopsida; order Poales; family Poaceae; genus Microstegium; species Microstegium vimineum. Next base: position 58,853,623 of record CM039131.1, on the reverse strand, counting down.
GTTAAACCTGGTGCCAGTGCCCTGTGCCAAACGGCATAAGCCAGTACTCCCTCTTTCCCTTCCCGGAAAGAGTGCAATTCTATTAGTGTCATGGTTTTGTATTATGTTTGGTTGATTATAGATAAAAAATATTAATATTTATGATATCAAATAAATATCATTAGATTAATTATGAATGTATTTTCATATTAAATTAATTTGGAGTGCTAAATATAAATAGTATTTACTAGAATTTGGTCAAACGTAAACTACTTTTGACAGTACTCCATATATGGTGGTCATGCATCATTTCTTATACATTGTACAACATTATTATATGTACTATATTTCATGCTCTACCTAATAATATTAAAGTGTGGTATAATTTTTCACTATGAACTCTAATTTCAAAGATTTTGAACTCCACATGAAGTTTATTTAGAGGGATACCATCTCCATTGAAAACAAGCTCCAAGATTAACATGTTCAAGTGCTCTTCCAAGTCTTTCTCTAAAGTTAGCAACATGGCTTGGTTACTGGCCCATGGTGTCAAAATCAATTTGATACCAAAAATAGTGATTGGCCTAGGGTCTCTATTACACTATTTTTTTTAATAAAAAGTACATTATTGTTGTTGAATTGGGTATTACACCCGCACCCTGTTTGTGAAAGTGCATGTTTGGTTTTGGTAATTGAGTGACAACTTAGGTGGACTAATATGTGTTTAATGTGAGACGCACAGGTGATTTAGTCCTTAGGTACACAAGTGAGAGCAACCAATAAAGTCATGAAGAGATAGCTTGTGCATATTTATGGTGCTCAACTTGATGATGAAGGAGCTCATTGCATATGAAACATGACATGGAGTCATGTGACAAGGTGGAGAAGGTCAAGGCATGACTTAGCTTGATGGACCGGTTGCAAGCGTGAAGGGCAAGTTGGAGGCTTGAAGCGTTTGACCGCGTGGCGGGAGGCTTGAGCAAGACTTGGCACCGATGGACGAAGGCAACGGTGAAGGGCAAGTGAAGTCAAGATCGATGAACCAATATGTCACGTGATGATATGAAGTGGATCATATCATTTGTGATAGGTTGGTGCATGGCTTGCATCAACGTTGGAGAAAGAGATGAAATGGAATGCGCAAGGCAAAGGTATAACTTAGAGCATTTCATTTCACCAGTCATAGTTGTTTAGAAAAGTATTTGATCGGGTTGAGTTATAGGAAAAGTCGTACTATCAAGAGGGATGCATAATAGACTAGCTTGATGAGGATAAGAATGCTCATGTCAAAAGTCTTTATGCGTTCGAGAGATACCTTGCACTCACGGGCACTTAGAAAATGTGTTTCTGCCAGGGTGCACCGGTAGTACCGGTAGGCTTAGCTGGGTGCTGAAGTTGTGCTGAAAAATGAACTACCGGTAGTACCGGTATGAGAGATCTGTAACACCCCTGGTGTTAATCATCTTAATTAAAAATTGATCATGTCATCATATGCATTAAGCATCATTCACCTGATTGAGAACCTGGATATGCATTGAACTAAAATGAGTTTGCTTGATTGTGTTAAATCAAATTGTTTGAATGCAGGTCATCTTTTCAAATTCTCAAATTTAAATTTGAATCCAAACCCTAATTCCCAGAGGGGGTTAGATTAAACCCTAAACATGAATTTCAAAATCTAAAAAGATTTTGCATATGGTTGTTTAAGCAAAGTGGTAGAGCTCTGTTTGAATTGCATTTGTTGTGTTTACAGTTTTTCAAGTGTTATTCAAGTTTTTAAAGTAATTGAAAAGGGGGCAAATCCTTTTTAAAAGGGTTTTCAATTTTCAAAAATGCATTTTCATTTTTAGGACGAATTTGAAAATGTGAGTATTGACAAAGTTGTAGATCATGAAATTTTGAGCAACTTTTGTATTTAAAGTTTTTCATGAAAACCCTTGGAAACTTGAGCTATTTGCAAATTAGTACCAAGGGCAGTTTAGTCTTTTCATCAAGCAGTTGCATGGCGGCGTTGAGCTCGACGTCGACACCTGGCCGGCCACCTGCCGACGCCACCGTGCGACTCCAGGCCTCGACTCACGTCCTGTCGTGTGCGTGGCGTCGTCGCGCACACTCCGCGCCCTTCAAAACGGGACGTCGTCCACTCCTGCCTCCCTTTCCACGCTCGCGCGCTGCTCTGCTCTGCTCCGCCGAGCGCACCATAATCGTCGACGAGCTCGTCCGAGCTCGTTAGCCACTGCCAACCGCTCAATCCACTGCCGTTGTCTTCGCTTTGACCTCACGCATCCTCGGGGTGAGTTAGTTAAAGCCGCCGAGCCTGCATTCACCCAGCGTGGCTCCGTCTTCCTCAGCTCCGGCGAGAGCGCCGCCGCTCTGGTCAGCTATCGACCGGGCGACACAAGAGCCACATTGCTCTTTCATCCTTGTTCATCACTGATCCTTGTCGACTTCTCCGTTTTGCATATGGTGGACCGTAGCTCCGGGAACATCATCGTTGCCGCTCGGTTCATTGTCTCCGCCGGGACGGTCTTCGTCGCCAGCTCGTTCTGCTTCATCTCCGGCCACGCTAGCAAGTGCTACACCTTCGGGGTAAGCACCTCGAACTCTCCGCACACTCGGTTGTCCTTGAATCGAGCCATCGAGCTCTGTCCACGAGCGCCGCCGCGGTTCATGGCCGGCGCGGCGGCGTGTTCGTCGTCTGGTCGTTTTAGTTGGTCATTTTCTGATCCGAGTCTTGCGCTAGCTTCGTCTAACCGTCCTGAGTCTGGTATGGGTGATGGTTGTTCAAGCGCGTGCACATTTTTTTTCTCCGGCGCACGTCACGCAGATCCCCGCCATCCGCCATGGTCGTCGACGAGGATGTTGCGTTTAGCTCTGGGTTCGTTTTGTGTGCGCTTCGCGTTGTTTGGGGGCCGCTGAGCATGCTAGGGTTGTTGGTTGAGCCGATCGAAGCCTGTGTCCATCGGCGCGTGTGCGGCCACGCGCGGGTTGCCGCCATGGCCGTTGACAAGGTCACCAGGGTAGGTTCTAGTCTCGTTTCTGTTGGGCGTTTTGCTCGTGGTTGATCCTGAGTCGTTTTCGAGGCCTGGTTTCTCCGGCGCATGGTTGTACTCGCCGGCGTACGTGCGGCCGAGCCCGGGTTGCCGCCGTCGTCGCCGACGAGGGCGTTCTGAGGGATGGAAATGGTCGTGTCGCACCTCGTTGGTTTCAGGGTGGAGTGTAGAAGCTAATTCGAGGGTTGGTGGTTCGATTTGGTCACCGACAGCGATGCGCCGCCGTGTTTTGTGGTCGCCAGCGCCGCTGCTCTGGCGCTGGGACGCTGACGTGCGGCCCCCAGGCGTCAGTGTCTGTTTCAAAGGTTTTTCCCTTTTTTAGTTTTGAACAGTAATAACTTTTGTTATTTTTGTATGTTTAAATCTGTGCATATTTAAATTCTGCAAAAATTTGTGTATGCTCTCTGTGATGTATAGTATTTAAGAAAAATATAACATGATCATGTTTAATACATTTTTAATCCTGTAAAAATGCTCAAAGTAATTAAAAAATTAGTTTTCCATGATTTTTCATGCTCTGTCTATTGTTCCAAAAATTCTGGGAATTTTTGTGTGAACTATACACACTGTTACCTTGCTGTATAAAAATTTTGGAAATTTTTTGGATGAACTTTTGTACATGTCTATTTGAATAATTAAGTATAAAATGTTTAGAAACCCTAATGACTTTAGGTTTTGAGTGATTTTGGATTATTTGATGAAAATGGTCATTTGTCCAGTGACAACCACAAGTTAGACATGCTTGATGTGATGTTGTTTATTCAGTTCTTTTGGATGTAATTATTAACTTAGATAATCAAGATAAATAGGGTTTAATTAATTTTGCTTTATAACCTAGTGTTGCTTTCCTTCATGAAGGAAAGTTGTACTCAAGGTATAATCTGTTTTAATCATCTCTTAAGAACATGTTTATTTATGTTGAGCATCATGTTTACTACTCAAGCATCATCTAAAACATGTCATTATAACGTGTAGATTGTTCGTTGGTTGGGTTGGATACCTCTAGTGAAGAGGTTTTCTTTCTTGAATCTGAACCCGAGTTCGCTTATCCCTCCAACCAAGGCAAGCCTCGGTGCATTCAAACCCTTCCTTGTATTTAAAATGATTGCTTTAAATACACTTATGGTTATTCTATTGCATTGTGGTACTTTATTAAATTCCTACTTGATGCATAGCCTTATCCTTGTATTAATTGTACCCTACACCTTGACACTTGTTTAAAGATGCAAATTTTTGGCTAAAAGGCTTAGTTTGCTTAGAACTTTTATATTGGGTGATTTCCGATCACCTACGCATAGCGTATTGCTTCGACAAAAGGTTATGTTCTTTTGAGAAAGGGATGTTGTTGGAAGTAATAATCGAGACCGGGCGGACACGGTGTTTGGGAGCCATCAGCGGTGTCTGATGAGCGGGTTCTCTCCGCCTGTGTCATTAGGGACCGTCCGTTGATGCATGACTAGGGTTGTGACTTTGGAGTACTTATCGCATACTTCGGGAAGCTGGACTCTGGCGAATCCAGTCTAAAGGACGGTTAACCCGCACTGGGAGTGGAGAGATGGCGAGAGTAGTGTGTACCCTCCAAGTTCGAGGAACTGGATGGAGGCGTACTGTGCTCTCGGGTGGCGGGGCCCCGTTCTCGGATGGAGGATCCAGGGAAAAGTAGTCATATGTGTGCTTTAGTGTTGTATATGTCGTGTGGCGGGCCCCCGTTCTCGGATGGAGGATCCAGCTGGGTTTAACCGGTTCGAATCGTCGTGTTCCTCGGATATGGAAACATAACCCTGTTTTCTTCTTCATAGTTAATGAAACTTAAACTGGATACTTGTTGGATCCCTTCATGGATGTTTATTACCTTGTTATCGATCATACATCTAGATCGGCACTTGAGTAATCTTATGGATAACATAAATGAATTTCAATTTTTTTATAAATGCTCCTTTATGCAAAACACTTGATCCTTGCAAACCACACCTTGGATCCTATGACATGCATACTGCTTTGTCCACCAGATTTTTTTTATTTGTTGGATAAGTCTTGTTGAGTACTCCCGTACTCAGGGTTTGTTAACCTCTGTTGCAGATGAGGGCCACAACCCGGTTTGTGTGGCTTCGTATTGTATGACCGTGGTCAATGTGGATGAAGATGAAGAATAAAAAGTCTTTGCTTGACTCTTGGGCAAGAGTACCTCGGTTGTTTGTTCATACTCTATCAGCAGCTTGATGTATTATTAACGTATGACACTTAAGTTATGTTTCAAAACTTATGGTTTGTAATACGACTTCAAATTTCCGCTACTTTGATGTAATATAAAAATTTTGTATTACTTCTGCAATGTTTGTAATGAGGAGATCCTGTTCGGAAAGAGGTGGATGACCCGCTGTAAAGTGGCGACACCTGACGGATCAATTAAGGTTTGGATCATTTGTTGGGATTAAGTGATTAATCCTGGCAAGTGAGCCCTATCTTAAGAGGTTCTGTCACAAGACCGGTAGTATCAGTGGTGACCGGTAGTACCGGTGGAATACCGGTAGTACCGGTAAGTCATTTCCCCGCCCAGATCTGGTGTGCTGAAAAAATGAACTACCGGTAGTACCGGTGGTTCCACAGGTAGTACCGATAGGCAAAATTCCTACGCGTCTCAAGTTGCGGGATTTTGAACTAGCGGTAGTACCGGTTTCTCACCGGTAGTACCGATGGTGACCAGTAGTACCGGTGAAAGACCGGTAGTACCGGTTGGCTAACTTTGTGCAACGGTCGAAAGGCTCCAACGGTCAGATTCCTTGGACCGGTAGTACCGGTGGGACACCACCGGTAGTACCGGTAGTGCATCTGGAGCTGCGGGAATAAACAGGCCGCCCCTTCCGTGGGGCGGAATACCACCCCCATTATTCCACTCCTACACCTGAGAAAAAGGGTCCCAAGTGTCTCTCTCTCCCCCTATGCTCCTAGGCTTCAATCCATGGTGGATTTGTGAGAGAGAAGTGAGATTTGAGAGTGGAGAGGATCGATCTACGACTTGAGCATTCAATTTCCTCTTCTTGTCGGCTTGCTTTGCATTTGTTACTCTTGGATTCTTGGAATCCTAGCCGGCTAGGTGTTCTTCGAGATTGCCCGTGTTGATTCATTTGTGAGGGCATCCCGAATCGTTTGTATCACCCTTTGATCCTAAGTGGAAACCTCGGGCTAACCTTTGTGGTTGCTTGAGGGAGGCAAGGAGGTGGAAGAGACTCCGACCTTTGTGGTCACCTCAACAATGAGGAGTAGGAACTCCTTTGTGGGGGCCGAACCTCGGTATAAATCTTGAGTCTCGCGTGCTTGATGTTGTGGAGATAGCTTCGACTATCCTTTGTTCTTGTGTTCTTCGTGTTCTTCCTCTCTCTCTCAAAGTTCATAGGTTGAGAAGGCCCGATCTACAAATTGGAGAGGAACCAATCCAAGCAAAGCTCAACATCATTATTCTCAACCTCAAGGAGTGTGGGGAAAAGCTCGGATTCGGATTCAAAGCTCTTTACATTGAGATCTCGAAGCTACAGCGAATCACTGGTAGTATCGGTCTGCCTTCACCGGTAGTACCGGTCCGCCTTCACCGGTAGTACCGGTCCTACTGCCGGTAGTACAAATCAGTGGTTTGCACTCTCTATTCACTAGCTTATACTTATTGTTTCATACTTGTGCTAGTGTTTAGTGGTTGCTTTAGTAACTAGTATAGCTTGTGTATCTTGCTAGTTACCTTCTTGCTTGTGTAGCATAGAAGTAGTTCTTGAGTGACTAATTGACTTGTGTAGTCTTGTTAGTCACATTACTTAGCTTGTGTAGCTAAGCTTTTGAGCTCTCTAGTTTGGTTTGTGTAGCCTTGCTATTGAGCATTACTAGTGAGCTTAGGTTTTGTACGCTTTGCCTTCACTAGGATGTGTAGGAGCTCCCGGTTTGCTTAGAGTACTAGTTTCTTAGATTTGTGTGACCTTGCAACCTAGACTTGTTAGGTGAGCTTCCTAGCCCGGCACCGTAGTAAGCCTTCTTATCTTAATTTGCTAGGTGCTAGTGTTTTAAGTAAAGGGGTGTTGTTTTGGCTAGACCGATAGTTTTAATTCTGCATTTATTTTGGTTAGCCTTTGCGATGAGTTTTTAGATACGCCTATTCATCCCCCCTCTAGGTCAATTAGGTCCTTTCAGTTTGGATGCACCAAACTAAAATTTAGCTAGCTAAAATTTTAAAGTTAAACTTTAGCTACCTAAAATAGCGGTGTGTTTGGATGCTTTAGCTAATAAACATAGCTAAATTTTAGATTATTTTTTAGCTTGGTTGTTTGGATGGCTATCTATTAAATTTAGTCAGTTAAGAATTATTGGGTGCATCTAAACAGACCTTAGTCTACATCCGCATAAGAACATTATGTATAAGGGTCAAGGTTCGGCTAGGCGGTGACTAGGCGGTGATTAGGCGCGACTAGTCGCTCCGCGAGGGGGTTCCGCCTCGCCTACGGGGGTAGGCGGAGCCCTAGGCGGGCTGAGGTCGCCGGAGAGGGAGGAGCAGGCGGCGGCCGTGGCAGAGGAGGCGGAGAAGCAGGGACGGGGGCAGTGGAGGGTGCGAGCGGCACTTAGGAGGCAGAGATGGGCAACGGACGGCGCGGAGGAGCAGGGACGGGGGCGGCAGACGGCGCGGAGGACGCAGGGAAGAGGGCGGCGTACGGCGCGGAGGATGCGGGGACCGTGCGCGTGCGGTCGATGAAGATGAAGGGATAGGATTGGGGGAGGTTAGTATATGAGCTTGAGCTGTTTTATGGGTCTTTCTAAACAACTCTTAGCCCACATGTATACTGAAGTCTACTTATTTCTTGTTTTCTTTTTCTTTTTTATACATATATAAATGTATATCTAATGCCTAGAAAAAACGTCTAGGAACGACTATGCGTGATTAATCCCAACTAATCGCTAGGCTGAGGGTCAGCGCCTAAATTCCGCCTAACGCCTAGCTGAACTTTGATAAGGGCCCTTGCATGGTAACTAAGATATTGAATACATATATGTCTGCTTGTGACCGCTAATTGTCCTTTACTTATCCACGATGCCAGTCGTACATCCAACAAATATTTTCACTCGCAAAAGGAAACTGCACTGTAAATGTATTGGCCATAAAAGTAATCTCCATTTACTGCACATAGTAGTTTTGTATATAAGCTGCAATTTAATTTGATTCTACATTCATGAAATGCACATTAAATATCACTGTAACTGATGAGCTTGTGCGCTGAACGTCAATGGCATTGGTAACGGAATTGCATCAATGAAATGTTATATATACTCTTCCGTATCAACCGACGGCCGGCCAAGAAAAAGAAGTAAACGCCACTCAAGTTTGATTGAAGATATTATATCTTGTTACTGTTACGTAATGGTTTGCCTTATTCAGTTACGCACTCAGCTGACCCACGACACGCATTACAGAAAAAAAAAGTACACTATCCGCACGCATTCTGCAGACAATCACTGCCCCGGCCCTTTTCTGTAACGACAAGGAACGCACAGCGCACGCCACTCATATCTCCAAACTTACCATTATAAGTTGTTCAACAACATGAGTATCTAACACTGTGAGTTTTCCGAGCCGTTCGTGACCGTGAGTACGGCTATTATGATAGTTTTACACTCTGCAGAGGTTACGCACTTTACCCACAAGTTATGTTGCCCATATGGCCGGGATCATACTCCCAAAACACTTCCAAGGTGAGCAGGCAGGGTACACTATAAAGTCTTTCAAAAGCCCTTTCTAGCATGTAGCGGACCCTACGGACCCAATGCAAAGGGGTATATGGGACACCCCGATGGTACCACCCGCAGCGGTCCCCACACAAGCTATACCCCATAACCAGCTCGGCAAAGGTGTCTTTCACGAACCACAAGCATGCTAGTCCAAACTTCATACTTAACTAAAGTCAGAGTCATTATAGCACTCATGGTTGCATTTAAGTCCCAGCTTTTACCCTACAGTGGGGTCCTATTCCATGTTGTTATAAAAGCCAATTTTAATCAACGTTGCATATATCTATTAGTCAATATTCAATTCAAGATTCTTCATGTTCAGCATAGCAAAACTACCCATATGTATAGTAACCTATTGGTGACAAGGTAAAAGGGATAACAAAGCTATGATATAGATCTAATAGGAATCAAAATTAAACACATGCAATATGACTAGATTGATTAAGGTGAATAGGTAACAAGGATGATCTCATGTTATACTTACCTTAAACTCTTAGATCCTTTCTTCACTTGATTCTCGATCTTCTGATGACTTCTTCTTGATCTCCACGTAAATCTCACCGATTCGACAAGATCATAAACACCACACAAGCATCTGAACAATCATACAAAACATACAATATATCTACTTTAGAACAATACACCAATCAATGAAAAAGGTTTAAAAGAAATCTACGTATTGCTACGATCACGCAGACGCGAGAATCACGCTAATTGGATCTATAACGAAAAGAAACGACTACCGAAAGATTTAGCTTTTAAAAGAAAAGTAGACTTCGTTTATTTTATCTATAAAAAGCATGGTTAGGATATTTCAGAGAAATACCCAAATTAGATTAAGTCACATTATATTTCCTTGGAAAAACAAGATTAAACTAAATATATTTTATTTAGGAAAACATCGAGGTGAAAACATAGATTAGTTTTAATTGGAAAAACCATTGCTTATAGATTAATCGATTATCATTTTATTTGAAAGAATAAAACATGTTTATTACTGTTACTAACATGTAGATCTTATTGTCGGTGTTATGACCCGGGGGTCAAGACCACCAACGAGCAAATTTGTATATCGCGTGCTCCCTCTCTCAGACGTGATGCAAGACGGACACAAGATTTATCCTGGTTCGGGCAAGAAGGCCCTACGTCCAGCGGGGGGAGGATGTCTTGTATTATCTCGCACCCAAAGCGTGCTCGTACAGGGGGGGGTACAAGCAGTGTTACACGGAGCCGGCCACCCGAGGGGTCGATCGAGCGGCGCGGTGTGTGTGTGTGTGAGGCGTGGTATAGGGTCCCTGAGAACCAAAGTCGGATCAGAGTCCTAGATGAAGTGGGAACCGACCGAGAGAGACTCCAACCTCCTCTTGAAATCGGGAAGAAGAAGAAGTCGTCCCCTCACTCTACCTCGGCGTCCCCCTTTTATAGACCAAGGGGGAGACTCGAGGGTACAGGGTCCTAACAGTAGAAGTATGGGCGGCGCATCCACGGCACAGTGTTGGCGAAGAGACATCGAGCACTGTGGCGGCGTGGTCTTCCCGTCCTTCAGGCGTCCCTGGTCGTGGCATCAGTAGAAGTCGTCGCAGTGCAGTGTCCGCAGGCGGGCACGAGTTCCACGGCCGAAGCGGGACGGGGCGAATGGGACGTCTTCCGTACCGGAGTTGTTGAAGAGGAGGGGGTCGAGCCCCCGGTCAAGGGGGGAGGTCGAGCCCCGTATGACTCCGTCACGTTCCCGAAGTCGTCGTCGAGGGTCGCACTGTTCACTTTCCGAGGGGTACTATAGAAGTCCGTACTCGCGTAGTGGCGGCAGTGGCGGCACAGTTGACGGGAGTCGGGGACTGGACGGGGAGTTGGCGGATTTGACCGTGGATGTAGGCGCCCATGTCGTCATGTGGATTTACTTTTACCCATGCCGGAGTGGTTGGGTTAATCGAACCCTCGTCCGTCGACGGCGCTTGGAAGGTCGAGGCGTCGACAGGTTGAGGAGGTCGAAGTCGAGGTAGAGGTCGGGGGGTCGTTCGTCCGACCCCTCGTCCGTCGTCGAGGTAGAGCCGGGGGGTCGTTCGTCCGACCCCTCGTCCGTCGTCGAGGTAGAGCCGGGGGATCGTTCGTCCAGTACCGGGCTCCGACGGTGGGAGAACGTCGAGGAGTACCGGGTGTTGTTTGAACACTCGGTATGTCGCGCTGCGGAGGTCGCCGCCGCGGACATACGTGAGGGAATGGAGGTAGGTTCTATTCCACCTTAGATTGTACTTTGAACTGCTTGGTTGCCGTTTGTTGACGATCTCTGTTTTTGTTCTTGTCAGTCGCTGCGGGTGAGGTCGTACGAGAAGTCCTAGTACATTCTCCGGGTACAGGGGCAGCTCTCGACCCTCCATGCCTCTCTGGAGAAGGCGAGGGATGAGGCCGCTCGTGCGAAGGCGGAGACGGCGACTATCTAGAAGGATGCTGAGTCAAGGGTCGCCCACGCGAAGGCCGGCTATGAGGCTATCCAGAAGGAAGCCCGGGAGGCCTTGTCGTCGGCGCAGGCGAAGCTCGACGATGCCCTTCGGTCGACCATCGCCGTCGGGCAGGAGCGGGACGCCGCCCTCGAGGCCCAGCGCAAGGCCGCGGAGGAGGCCGCTCGGCTGAGGGGAGACCTCGACGCCATCTCCCGCGAGCGCGACGCTCTGGCCACCTCGGAGGAGAAGGCTCGGACCCGCGCGACCTCCTTGGGCATGGTGGCGATGAAGCAGAGGGAGGCCCTCGGGGAGGCATACAAGACCGTCGAGGGTCTCGAGGCCCAAGTCAGGGACCAGTCCTCCGACCTTGACGTCGTCCGCCACCAGCTCGAGGAGGCCGAGCAGGCCTACTCCGCCTTGGATGTGCAGGCCCAAGGTGAGTGTTTTGGGTGTTTGCGGGGTTTGTCCTGCCTCGACCCTTTTTCTGCTTTCGGGTTTTAACCGTTATGTGCTTGTTTCGGCAGAGCTTGCGGAGGAGAATGCCCGCGCCCAAAAGGACCTGGACAATCTTCAGGGCCTGCTGAGCACCGAGGTGAACCTCAACGCGACGCTCTCGGCCGCCATCAACACCTTCTGCGACGACCTTTCGGTCGAGCCGGAGCCGGAGCTCGAGGGGGACACTCGGGGGGAATCCCTGCTGCGCCGCTTCTATGCCATGACGCGGGGGGTGACGGAGAACGTCCGAGCCGCCCTGCATGTGGGGGTGAAGCGGGCCCTCGCGGTCGTCAACTCCTTCTACGACGTGGATCTCAACCTCGTTGTCGACGGGTTCGCCACCGACCCAGATCTGACCGAGGAGCAGAACGACGCGAGGTGTCAGGAGCTGATGGACCACGCGGAGGTGCCCGGAGGCCAGCTGGTGAAACTGTTCGAGCCCGACGTGATCCCCTCGGCGGATGAGTAGCCCTTGGGAGATGTCGACGGGTGGTCGCGGGCCTGCGAGCCATATCTGGACAAAAAAGGTCCATGTAATAGTTAGGCCACTGTACCGATATAATGCCAAGCCCCCGAGGGCTTTTTGTATATAATGCATTTTGATCGATGTGCACAGAGTTAATTTCATTTTTTCGAGCTTTCCCTGCTTTTCTTTGCCTGAGTCGACACCTGTGGACTAAGTGTTCGACGCACGCTCTTATCCTTGGAAGGGGGGTGGCGAGTAGGGATACCGTAGCCCTGGGGCGTAGGTGAGTCCCTGACTCGATGGCACCCTCGACCCTTAGGGAACTCGAGGCGTCTTTACTTAGTTCAGAAGCGTACTCGAGGGAAAGAACGAGAGGGAGAGTCGAGTTTCGAAAAAACGTTCGAGTTTTTCGGAGACCTAGGAGGGGGTGCCCCCCCTGTTAGCCCCCGAGGGAGACTCGACTTTGCTGAGGCAAAGTCGAGGCTACCTTAGTGCTGTGGATGGGTTCGTCTCGTTACTTCTACTTCTCGAGCTCTCTCTGCCTTTCTTTGCCTGAGTCGACGCTCGTGAACTTAAGTGTTCGACGCACGCTCTTATCCCTGGAAGGGGGGTGGCGAGTAGGGATACCGTAGCCCTGGGGCGTAGGTGAGTCCCTGACTCGACGACACCCTCGACCCTTAGGGGGTTCGAGGCGCCTTTACCTAGTTATGAAGCTTGCTCGAGGCAAAGAATGAGAGGGGGTCGAGTTTCGAGAAAAAGCGTACGGGTTTTTTTGGGGACTTAGGAGGGGGTGCCCTTCTGCCAGCCCCCGAGGGGAGCTCGACTTTGTCCGGGCAAAGTCGAGGCTACCTTCGGGCTACGAACGAACGTGAAATGTGTTTCGAGAACATTTTATTCATTCGAGAATTTGTACATAAATGCGGAAATGTACAAGGCCCTGGGGCCTCAGGGATAGAAGCGACGTAGCTGTTCGATGTTCCACGCGTTGGTGAAGATCTCGCCCTTCTCGTTCTTCAGTTTGTAAGTGTCGGGCTTCAGCACCTCTGCCACGATGAAGGGTCCCTCCCAAGGTGGCGTCAACTTGTGACGCCCCTTGTTGCTCTGTCGACAGCGCAGAACGAGGTCGCCGACGTTGAGGTCCCTTTTGCGCATGTTCTTGTCGTGGTAGCGTCGTAGCGTCTGCTGGTACTGGGCCGACTTGAAGAGGGCCATGTCACGAGCTTCCTCGAGCTGGTCGAGGGAGTCCTCTCGGGCTACTGTGTTGGCTTGCTCGTTGTAGGCTTTCAGTCGAGGGGACCCGTACTCGAGGTCGGTGGGGAGGACGGCCTCGGACCCATAGACCAAGAAGAACGGGGAGAACCCCGTAGCTCGACTTGGTGTCGTTCGGAGACTCCATAGCACAGCGGGCAGCTCTTCGACCCATCTCTTTCCATGTCTGTTCAGCCGGTCGAAGATCCTTGGCTTGAGGCCCTGCAAAACCATACCGTTGGCACGCTCGACCTGTCCGTTAGTTCGAGGGTGGGCAACTGCGGACCAATTCACCTTGATGTGGTGATCGTCACAGAAGTCCAAGAACTTTTGGCTGGTGAACTGCGTGCCATTGTCGGTGATGATGACGTTGGGGACCCCGAAGCGGTGGATGATGTCGGTGAAGAATAGCACGGCTTGCCGAGACTGGATGTTGGCGATGGGCCGAGCCTCGATCCACTTCGAGAACTTATCGACAGCCATGAGAAGGTGAGTGTGCCCACCCTTGGTTCTTTTCAGGGGACCGACCATGTCGAGCCCCCATACTACGAACGGCGAAGTTATGGGTATCATCTGAAGAGCTTGGGCGGGCAGGTGGGTCTGCCTGGCATAGAATTGGCATCCCTGGCAGGATCGAATGAGTTTGGTGGCGTCGTTGACAGCCGTCGGCCAGTAGAAGCCCTATCGAAAGGCACTTCCTACCAGCGTTCTCGGCGCCGCGTGGTGGCCACAAGCTCCCGAGTGTAGGTCCTTCAGCAGTGCCCTCCCCTCCTCGAGGGTGAGGCAGCGTTGAAGTACACCTGACGGACTTCGTCGATATAGTTCGCGGCCATCCCCGTATAAGACGTAGGTTTTGGCACGTCGAGCTACTCGACGGGCTTCTGTGCGGTCTTCCAGGAGTTTGCCACGCGTCAGGTACTCGAGGTAAGGAGCGCGCCAATCCGTCGGAGGGGTTGGCGTCGAGGCGGCCCCGTTGATCTCCATGACCCCTCCCCGCTCGAGGGGTGATTGGTCGAGGGGGGTGGGTCGACCCCTTGCTCGAGGGCGGGAGCCCCCGAGCCTAGGTCGACGGATGGCGTGTGCAGATCTCTCGAGAAGATGTCGGAGGGGACCGTCCCTCGAGTAGACACGATTTTGGCCAGTTCGTCGGTAGCTTCGTTGTACCGACGGGCCACGTGGTTGAGCTCGAGGCCGTAGAACTTGTCCTCGAGCTTTCGGACCTCCTTGCAGTAGGCTTCCATCTTGGGATCGTGGCAGCTCGAGTCTTTCATCACTTGGTCGATCACCAACTAAGAGTCCCCTCGCACGTCGAGGCGTCAGACCCCGAGCTCGATGGCGATGCGCAGGCCGTTGACGAGGGCCTCGTACTCGGCGACGTTGTTGGAGGCGGGGAAGTGGAGGCGGATGACATATCTCATATGGACCCCTGAGGGTGATACGAATAGCAACCCCATGCCTGCTCCCATCATCATCAGTGATCCGTCGAAGTACATGGCCCAGAGCTCGCTCTGAACCTGCGCTGGGGGTAGTTGGGTGTCGGTCCATTCTGCAACGAAATCTGCCAGTACCTGAGACTTGATAGCCTTCCGAGGGGCGTAGGAGAGGGCCTCCCCCATGAGCTCGGCGGACCACTTGGCGATTCTTCCCGATGCCTCTCGGTTCTAGATTATCTCTCCGAGGGGGAACGAAGAAACAACAGTGACCGGATGGCCCAGGAAATAGTGTTTGAGCTTCCGCCGAGTGAGGACGACCGCGTATAACAGCTTCTGGATGTGGGGATACCTTGTCTTGGTTTCGGAAAGGACCTCGCTCACGAAATAGACAGGCCTCTGAACCGGCAGGGCGTGTCCTTTTTCCTCCCTCTCGACTACTATGACCGCGCTGACTACCTGCGTAGTCGCCGCGACATAGAGCAGGAGGGGCTCGGCCGGGCTCGGGGGGACCAAGACCGGGGGCGAGGTGAGCAAGGCCTTGAGCCTCGAGGGGGATTCCTCGGCTTCGGCGGTCCACGCGAAGTGTTCCATCTTCTTTAGGAGCCGGTAAAGGGGTAGGGCCTTTTCTCCGAGCCTCGAGATGAAGCGACTGAGGGCGGCGAGGCACCCTGTAACCCTTTGCACGCTCTTGAGGTCTTTGATCGGGTCCATCCTCGTGATGGCGGTTACCTTCTCGGGATTGGCCTCGATGCCGTGCTGGGAAACTATGTATCCTAAGAGCATGCCTCGAGGGACCCCAAAGACACACTTCTAAGGATTTAGTTTTATGCGGTTAGCCCTGAGGCACCCAAACGCAATCTCGAGGTCTCCGACTAGGTTTCCGACGGTTCTGGACTTGACCACGATGTCATCGACGTAGACCTCGACGGTCGGCCCTATGTGTTTCCCGAAGACGTGGAGCATGCATCGCTGGTGGTGGCCCCGGCGTTCCGCAAGCCGAAGGGCATGGTGAGGTAGCAAAACATGCCAAAGGGAGTGATGAAAGAGGTCGCGAGCTGATCGGACTCCTTCATCTTTCTTTGGTGGTAGCCGGAATACGCATCGAGGAAGCAAAGGGCTTCACATCCCGAAGTGGAATCTACTATTTGGTCGATGCGAGGTAAAGGAAAAGGAAACTTAGGACATGCTTTATTCAAACTAGTGTAGTCTACACACATCCTATCCTTCCCATTCTTTTTCTTTACAAGCACGGGGTTAGCTAACCACTCGGGATGATGTACCTCCTTGATGAATCCGGCCTTCAAAAGCTTGTCGACCTCCCCCGATGATCCTGCGCTTCTCCTCGTCGAAGCGACGCAGGCGTTGCTTCACCGGTTTGGACCCGGCTCGGATGTCCAAGGAGTGCTCGGCGACTTCCCTCGGGATGCCCGGCATGTCCGAGGGACTCCATGCAAACACGTCGGCGTTCGCTCGGAGAAAGTCGATGAGCACGGCTTCCTATTTGGGCTCGAGGGTGGCACTGATCGTCAGCACCTTCCCATCCTCGAGGCCGGGGTCGAGCGGGACGGTCTTCGTGTCTTCCGCCGGCTTGAAGTTGCCAGCGTGGCGCTTGGGGTCGGGGATCTCTCCGGACAAGTCGTCGAGGGCCGCGAGGATGGCCGAATCCTCACGGGCCTCGGCTTTTTCCACGCACTCGACGTCGCAGTCGTATGCGTGCTCGTAGGAGGTGTCGACGGTGATGACCCCCGAGGGCCCCGGCATCTTGAGCTTGAGGTAGGTGTAGTTCGGGACCGCCATGAACTTGGCGTACCCCGGTCTACCGATGATGGCGTGGTAGGTGCCTCGCCACGCGACCACCTCGAAGGTCAGCTCTTCCTTTCGGAAGTTCGAGGGGACGCCGAAACAGACCGGCAGCTTGATGCGGCCGATCGGGAGTGCCTTCTTCCCTGGGACGATTCCGTGGAACCCCCCCGCGCTGGGCAGGAGCATGGTCCTCGGGATCCCCAGGAGGTCGAGGGTCTCGGCATAGATGATGTTGAGGCTGCTCCCCCCGTCCATGAGCACCTTGCTGAGGCGGGTGTTGAGGATGATCGGGTCGACGACGAGCGGGTAAACCCCTACGTTGGGGATGTGCTCGGGGTGGTCGTCCTGATCGAAGGTGATCGGCGTGTGGGACCAGTCGAGGTACCGTGGGGCCTGGGCCCGAACGGAAAAAACTTCTCGATGCTCCCTCTTGCGTTGGCGTGTGGTGAGGCGGGTCGAGGGTCCCCCGTAGATCATGTAGCAGTCGTGGATCTCGGGGAAGCCTCCTTTTTGGACATCGCCCCTGACTTGGACGTCACAGGGCGGGTCTTCCTTGCCGTCGTCTCTCCTGGGACCAGGAGGGACGAAGTGCCTTCGAAGCATGCGGCAATCCTCGAGGCGGTGGTTGGCCGGCCCCATATGGTAAGGGCAAGGCTCTTTCACCATCTTGTCGAAGACGCCCCCGTCGGGAGGGGGCCCTCGACGCTTCCGCTTGTCCGCTGCAGCGACAAGGTCATCGGGGTCGTCGTCGTGCTCGACGTTGGGCTCGACGTTGCGCCGGCCCGGTTGGTTTTTCTTCTTCTTCTTCTTCCGGCCACCGTTGTCGTCGTTGTTCCTCCTGGGCCCCTTGTTTCTCGTGGGCCTATCGTCCGAGCCCCCGGGTTCATCCGCGTTGCCCTCCCCCTTCCCTGGGGGAATCTGGAAGAATGCGCCTACGGCCTCCTCGCCAGCCGCGTAGTTGGCGATGACGTCCATGAGCTCGTTGGAGGTTTTGGGGATGTTTCGCCCCAGCTCTCGCACCAACTCTTTGCAGGTTGTCCCGGCGATGAACGTCGTAATGACCTCGTGGTCGGAAATGTGAGTCAGTGCGGTACGCTGCTTCGAGAATCGGTGGGTGAAGGCGCGGAGGGTCTCTCCTGGTTTCTGCTTGCAGCTGCGAAGGTCCCAGGAGTTGCCCGGCCGCTCGTAGGTGCCCTTGAAGTTTCCCTCGAAGATCCGAACCAGGTCGGACCAGTCCTGGATCAAGTCCGGGGGTAGCTCCTCGAGCCACCTTCGAGCGGTGTCGGAGAGGAACAGTGGGAGTTGCCGGATGATGACGAGGTCATCTTTGGCTCCACCCAGCTGGCATGCCAGCCTGAAGTCGGCAAGCCAGAGCTCTGGCTTGGTTTCGCCGTTATATTTGATCAGGCTGGTGGGTGGACGGAAACGTACAGGCAGGGAAGCCCGCCGGATGGTTCTTCCGAAGACTCGAGGCCCCGGCGGCTCCGGAGACCGACATCGGTCTTCGTCGCTGTCGTAGCGCCCGCCTCGGTGAGCGCTGTAGCCTCGAGCCTCCGCGTCGCCGTATCGACGTCGATTGTTCACTCGAGGGGGGAGGTCGTCGACGAGGCGTTCCTGAACCGGTCGTGGCTCGACCCGACCCTGGGGCGCCTTGTTCTGGTGGACAGAGGCCTCCCGATTTTGTCGAGGGGGCGCTGCTTGCCGCTCGGAGGCAGCCCCTCGACGCCTCGAGGCCGAGCTCTCCGCCTGCTACACGGCCACAGTTTGGAGCAGCCCCTGGATTTCTTCCCTGATACGTCATGCCTAGGGGGTCGATGGCGCCGGCATGTCACGGAGCAGCATCGCGGCTGCCACGACATTCTGGCTGGCGCGGTTGAAGACTCGGGGTTCGGTGTTCCCTTCCTCGATGATCTGCTGTTGGACCTCCCGGGCCCGCTGGCGAGCTCCTCCACCCTGAGGACACCCTCGATCCCGCTCGAGGGCGTGTTCGAGCTGCTGAAGACGCAGGCGCTCCTCCTCGAGCTTGCCGAGGAGCTCTTGGACCTGTGTAATCTGTACGTCGAGGGGTGGATCGGCTCTACGAGGACTTGGGGGAATGGCATCTCGAGGTGGTGTGGCGTTGGCCCCCCTCCCCTCTTCGGTGTCCGCGGTGTCGTCGACGTCGTCCTGGAGGACGGTTTGCTCGTCGAGATGGAAGCACTCCCGGGTGGAGTCGTAACTCTCGTCGGGAGAGTCCGAGTCGAAGTCGGCGTGGTAGAAGTGGGGGAAGAGCCTGCCCCTTTCTTCCTCCTCCAGGCGCCGACGTAATGTGCCCCACGTACGGGATAGTTCTGGCTCGCCCGAAGAAGGGGTGGTGACGGGATCGACCGTCGCCCATGACGGAGTCCATGGAGACTCGTCATATGTATGTACTCGCTGCCCTGCGAAAGCAGAGTAGAGCCCGGCACTGTTGCGGAGCCCGTACGGGAACAGGTCGCGCGGTGGTGACGGGGTCGTGGGTGTCGGAGAAGCCACGGGAGCCTCCGGGGACGATGACGTGGAAGAGCCGAAGTCCCATTCGGGGAAACGCCCGCCCTCGGCCCACAAGCGTGGGTCAAGCGGACCCCTAGGAGAAGGGGCCGTGTCGTCAGCTGGGATCGAGGGAATTGCATCTGGCACCCCAGAATTTGCTCGACGGCGAGTGCGTCGAAGCCGCTCGCGCCTCCTCCTGATCGCAGGCCAGAGTCGCAAGCGGAGGGACCGTCGCCTGATCCTGGGTGGCTCCGGCGCAGCGGAACTGCTGACGTCTAGGCCACGGGCGGAGGGGAAGACTATGAAGTCGCCCTGGTCCGTGGAAACGAAACCTAGACTGCCGAACCAGATGACGGTGTTGAACGAGAACGGTGGGATGGTGGGATCCATCTGAGAGAGTAGTTCAGAGTCGATCGACACACGAATCCCCCTACCTGGCGCGCCAACTGTCGGTGTTATGACCCGGGGGTCAAGACCACCAACGAGTAAATTTGTATATCGCGTGCTCCCTCTCTCAGACGTGATGCAAGACGGACACAAGATTTATCCTGGTTCGGGCAAGAAGGCCCTACGTCCAGCGGGGGGAGGATGTCTTGTATTATCTCGCACCCAAAGCGTGCTCGTACAGGGGGGGTACAAGCAGTGTTACACGGAGCCGGCCACCCGAGGGGTCGATCGAGCGGCGCGGTGTGTGTGTGTGTGAGGCGTGGTATAGGGTCCCTGAGAACCAAAGTCGGATCAGAGTCCTAGATGAAGTGGGAACCGACCGAGAGAGACTCCAACCTCCTCTTGAAATCGGGAAGAAGAAGAAGTCGTCCCCTCACTCTACCTCGGCGTCCCCCTTTTATAGACCAAGGGGGAGACTCGAGGGTACAGGGTCCTAACAGTAGAAGTATGGGCGGCGCATCCACGGCACAGTGTTGGCGAAGAGACATCGAGCACTATGACGGCGTGGTCTTCCCGTCCTTCAGGCGTCCCTGGTCGTGGCATTAGTAGAAGTCGTCGCAGTGCAGTGTCCGCAGGCAGGCACGAGTCCCACGGCCGAAGCGGGACGGGGCGAATGGGACGTCTTCCGTACCGGAGTTGTTGAAGAGGAGGGGGTCGAGCCCCCGGTCGAGGGGGGAGGTCGAGCCCCGTATGACTCCGTCACGTTCCCGAAGTCGTCGTCGAGGGTCGCACTGTTCACTTTCCGAGGGGTACTGTAGAAGTCCGTACTCGCGTAGTGGCGGTAGTGGCGGCACAGTTGACGGGAGTCGGGGACTGGACGGGGAGTTGGCGGATTTGACTGTGGACGCAGGCGCCCA
This sequence comes from Microstegium vimineum, assembly GCA_022036555.1. Lineage (NCBI taxonomy): Eukaryota > Viridiplantae > Streptophyta > Magnoliopsida > Poales > Poaceae > Microstegium > Microstegium vimineum. The sequence goes on along the minus strand of CM039131.1, from coordinate 58,833,133 downwards.
TGTCGTCAGGTGGGTTTACTTTTACCCATGCCGGAGTGGTTGGGTTAATCGAACCCTCGTCCGTCGACGGCGCTTGGAAGGTCGAGGCGTCGACAGGTTGAGGAGGTCGAAGTCGAGGTAGAGGTCGGGGGGTCGTTCGTCCGACCTCTCGTCCGTCATCGAGGTAGAGCCGGGGGGTGGTTCGTCCGACCCTCGTCCGTCATCGAGGTAGAGCCGGGGGGTCGTTCGTCCGACCCCTCGTCCGTCGTCGAGGTGGAGCCGGGGGGTCGTTCGTCCGACCCCTCGTCCGTCGTCGAGGTGGAGCCGGGGGGTCGTTCGTCCGACCCCTCGTCTGTCGTCGAGGTGGAGCCGGGGGGTCGTCCGTCCGACCCCTCGTCCGTCGTCGAGGTAGAGGTCGGGGTTGTGACTTGTTGCTGCAGTTGGTGTAGATGGGACCCTCGATTGATGGGCCGCGTCTCACCGAGCAGTGGACCGGTCCTTTCCTTAAAAATGGTTACTATGTTTAGCGTTAATTTATCGAAGGGTTTAGGGTACCCCTTACCTTCGTACCCGACACTTATTGTTACAAAACCAACGCAACTTGAACGGGCTAAAACGGATCTAAAACGAATAAATTATAAATTAAACATGATTTTCTATACAAGATTAAAGATTGAAACTTAATTGATTTTAAAACCATTAGATAAATAATTATTTTCAAAGTTTTAAAACATATATTATTGGGGTTTAAAACATAGATCTTCATGAAACGAATCTAATGCAACTGAAACGGAAAGAAACGAAGGTAAACCGATTAAACGGCGGGGACTAAAAGATTGAGTAGCAAACTTGTAAATAAGTTATACCTTGCTTCTTCTTTTGGCTCTCGTACAGAACCTAGAACTTGCTGTGTACGTGAGGGGGAGGGGTGTCAGGGTGACTCAGATGTGGCCAGGGACAGTCCCCCGGGCAGCATGGTGGCCTGCCATGACGGCAACCCATGGGGCCGATCTGGCCTGCACGGCTGTGCAACGGGTGGTTGCGAGGCAACCGTCCAAGCTTCTGCTCGGCCACGCAGGGCGCGAGAGGAGCTGGGAGCCGGAGTGCAGCATGCATGCCGGCGGCGGTGCCACTCTACCGCGAGGGGTAGGGTGCCCTACCGGTCCTCGACAGTGGCGCTGGTTCGGCCTGAGAAGAGGAGAGGCACGATGGCCGGAAAAGATGAACCTGTCCATGGACGTTCTCGTCAGAAAGATGACCGGAAAACAATGGATTCGATGAAAGAAAGACTTATAGGGTGAAGAGAACGATGAGACGAACCTTATATACTCGGAATCGACGGAGGACGTCGAAGTTATAGCCGGAAAAGCTCGCCGAGGATTTCCCAAACCAGGGGCTCCTCTTACAGTAGATGTGGTGTGCTTTGGCAAGAAGCTGATAGATATATATAGGAAGAAAAACTCCCTACATGTTCATCAACTGGCGATATGGTACTAATTGATGTTGCACCACGTGTATATTTACTAACGGGCCAAGATTAATCATTAAAGCCCATTAGTAAATAAACGCACGAACTTTTGAGATTTATTAGAATTATTGCACATGGGATTTGAGGGCGGGTGGAAAATTGAGATATTTATTATTTATTTTCGGAATAAAATAATTCTAGAAAAGTCTAGAATTAATATTTAAGTCACGAAAAATACTCTGAAGTCTCCAAAAATTCCGGGAAAATTCTCGGAGACACTTTGGAATATTATGAACCCAAATAAAGTATTTGGAGCTCACGAAAAGATATTTTGGAGCATCTAAAAATTAGATTAAGCTCATATAAAAATGAGAAAAGGTTCTGAAAAAGCTAGAAAAATTCCCCGGAAGATTTTAGAGATATTTTTATGAATGATGAACGCAAGAGAATGATTTAGGGTCAAAACAAGTTGGATGGCAATTCTGAGAATAGATGGAACTATTTCGAATAGAAATAAATAAGGAAATTCGGAATTATCTGTTGGACTGTACTGAGGGTTGAATAAGAAGAAACCATGGGTCTTTTTAGCAAAGATTGATCGGCGAAGGGGTATCTTCGATCTGGAGCCGTTGGATCGGGGGTCAACGGTTCATATTAGAAGATAAAAGAGAGAGAAGGGGGAGTCCGGTCGGCACAGTGAAGCCGACGGGCTATGCGGCGGCGACATGGCTAGGAGCTCTGCTCCTCGCCGGCGTAGGTGAATAGGACCCTCGGGGCCTCGGTTTGAACCGGGAGAAGGCCAGGGAGAGAGAAAAGAAGCTAGCGAACTCACCGGGGACAAAAGCGAAGGCCGAAGTGGCACGGTGGCGGCCGACCACGGAAGGAGGCGGACGACGGGCTCCCTGCGGGCGGCGGTGAGCTCGGGGTGAGCAACCAGAGAACAAAAGGGGAGGCGAAGGTGATCACAGGTTCGTAGATGAGATCCGCAGCTCTTGGACCTTACGACGATGACCGGACAGCGGTGTACGAAGAAACTCGCGGTGGCGCTTGAACTCGGCAGCGAGCTGTGCAGCTGGAGCTAGGCGAGAGCAGAGCTTCGGAATTGGGTTCGGGGAAAAAAGGAGGGGGCTCTCGACCGCTTTTTATAAGGCCAAAGAGGGAGGGAGCCCGTGCGTGACACACACGCCAAGGCGAGTCGAGGCTGAGCGGAGCCGGTCTCTGCGTCGGGAGCAGAGTCCCGATTGGGGATGGCTCGATGAAGGGGACGTCGCTGACATGCGGGCCTGAGACGTCAGCGGAAGGAGGAGGAACTAAGAGCTTCCGTGCGGGCTTGTGGTGGCGCTGCTGCGCAGCTTGGGCCGAGGAAAGGAGGCGGCCCAGGCGGGGAAGAAGGCCAGGAGAGGGAGGGGCCGGCTGTGCTACTGGGCCAGCAGGCCGAAAAGCTAAAGAGGAGGGGATGGAAAGTGAATTTCCTTTTCTTTTTCTTAAACTCATTTTCAGAACCATTCCAAAGCATTTTTAAATTATTTTCTATGAGTTTTTAAACAAAGTCACTCAACCAATAAAACAATGTACCAGCATGTATGCAAAAGCAAGTTTCTACCTTAAGAAATTTTTATTTGATGAAAATGTTTTTATTTACCTAAATTTTCATAAGCACAAAAATTCAAATTAAATCAAATTCAATCTATTTTCAAAATTCAAACTTTCGGGTGTTACAGTAAGTGCATTACTCCGTACTAGTCTAGTTGTTCCAGCCGGCGACAACAATGCTCCTGTGGCCTCGTGGGGACACACGTCATGGTGACATGGTCCATGAGAACAACGATTATTTGAACAACGGCAAACTTTTATACCATGTGCCTGCAATATCCGCCACTTCCTTAGCGCTGTAGCCTGTACGTGTGCGCCTTGTTTATTTGCCAGTTTGTCAGAAAAAAACAATGGTATCTGCTGGTTTTGCAGCAGCTAGACCATTTACACGCACCAAGTTTGGGTATACAAGACAGGCTGCGAAAGCTCGGTAACGGTTGTCATCCTAATTCTGTTTCTTATTTCTATAGCTGCGAATAAAGAGTATCATCGGCGAGAGTGGATATAGTACTTCTTGTCTCTCTTAAGTCTCTAATAAAGTCTCTCGAGCTAGTACTAAATCTGTAAAAAGAACAGCTGGCCAGAACACATACAATGCTGTTTTGGGGCCGAAAGGAAAATGTAGGGGTCTACTGTACGTCTCAAATGATCCTTGCACTACGAGCTTCTTCAATTCGTCTGTTTTTTTATATAGAATTCTTTAATTCGTTTGTTAATAAGTTAGCACGAAGTCACTGTCCCGTTTCATCAGTAGATTATGGGCGATCGCCTGTCAGTTATATTACCCGCGGATCATTTGTCATCTTTTCATCCCTTTCAAGTCACGGCTTGTTGAAACACTAAAAAAAACACTGGCGTATACCGTACTTTTCCCCGTGAAAACGATCGTAATTCTCAGCTCAGTTTCAACGCTCCTGCAGCGTACCGTGCAAACTACTAGTGTACTTCGACGATCGATTCGACCGGCAGTAACGTGGTTAGTTTGTCAGTTTTTTTTTGTTTGAGAAACCGGGTTTGTATTTCATTCATAAATTTTGGTGATTACAGCCCAATTCTTACAAGGACACCCTTCAAGACGGCCAGCGTTTTCATGCTCTCAATCCGGAAGACTCAACGCCGTGATCGGTACGAACGTCCCACAGCACAGTTGTTTTGTACCCGAAAAACACAAAAACAACAAAGGTCCCGCACGAGCCCTTCATCATCAGTTCATCAGCAGTTCAGCACCGACAATCCTGACCGAGCCTTCCACTCCGGCACGGCGGACTACTGGACTAGCAAGGAAACCGTTCGGTTTCCATCCAATCGCGTCACGCGGAGCCACGGCGAGAGACCGAGACCAACCAAAACTTGGCCCGGCGTTCCCACACGGCAAGGGGAGAGTCTGCGTCTATGCGATGTGACCGAGACCGAGAGCGACCGGGAGTCCTCTCCGTTCCGCATCCGCCGGGACAGCAGCCCGTCCGAACCCGAGCGCCACCACCACCTCCACCTGCGTCCAGCGCCCGCCAGCGAGAGCCAATTACCCCGCGCCGCGCGCGCGCACCTGCTCTGCTTCCCACCCAAACTCGCCGTTCGCCTCCCCGCCACCACCACTGCCAGCCACCGTCGCGTGCGCCCGCACACGGCACATCGCGAGCTCGCCTCCCCCCACGCCCAGCACCCCACGCCTCGCTTCGTTTTCCCGTTGCTTGACGCCGAATCCACCGCCACACAGACGGCCAGACCAGCGCCAGCGCCAGCGCATCGTCCCTCCCCGGCCCGCTCCGCCTCTCCGGTCGCCCGCCAGGCCTCGGGGCGACCACCACCAAAAATAGAAACTTCCGTGGGTAGGTCACCCCCGGCTGGCTTTACCCCACCCCGCCCACGCCTCCCTCCCTCCCTCCCTCCGGGGCCAAAACCGCCGCGACGCGAGCCCTCCTCCTCCGCGCCGCGCCGCTTCCCCTCCCCGCTCTTTCTGTGAGGAGGGAAGCGAGGCGGATGCCGAGGCGACGGGGCTCGCGCACCGCACGCGTGTGCCCGGCCCGAGGGACAGGCGGATTGAGGTTTTAAATTGCCCGCCCGCCCGCCCTTCTCGCCGTAGTTGATTTTCAGTGGTAGATAGAGCTAGCAAGGGAGAGACCAACGTCTGGGCTGCCTGTCTGCCTGCCACACAGACATGGGCTCCAGCGTCAAGTACCGATCTGGCCTCTGCCTCATCGTCGCCGTCGTGCTGATTTGGGTCCTCTCCGCCGAGGTCACGCAGGTGTGCTGTCGATTCTTTACTCTTTATTTACTTGTTTATTTTGATCGGAGGTTCTTGGATCTTGGCTTGGGACGCATGCTTGCTTATCGGATTGGTTTGGTTCGTTTTGTGCGTAATTGGTCTGTGCTTATTAGATTTTTTTTGTTGAGTCGCCTTGGGCAGTTGGGGGGTGCTGTTCTGCATCTCGATGTTTTTAAACGTTACGCGCATGGTTGCCTGTAATTGAAAAATTCTCAGGGGAATGTTATGCATCTGGCATCATTTCTGTCTTAAAAGAACACCTGGCATCATTCTGAATCCAGCCGAGGCTTCATCATTGGACTTTATTTAGACCATAGAAAAAGCAAAGAAAAGTCAATTCTTTTGCTTTCTACGGTATAAGTTTGGAGCTAATGCCCCCAAATTTGCATGTATGCTCATATCGATATCCGTCAAATCAGTTAACTGTTTAACGACTTGTACCTGCCTGTCGTCAGTCTTCAGTGCTTTAGCTTGTTCATGTAAGGAGTATGTCAAAGTATAATCATGTGGTGGTTGTCACAGTTCATCTGTGGCTGGTTGGGGGTGGTTGTGATATGCTTGATCACCTACAATACATGATTAAAGAAGATACTGATGGTAGAATTAGAGGGTACCAGTAGTAGAGTTTTGTCATCTCTCATGACTGCAAAACACCTCCACTTCTGAAACTTGATTCTTTTTTATCTTTGTAAAGTCGATCTTGCGAAATATATTTTTCATTTTGTAACCTTTTTTTTGTGCAGGGGATATTCACAAAGTACAAACATCCGTTTGCAATTACTTACTTGGGGGCCTCCCTTATGGTCATATACCTCCCTTTGTCATTATTAAAAGACTTCATATACAATTCAATGAGACGACATACTGGAAACAATAGTGCTTCAAAAATTGCAAGCAAGTCTTCCTTTGGTGGTAGTGCCCCTTTGAAGAATGGTGAATTTCAGAAGATTTTGGAAATGGAATTGCAGAAAACTATAGTGATAAATTGCACTGATGTGAGCATTCCTGTAGTAGAAGAGACAAAACCACTCATATTCGGAATCACTGAAATGAATGATGGCGTTTTGAAGGACAAGCAACTTTCCACTAAGGAGATTGCAACTTATGGATTGTATCTTTGCCCCTTATGGTTTGTGACAGAGGTAACTTTACATCGACTTTGCATGTTAATTTGTAATTCCACAGGACTTGAAATGTTCATCTGAATAACTATTGACATATGTTTCTGAAAGCCTTAACTTCAATCATAAAAGCAAACTTTTATACGTAAAGGTAACACAATTTTCCTCTTACGCTGAATGAATGCAGTATTTATCGAATGCAGCGCTTGCAAGAACTAGTGTTGCCAGTACCACCGTACTGTCTTCAACTTCAGGACTCTTCACTCTTTTCATTGGTGTTTTACTTGGCCAAGACTCCATAAATGCTGCGAAAGTTATTGCTGTTTTCATTAGCATGGCTGGCGTTGTAATGACAACTATGGGCCAGACTTGGGCATCTGATGAATCAGAAGTAGGCAAATCTGGGTGAGTGATTTATTACTTGTTGGCCTTTACTCTTTTAATACTCTGATGATAATCACAATGGTTCATGATGATGATGTATAACATTGGACTTAATTTACTGTTCTTGAAAAAAATCCTTGGTCTTGCTTGCAACTAGTAGTATTCAGTTAGTTGGCTTGACTTGTTTTTTGTGTTTAAAACAAATCAAAACATTAACTGTTTTATTTTTATATTCGCATGACTTGATAGCGATGAACATGGGACAAAAACAAATTTTGATCTTGGGGATGGAAATTCATTCCTTTTTTCGACTGTATTTCCTTGCTACTGATATGTAAGTTTTGCAATTGCAGTGATACACAGAGGACTCTTCTAGGTGATATGTTTGGTCTTATGTCAGCAATCGCATATGGTCTATTTACTGGTAGGTTGTTTTACTTTGCTGTATTTGCTGTTCATATCTATGTATTCAGCCCCTAATTATTTCAATGTTATTTCAGTACTGCTTAAAAAATTTTGTGGAGAGGAAGGAGAAAAGGTTGATGTCCAAAAACTGTTTGGTTATCTTGGACTTTTTACCCTCGTTGCTCTCTGGTGGATTGGTAATATTTTATTTTCCTTTTCGAAATTAATATAACATAAGTTTACAAATTCGAAATATATAATCACATTCTGGAAATTTCTAAATTGTGCATGTATTTCATGGTTGTTTTGTGTAAAAAATTGTCATTGTTGTGTTCATATTTCAGTCTGGCCATTAACCGCACTAGGCATTGAACCAAAGTTTTCAATGCCCCACTCAGCTAAAGTGGATGAAGTGGTGGTGGCAAATAGCCTAATCGGAAGTGTATTATCTGACTACTTCTGGTACGTGTTAAAGAAGGCTAATAGGTTTTTATATTATATTATCAGACCACTCTATTATTACTGCATACTCGGGGTGATTGTGACAGACTGACTGGAACTTGTGGCCAGGGCTCTTTCTGTTGTTTGGACTACTCCTTTGGTGGCCACCCTAGGCATGTCTCTCACAATTCCACTAGCAATGGTTGCTGATATGATCATTCACGGCCGTCACTATTCAGCAGTATATATTCTTGGTTCTGTCCAGGTACAAATATTATTTTTTTACATTGTATCTCAAATATGTACCATCTTACGACAGCAACCAATTTGAATGCTTTGAAGGTTTTGTTTTGACAGAGCCTTATGTTTACTCGTTATTTGCATCCCCATGTTCAATTATGTGTTCTTCACCGTTCTAGCTCACTGTTGCATACATTTGTCATTCTGTTTAATCTTGTGAGCTTTGTTTCTTTGCAGGTATTTTCAGGCTTTGTTATCGCGAACCTTGCAGATCGCTTTTCACGTTCTCTAGGGCTATTATAGTTTCATAAAACAAACAAAGCATGTTCTTGTTAGAGTGTACATCTGGAAGTCCAAAGACCGGGTTCGTTAGGCCAATACTTTAGAAAACGTGGATCGGGAAATGTCATGAATTTTTTCCCTTTGCTCCTTCAAACATAGGGTTGGTGAATTTTGCCGTGGTGAATAGTGAAAGCCAGCAGATGATGAAGAAAACATATGTTGTAGCAACCCTTTGCAACTGTATATTCTCAACTACAAATTGCGCGACAGTGTAAACTGCCGTCTTCTCGGCCGTGTCCCCAGGCTTGCACGATTGCAAATTTGCAATGCTCCTTTATTTCTTGTCGATGTGTGTTGTATAGTTTTTGGGCTCAGTTTGCGGTCCTTTCTAAGGCGAATTTCAGTTAGCGGTGGTAAAGAAACACCCTTGCCTATGTCGTGTTTCCTAAAACACAGGTAAACGGGTTGGCCCGCTCATCGGGTAACAGCCTCCACCAATGTGCGGTTGGGGCGTAGGGTACGGGTTTTTTTGGCTGATGTGAGAAATACTCTATCTTAAGCTACAATAGCTCGGGTTATCTAACCCTAGGTAACCGAGTTTTTTTAAAAAAATAGTTGTACGGAAAAGGGGAGATTAAATACTCAATAGTTGGAGCAAAGAATGAATTAGAGCATCCGCACTGTGAGGCACCGTGGTGGGTTCGATGGTGGACTCCACAAATGATACGACACATCCTGCTATCGGCTTCACAGTGGATAGAACCACACCCGCGTTAGTTGCTGGACCCGCGAACAGAAATAAGAAAGAGAGATAGATGATGTTTTTTCCCGTTGTGTCAGTGTTATATTTGTTTAATGACAAGGGACTTGGTTCAATTCATCGGAGTCACTTCTCCATCGATACAACCCTATTGTGTATGAGACCAGGTCCTATACATGCATTAAATGCATGGACCCGTCTTTAACTCATATACTGTAGGTGCTCTTAGACAATTGGTAAAAAAAAAGTAGCCACAAGTTGTAGAAAATTGAATGGACAAGTTGTACAAGTTGCTATATACAAATACTTACAGGGGTTAGACCATGAAGAAGAGAATGAAAAGTGAAAATGACTTACTGCACAAGCAACGTCAAAGTCAAAGGTGACACGTGTACATTCTACTAACGGCTTGGCGAGTAACCAAAGTCAACTCCCCTCCCATTGAAGCCTTGTCGGAGCGAGAAGCGATAGACAACGAAGGCGGCAGTCTGTGCGGGGTCGCGCAGCAGCGGGCGGGTGACCCTGTCGACCTCGGCCACCTCAAAGCCATGCTCCCGCACCAGCACGCTGTCCCGCACCTCGGTCGCCGCCCACCCCACGGTGCCGCCGCCGCCGTCCTCCTCATCCTCGTCCGTCCACCACATCCCCCGCAGCGTGGCAGCCATCGTCGGCATGTCCTCGGGATCATCATTAATCATTATCATTAATCATTAAGATAAAGAGAGATGCCCAGCTCCTGGCATTTCTACCATACCCACGTCACTATAATTTCTTGTTGCCGTTTGATCCTCTATCTGATGGTCCCGATCACTTGGACTGGATTTCATTAGAAGTAAATTCTCCTACTTCTATTTACCTTAAGTGGCTTTCCACAACTTCTCAGCTCCAGCTCCTCATCGAAATCTACCTAAACAAATATATACTCCTACTCCACGTTCCAGATTCTTTCTCTTCCTTTCCCCTCTCTCCCCGACACGGGACACGGCAAGGCGACGGCGGCGCTGCCCTTTCCCCTCTCTCCCCCGACACAGCACGGCGACGGCGGCGGCGCCCGCCCTCGCCATCGCCCTCGCCCCCCACCTCCTCCTCCTCCTCCCTCTCGTCGCGGAGGTGATGGCGAGGCGCGACGGCGTGCCCGGGCAGCCGCAGCACGGGCCCCAGCTGCACACGTCACCGGCAACCGGCGACGGCGACGGTGCCGCGCACGGACGCTGCCAGCTGCTGCACCACCGGCACTACCTCCTCCCGCCGGTCCCTATCTTCTACTGTTTCTCGCGAAACCCTAACTGGTTCTTCTTCCCTCCATTGACCTTTGTCGAGCCCACTGGTTTCTCCAGAGGCAGGCGCTCCCCTAGCCTCGCAGGTACTCAGACGTCCTCTAATTTCAGTTTTGATTTCCTCTTATTTCTCCTCCAATTTTATTGGTTCATAATCTAGGGTTCCTATGTCCATGCCAGTCTTTTGTGTGTGAGACGTCACTTCAGTGGTTCTGAGCGCACTTACACCCAGGGTTTTCCTTACCGACCGGTGGCCGGGAACCGCTCGCCGGCGGTTTGCCGGTTACCGTCGGTAACCGGCCAAACCGGCCCCAAACTGAACGGTTTGCATTTTGAATTCAAACGGCGTAGTTCAAACGGTTTGGGACCAGTAACCGGTCGGTTAGGGCCGGTTACCGTTCGGTTTGGGCGGTTACCGACGGTATCGCCCCAAACCGCCCCAAACCAAATTTCAAATTTGAAAAAAAAAATCGAAAATGCTGAAAAAATTCATAAAAATAGTTCATGATTTATAGAGTCGAATGGTGCAAATTTTTTTCAAATTGGAGTTCGTTTGCTATTTATTTTGACGCGTACAAGTTTGAAAAAAAATAAAAAGATCTTTTTTCTTTTTTTTTCAAACTTGTACACGTCAAAATAAATAGCAAACGAACTCCAATTTGAAAAATTTGTACACCATTCGACTCTATAAATCATGAACTATTTTTAGGAATTTTTTCAGCATTTTTGATTTTTTTTTCAAATTTGAAATTTGAATTCAAACCGGTACCGAAACCGAACCGGTCTCGGGCGGTTTGCCGGTAACCGGTCGGTAACCGCGGTTACCGTTCGGTTTCGGAAACCCTGCTTACACCCCCTACTTGGATGAATAACATACACAGTTACTTTGCAGGTATTTGTGTTCTTCGCATCTTGACCTTTAGATTTCCTTGTGCAAGTTATTAAACTGGATGCTCCTATCAGCAACAAATGAAAGAGATAGAACTAAAATTGCATGAGGGTACTTATTGTTTCTGCTTATTGTTCATTCGGTAATGCTTTATATCTAGATTATAAAATTATGCGCTTAGTGTTCGGTGGTGCGCCCAGAAAAAAGTTGTATTAGGCTGCAATATAATGTTATCATTTGTTTCTAATGTTTCCAATAAAAGGAAATAGAATTAATTCAGTTGTTTTATTTGCTATTAGGTGTAACCTATGTTACTACTTGCCTTGCATCATTTAACCAGTTCGAATCATCTTTAGTAGTGCTGATTTTGCATTGCAGAGTGATGTAATGGCAGCTGGGTTTTGTTTCAACCTATGCTACCGTCTCAGATTATCCTCATTCGCTTTAATCTAACTACTGTTGGTTCATGGTATATAGAGGTGCCTCCAGAAGGAAAACAAATATCTGCCTACTGGTTGTTCTTTTTTTAATGGTTCTGAGAAGGTTTCAGTTGGGAACACATTTGTGGGCAAACACACTAGCCACGTTCGAAGAATTCTTTCAGAGTTAGATGCTCTATTAATTGGCCTGTTGTTGTGGCAGGTTCAGAACAGAGTAGGTTTTCAATCTTGACAAAAAAAATGAGTAGTGGTCTACAGTACTTGACGGCTCCAATTATCTAACTGGAATGGTAGGTAGTGGTATAGAGCACTTGATGGCTCCAGTTATCTACCTGGAATGGTATGTATCCTTAAAATTGACACAAAGGCCCTTAATTAGATTATCTTGTCTGGGTTACCTGTTGCACTTTGTTTGCTGGAATCTTGGCTAATCAATTTTATCATAATATTTCTCGTGATTATAATTTGCAAGACCTTATAATCTTACCATCCTTTAAAGGCAAATGTCTATGTGTGCCCACTTCTATTTGCCTTTTTTAATCTCTGTGCTGGGTTTCTAGATTCAAATTGGAAGGGATGGCTGCAGTATGTTGTATTGAACTGTGTTGACTCCATTAGGCTGACAAATCAAGCCGGATAAACCTTGAACATTTTGTTTACTTTATTCCATCATTCAGGTTCTTGTTCTATCAATTCTGTTTCCCTGCCATGGAGTTTAGCAGTGGAAGCATAATGAACCTCTCCTATCTGAAGGTACCAACAAACACATTGCTCTCCTATCTGAACGTACGAACAAACAAATTGCTCTCAAATTGGAAGGGTTTGGCATTGCACAGGGGGGAAGGTTGGTAGCCATCTACACACCTACTAATAATGCACATAATCTTTCTATCTTTTTGGTGGTAAACCAAAAAAGGTAAAATTCCAAAACAAAAGGTTCATCACAACCCAATTAGAATATAATTCTACATTCCAAATGTTTGCAGTGACAAATGTGTTCTCCTGATAAAATATTTGTAGTTTGCATAATATGTGTGGATTAGATTAAAAGGGCGATGTGATGTGCTGCCGCTGGGCATATCAAGGCCACAACCCACAGCTTTGAGGGTATGTTTGTTTCAATGTACATGGAAAGGGGCATTAGATCAAAGTGAAAGTACCATTTATGTTCCCTCTTTCTAGCTAACTGAAACAGTTATAGGCTAAGATTACACTGATTCTAGCTAGGAAGGTAAGTGATACAGCTCATGGCTGATTGTAGGAAGCATGAGCTTTTTTTTTAGTTCTGGACTATAGTTAAGCTTTATGTTTAGATTTAGCCTCACTGGTTATACAATGTGACCATGTTATTTTTTCTTCAGATAAATTATAACTCAGCTTTGTTCATTGCTATTTTCTTTTATCATTCTTCATAGAATTTCGTTTACTGGTCACTGAAAAAAACTAATTCTAGATGAAAAAATAACTAATGATGTGTCACTACCTTTTGTAGTTTGGAGGTCAAACAGAATCAGATTCCAGCTTATGAAAGGTGTGGGCGTCTTCTTATTGTTCTGCACACATGCTATTTTTCTATAAAAGGTGTGGGCCCAAGAAGGGACCAACTGTGAGCTCGGTGAGTGGTTTATGCGGTTGTGTTTGACGTTGTTGTTTTTGGTACTGCCAAGTAGTCAATGGAATGGATGAATTTAAGTATTTTTCGAGAGATCTAGATGGACTTAAAATTTGCAGAGATAAGGTATATAATGTTTCCGAATTAGAGAACTGGTGGTCTTATTGGTTGTATAGTAGGTTCCAGGTTTAGGTACTACATGTACGCCTTTGCCATGGTTGGTAATAGAAAGTTTCTTCAGTAAAAAGAAAAATGCGGGAATCTTTTGGATGATAGTATGACACGCTGTCATATTAAATCATTCAGAGAAAGAAAGATTAATGGTCCCTCTGATCATGCGGCAAAGTAATGTAAAGACTGGTAAACTGTGATCGTACGTAGCCACCGAGGCATGAAGACAACAAACCTATTATCTTTGGTTGAAATAAGACTATTTTATCTCGATGAACTATCTGCGTACCTTCTTGCTACCACTATATCTTAATATACATGGATCAAGTTTTGTAGGGTCCAAAGTTTTTGCCCAACTTATTATTAATTCAGGCCCTAATAGAATTTCCATCACTAATATAGTTTTTGTCCTTGTGGCTTCATTACAAACATAAAAAAGATGACACAACATATTATTGGGTGCTATTCTTGGATAATATAGGCACTTGAGACAGGTGCCACATTGTATCCTCTTTATAAAATAAAACTTTGGTGATGGACAACTTTTTGTATACTTCAGCTCCTATGCTCTTAGTTATTTCCCCCATCAAATTTTTTCATGTTTTTATAGTCTGCTGCTCGGCTTTGAGTTAAACTTGTCTCTAAAACTCTACAAAGCAGAGTGCATAGTACTTTTCGCAAAAAAAATAGAGATTTAACAATTTCAGTGATTGTTGTCGTTACAGGCATATGTTCCGAAGGACGAACCATGTCTTTGCTATTTAACTTCAGTCATAGTTAGCTTCTACGAAGGGCGGCCCTGGTGCAAGCGATTGAGCTTTACCGCCTGTGACCAAGAGGTCCAGGGTTCGAGCCCCAGCCTCTGCACATTTGTGCGGGAAAGGCTGCGGGTTATTTCCCTTCCCCAGACCCCGCAGTGCGGGAGCCTACGGCACTGGGTACGCCCATAGTTAGCTTCTACAATTCAATTCGAGTACGCGGGCAGCAACGCCGCCCACTACTTTGTGTTTTTCCCCTCTTACAGGATCTCCAATATTTAGTAAAAGGTACGGCACCTTATCCTTCCAACTGTTCAAAGGCATCTCAGGTTAGTGTCCATTTTTACACTCCTCTTATCTAACTTCTGCCTGTAACTATTCTGGGTTCGCCTTTAAGGTTACATGGCGAGATTACTGTACTTAATGATCCATGCTTTTCTCTACCGCTGCATGTTCTGAGGAGCTAATTTGGCTAACGCTGGAATTTATGCCACCATGTCTGTTCTTACCGTGCCTTCAATTATTATCTATAGTTTTCGTACCTTCTATATTTTAATTTGTGCTTTTGAAAAAATTCTATTACAATTAAAGGTGAACTTTGCTTACTTCAGTGTGATTCGGAAATCAGATTTTTACAGTGTATGTATTGTGGTCATGTTTATGCCTTTGTGTACTTGAGTTAGTTTATTTATGAAAAAACGAGCTGATTTCAAGAAATAACATATTTACAGTCTGCTTATTTATATATGTCTAGGATGCGCTGGATGGAAGCTATGTGGAACCATGAAACCTAAATAATAGATTATTCTTTGTGCTACAAAAAATTGCTAGAGGCTTGATATTTCAAACCCTTTCAGGGTGCAGTGTCAGAATGACAAGCAAGGCAAACCTCCCCAATTCTCCAGAATGTGCACAAAAGTAGCATCCCAAGTTGGTACTTATGTGCAGATTGGTTTGGGCCATCTCTCTATGAATATGAGTTCACCGTCTTCTAACATAATGCAGAAATAATAGATACGCATCACTGTGGTCATGACTTTAGAGTCCAAAAATGTTAGATTATATTTTAGATGAATATGCAAACTGAACTTCTGAAAATAGCCTTGCAACTCCGTATATTCTTGTGTTGTTTATATAGTAAAACTGCATAGGTCAAAACACTTTTTAGTTACTGTGACTTTTGCTGCCTGAGCAGTGGACATTAGAAATTTATTAACTCTACCTGCTTGTGAACCCTGCAAGCATATCGTCTTCAGCGACTCCAATCCATGACCAAGCTCCATACCTGATTCTGAAGAATCACAACAAGCTACTACAAAGAGACAGATCCGGCCAGTCCAACCAGAACCATTCACATTCATACTGCCTTTCTCACTGCCCTGTTCTATAACTATAACTAGGTACGACATTAAAGCAGCCTACCACTTAGTAAGTTACCCCCCCTAGCAAATCTCTATATATGTCGGTCCCTCTAAATCACATGCAAATATTGTTTGGTGTTGTCATAGCATTAAGTTTCATGGACCAATAATGTGACGCTAAGACTTAAGTGTACCTTGTGCCTTGGGATCATATGAAATACATTGTTATTCAGTTTGCATAATTTAACACTATTGTACGTGAATCCTTTTTGGTTCAGTGACTGAAGCCCACTTAAATTTACTCGCAGACTTTATTTAACCAAAAGATCTGATAAACAAGAGTACCCATCGAAACGGAACAAAGAGCTCAACCTCTGCAGTTCCTATTAAACAAACAGAATGGTATGCAAGTTTCATAGCACCTCTCCCTTCCTTGCTGAATGTTTATATTTTCGGGTGCATTCAGTTCCATGGCGTTGCTGCTGCCACCTCCGGCACCGCCGCCTCATCATACAAAAGATTGATGTTGTCCCTAGGAAGCATGTTCTTAATTAGATTGCACGGAATGGCTAAAGTTGACCATTTGTTGTGCAGGTTAAATTGTAGGCTGCTACTTAGCTGCCAGCAAAGTAGATGAAACTAAAGACGTTAATAATTCAAGCTATAGCCATTTCTGTTTATTATTCATGCCAATAATATCTCGCATTTTACTTATCAAATGGTGTGGTATGATTGTTTCATTTTGCTAATGTAACATACAAAAGGTCTTATTATTTGACGTATTTGTCTCCTTAGGAAATGGATTCCTTGTTTAATATGGATTACTTGCCCATGATGTATTTATTCAACGCAGATTCATATTGTAGGTGCCTGCAATTGGTGCCACTATTCCAGCTTGCTATAGGTCTATCCTCCTTTTCCTGTATAAGTAGGATACAAATCCCCAATTCTTGTGAGATTGAATTTATGATTATTTGAGGGATGTTTCTGATATGTGTTAGTTACATCAGCTTATATCATGCTGAATTTTTATATATATTTCCAAATAACTGAAACAAATTTTGGAAATAGAAGTGAACAAAGTTCATCTGGACATATTGTTTTCAATTTCATGTACACTCATACCAACTCACGATAATGGATCTGACTTTTGACCCACTTTTCGTCTATTCCAGGTTCGCATCTGCAGATAAAGTTTCTATTCGATGTGTGCTATACAAAGTGCAAGAAAGCTTGCTTGGACACTGCAGTCTTTTGAATATGCAGCATAGGCAGCAGGCGACCCTAGAGCAAAATTCGAAACAACTAATATGCACTCTCAGGAGCGAACCATTCAGATGCAAAGTTACTCGAGAAATAGATGTTCCTACAAAACCTGTATACCTATGCTTCGCATACGTTAGTACTAATCATGGTAGGCAATGTAGAAAACTATTGTGTACGTGCCATGCAATGTTCAAACTGCCACACTGTATTATGACCTTCAAAAATTACGAAGCCTATCTTTTTTTTGGTAAAAAAATCCAAATCCTATCTAATTGCATTTACAGTCTCCGAATCTTAATTCAAGCATGCTCAGTCTCCGAATTCATAGCTGCATGTCCGCGCGATGGCGCGCGTACTTTCACTAGTAGAATACATCGGATAAGAGCACGACGCCCACCCTCTCGTCATCGTCCTTGAGCTGGAGCCGATCGCCCCACCGGAGCTCGCGCACGTCGGCGCGCGTGGCGCCCGCGTTGGCCCGGAGGCCCGGCAGCAGGGCGGCCACGTCCGTGAGCACGCAGCGCGCCGCGCCGAGGCAGGCCACGGGAGCGACGCCCGGGAGCCCCGTGCCGCCGGCGCCGAGCTCCACGACGGTGGCACCGAGGCGGCTGCGCCTGGCGTGGGAGTCCGTGGCGAGGTGGGCGACCAGGACTAGGGAGGAGTCCCACAGCCAGGAGCCCGTGAGAACGCGGCCGGTGGCCGGGTCGATCGTGCCGTCGCGCTCCACCACGACCAGCGCGCGCCCGGCCACGGCTACGTGCAGGAACATCTCCGATCGCTGCTGGCCGGACGCCATTGCCGCTGACTAACGTGCCGGCCCGCCCGTTTTATCTGGTTGCCACCGGAGGCTCAGCTCGAGTTCGATCAGGTCACCGAATCGCGGTCGGATCTCTGTGGTCGGTGGCGGTTCGATGAAACACGTCTTTAGCTGTTAGAACGTTGTTTTCTCCAGGGATTTCAAAACCGAACGGGACCGGTTCGGTTTCGGTACCGGTTTGAATTCAAATTTCAAATTTGAAAAAAAAAATCGAAAATGTTGAAAAAATTCTTAAAAATAGTTCATGATTTATAGAGTCGAATGGTGTACAAAATTTTCAAATTGGAGTTCGTTTGCTATTTATTTTGACGTGTACAAGTTTGAAAAAAAAAAGGATCTTTTCTATTTTTTTTCCAAACTTGTACGCGTCAAAATAAATAGCAAACGAACTCCAATTTGAAAAATTTGTACACCATTCGACTCTATAAATCATGAACTATTTTTAGGATTTTTTTCAAAATTTTCGATTTTTTTTTTTCAAATTTGAAATTTGGCTTGAGGCGGTTTGGGGCGAAACCGTCGGTAACCGGCTCAAACCGGTCGGTAACCGGCCCTAACCGACCGGTTACCGACCCCAAACCGTTTGCACTGCGCCGTTTGAATTCAAAATTACGAACCGTTCGGTTTTTACCGGTAACCGGTCAAACCGATCGGTAACCGCCCGACCGGCCCCCGGCGGTTACCGGTTCCGAAACGGTAAGTAAACCCCTGGTTTTCTCCGTCTTCTGGTTACAGAAATACGAGCACGTAGCAAGACTACTCTTTTTATTCCTCCCAAATATATATAAACAAAGTCGGATTAGGATTTTCTTCTTTTCTTCTAAGTTTGAAGCGTACGTTTTAATTTATAGTATATAGCAGTCGTGCATTGCAATTAGCCAATTGGTTGGTATCATTCATTCTTACCGACCGACTGAACATATTCGTTATTTTCCTTTTGGCCAGCGCGTGGTTGGTTCGAAGCGAACAAATTCTTTGGGCCGATTGGGCGCTAAAGCCTGGGTCCGGAGCCTTCCATCAGTGAATCAGCCCATCTCTGGTGTCAGAACACGGGGGCCTGTTCGTGCTTATCCAAAAGGCCCGGATATACAAGCACGGCATAGACTTCATCATGTTTTCTATGTCTATTAATTACTCTATATTTATTGATTTTTGTTAATGTGACACTGTATTTATTGAAGAAAGAAGTTGAACTCGACGTCTACGCTTTATCCGATGCGGAAGACACTAGCAGCGTCCGCGTTGGGGAACAGCTCCATCGTTTCCATGGATCCCGTGCGCCTTCCGCTTCCCTCCCCCGCCGCCATTTTGCGCGCGCACTGACCCCCCTCCCGCGCGCGCGAAGAAGCCCCGTCCTGCTCCCGCGCGCAGCGCCGCCCCTGCTCGAATCCCCGCTCCTTCCCGCGCGCCGCCCCGCCCTGTCCTGGTGCCGAGAAAATCACGAGGGTCTCCAAATCCAAATCCAAATCCAAATCGGCTCTGTCCTCACGCGTCGGCTCTGTCGAGTCCCCAAATCCAAATCGAGGTACGCCCCAAGTCCCACGATCTAGCTCCCCAACTGATCTCCTGCCCCAACAAATCTTTAACCCAAAATCCATATCCAAACCTTTGAATCAGGGAATGAATTGATTGACAAGGCCTAGCTCCCGGTGAGGCAGTAGTATTGCTGCAACCCGTTCTCCGTCCGTCCGTGGTCGTGGGCCAAGTGCTCTGGCGGCTGGTGCTTCTGCATCTGGGGCCGGTGCTTCTCCATCGGGTGGTCTTTCATCCGGCATTGATACAATACTCTACTGTGTTCAATCGTTGGTTCAGTGAAAAGCATATTATATGCGTTGATTACTGTTGTTGCATAGTTTTTGAGAGGTGTAGGTTGGATCACATGGTAATATGCCACAACTGATCAGCTTTGTTTGTGTGGCATAATAAATTCATTTATCTATAAAAATTACTATTATAAACTTTGTATTGGAAAGTATGATTTTTTATGGTGGAGTCTTTGAGGTACGGTAGAGTCTCCATTGGAGTGCCCTAACATTATCACAAAAGGAAAGGAACGGACATTCGGCCCGTTGACTCCAAAGGCCTAATAAAAACCGAAGTGGAAATACAGGAGTACTCGTGTGTCAGGATTCAGCAGCCTGCAGCCGTGACACGTGAACATGTGTGTGGTCTCGCGCGTTTGTCCCTCTCATTCTGGCATCTCAGCTCCCAGTCTCAGTCTCACTACAGGCTAATCGAGTTTGCCGCTGAGATAACCCCACCCCGGCCCACTCACTTTTGCCAATAATGTACTGGTACCTGCCTACTCCCTTCGTCTTAAAAAAATCGTAATTCTAGCTATGAATCTGAACACACGTATATTCAGATTCATAGCTAGAATTACAAATTTTTTGGAATGGAGGGTATACGTTGCAACTTGAACGAGGCCCACGCACAGGCCACAGGACTGAGACCATCAGTGAGCACAGTTTTGGTGTCATTGACTTAATTCAGACTCAGATTCCTGCTGCTTATTATTTATGGACGTACTCCCTTCGCCTGTGTCCAGATTTATAGCTAGAATTACGTGTCTTTTTGGGACGGAGGGAGTAGGCATTTGTTAGGGTACTTGTGGTTCGACGTTCGAGTGCTGCTGATTCGGGCTGCGGCAGGCAATGGGCAACAGAGAGTCAGAGACCCAACAGGCCCCTCCCCCGTTGCAACTTGCCAGACCGGCCGCAGCAGCTGCGTCTGGGTGCGCCGATCGATTCTCTGACGTTGCCTACTGGCTACTGGTGCTGGTACAAGTCTGAACATGGATGCATGCCCAACCCTGAATGGCTCCGGTTAGCTAGCTCTACCACACCACCCAATCACGATAAAAAAAACATATTGGCAAATATGATTACGAAAATTACTCTCCCAATTCCATTAGCCGGCCGTAACAAAAAAAACAGAGAGCGTGCGTGCAAACGCAACAGATGCATCGCGCGTGGGCCTGAACAGCAGTAGCTCACATGCATGCGTGTGCATGCGACGGTGCCTGTCAAATGAGGCGGCGGTACGTTACGTGTTAGCCAGCGACCCAGCGTCCGTGTAGTTGACCACGTGACAGTACGTGCCTAACCAGCTAGCAGTAGCAGCGACGACGACGACGAGCCGACACGGCTGCGAGCTGGCCGAAGACGTCATGAGGTCATGACGCCAGTGCACAGGGCACAGCACGTACTTGCCTGAAGAAACACTAGCGCGCGCATGCGTAGTGCACGGTCGACCACCGACGACGGACCGCGGGCCAAGCCGCGCGCGCGGTCTCGCTCACTCAGGCAGAGGCTGCCGGGGCGACAGATGCGGCGCGCGTGAGCTCCCCCGTAAAGGAAACACACGAGTAGCCAGTAGCTAGCCCTCCCGTGAACGGGCCGGCCGGCCGGCGACGTTATGTGACAACTGGACCACGAGCCGCGCGGGCCGGGGCCCATTCGACGTGGACGACGACAACGCGTACGACATGACAGGTCAGCTCCTACATGCTCCTCCCTCGATCGGTCCCACACTGCCATATGCATGCATGCAGCAGAAAGCAAAGCAAAGCATCGTCCACCACTCATCGGAGCTCCGGCGGATGGAATGGAACACGGGACAGCGCGCGGCGCCGCCCAGGAGAGGCTGGACGGCGTCGATCCGGCCGGCGACCTGGAGCATGGGCGCATGAGGACGAACGAACGAGCGAGGCCGTGTCTCGGTGGTGTGGTCTGGCGTTGGAAGCGGCGCAGGTGGATGCCCCGCTCCGGAAGCAACACCTTCCTCTTTCCCTCACGCAAGCGTGCCACTTTACCTGAGTATACGTACGTGACCCGCCCGGGGTCCGGGGGCCGGGGATCCTCTGCGGCCGTGGCCGGCCGGCGTCAACATCCGCTACGTACGGCTCGTGAAGGCCATCACGCTACGCTACGTACGCTTGCTCGATCTGTGACGTTCTCCTCGGAGACTAACTGTGAGTCGTCAACGAAAGCCGCGTACTTGTCCGTACTCTGAGCGCGTCATTTAAGTTAAGCATCGGCCTCATCAGCAGTGATATGATACACATACATACACACTGGTAGTACTGTGCGCTGTGTGCTAGGTCATTCGGCATTGTCACCTGCCGTGCCTCCTGCTTCTGCGCATGCTGTACTGTAGTACCTGACGAAGAGTGAAGGCTGAGGAGCACCGCAGAAATGCCGGAAACACCACGCACACCATGAGTCCATGACACCACCCCATATACGGAGCCGGCCTGGCCGGCGGTCCCTCGTTCGTATCGTGTTCGTACGGGGTACGCGCCATGGGCCACTAGTATATGACGGACGGAAGAGGAGCACAGGATAGCTAGCTAGGGCCAGTCGGCCGGAAAAAGATGCGTGATGCAGCACATTATGCACGTACGACGCCGCGCAGTCGCGGGTCGTCGTCGTCGTCTCTCGCTCGTGTCGTAGCGGCCACACCACAGCACAGCCCAGCCCTGCATGGACACGGCAATAAAAAAGGAGAGCGTACCGGGGGGCAAAGGTTTAGCGAGGGCAGAAAAGACCCCTGTCCTCCTGCGCTGCTGCCGCTGCCGCTGCGACGATCCGTCTAGGTCCAGGTCCAGGTCCAGGTCCGGTAGCCATCCATCCATCCGTCGCGGGCCGGCCGTCCGGCCGATCCCTTTGGCTTTAATGCAGCCTTTTTGTCGCTTAAAAAGCTACCACCACCCGCCCGATCCCGCCTTCGATCGACCCGTCACGCTCGCCTCGCCTCGCGCTCCTCCCCTTGCTTGCTTGCTCAGCTAGCTAGAGCTTTACCATGGCGGCGTCCCGCTCGCCCAAGGTCGTGAGAGAGGCGACCTGCGTCGTGGACGCCAACACCACGTTCGTGCAGGCCGACCCGGCCACGTTCCGCGCGCTCGTGCAGAAGCTCACGGGCGCCGCGGCGCCAGCAGCAGCAGGCGTGACGACGACGACAGCGGCGGCGGAGAACAACCTGCCGCCGCCGAAGCCGCAGCAGGGGGACGAGGCGGCGGGTGCGGTGACCATCGCACACGCGCCACCGCTGAGGCGGCCGAAGCTGCAGGAGAGGCGGCGCGCGGCGCCGGCCAGGCTGGAGCTAGCGCGGCCACAGCTGCTGCCATCGTCCCCGTCGCCATCGTCGTCGTTCTACTACTATCACCACCACCACGCCCACGGCCATGCCGCCCACGCGCACCACCACGGCGGGCTCATGCACTCGCCGGTGTCGCCCATGGACGCGTACGTGGTGCTCGCGTCCGCGTCCGCGTCGCCGTCGTCGCTGTCGTCGTCCTCGTCCATGACGCCGCGGTCGCCGCACTCGTCGTCGCCCTTGTCATCGTGCGGCGGGGCCGTGGTGATGATTAGCAGAGAGGAGGAGGAGCGGGAGGAGAAGGCTATTGCCTCCAAGGGCTTCTACCTGCACGCGTCGCCCAAGGGCGCCGCCGCCGGCGATGGAGGCGACCGGCCTAAGCTGCTGCCGCTGTTCCCCGTCCACTCACCTAGGATCAATGAACTCCGGCGAGGATAGCTAGTCGTGTCGTCATGTGTGCTATTTCAATTCACCCGTCAGTCTCTTCATGTACCGCCTATATATTGGCGCTAGAATTAGATGATGATCCATGGATTATGCAACGTACTTACGCTTGTTAATTAGCTGATATTGCTAGCTAGGCTTTATTTAATCAGTACAGTTTGTCTCTAATTAATCCTCTACGTACTATTCCCATATCTGAATCTAATCATGCGTGCAATATCTCTCTCTCTCTCTCTCTCTCTCTCTCTCCCGTATTGTGTGGTGGGTCATGTTGCCATACTTCCACTATAGTAGTAGCTAGCAGGTCAACTTGTGATCCTGGAATTGGAATGGAACCCACACATGGACTGCATCTGCATGCCGTTTGATTTGCCCAAAAGGTGCACGCGATTTGCAAGGCAAAGTTGTTGTTTGAAGTTTCTAACGCGTCCCACGTAGCTGATCGATAGCCTAGATGCCAATGTCATGCGAACGTACGTCAAGTTTATTCTTTTTTTTTTTGGCGTAAGAGGAAGAGGGAATATACACAGAGAGAGAGGCATACAGACAATGGGGCCGGGGCCGGGCGACATCTTCACGAAAGTTGTCACTAGCGTCATGTAGGGGACCCTACCAAATTATCGAGAGGAGAGGAAGAGGAATTCTTATGTGTCTGTGCCTGTGTCGGAAGTGGGAGGTAGTCCCCACAGTCACGGGCTCACGGGCGCCATGCCGCCGTGCTGCGCCTCATCATCCGCTCATACTCGTATACTGACTGAGTATGCATGACTGCTCACATCACATGATTTGTGTTGGGGCGCATCTGCCTGTCACTCCTTGAGAATTGCGCACTCCTTTCGTATGCATCGAATGAGATCGATCATTCCAGTTAGATAAGCATGCATGCATGATGCGCTAGATCGAGAGCCCGCAGCCGGCCGTGCATAAGAATTCAATTCGAAGCCGGGAATTGGGCATGCAATTGCAATGCAACGAAGAGTACGTCTTGCGTTTCTTGCGACGCCCGCCGCAGGGACCGGGAGAGACGAACGGAACGACGCCTCCCTCTCAAGTCCGAAGTCCGAAGTCCGAACCGCCGGATTCCCGTGACAAGTTTCAAGCTGCTTGGCAGTCCAATTACTGGCCCGCGAACGAACGCTAGCTAGTGGCCTAGTGCCTAGTGGTGGTATTAATTCAGAGATCTGGTTCGTGCGCGTGGAGTATGTCTGTGCGTGCGCGCCCAACAGCTCATGTCTGCCGGTCTGGTCTCTGGCTCTCTGCTGCCCTGGCTCCGAGTAAATGGATGCGCCATCAATAAAATTAACAGCAAACGACGCTACCCTGTACGTACGTACTGTAGTAGGCAGCATCAGCAATTCAGCACTGCATTGCCATGCGTAAGCATGTACGAAGAGTATACAGGTACAGCAGCAAGCAGCCAGGGCCGGTTCGCCGACCAGGTTCAGAATTCAGAACCCCATAGGCGAAACAAGCGAGATAGATGCTGCTACGAGGATGGCCTAGGCACTCTGGCAGTTTTGGCACATCTATCTGTATATGCTCCCTTCGTCTTACTAACATCTACTGTAAGTATCATTGATTGTTTATAGAATACATTTTCATAGCAAACCTGCTTAGACATATAAATATTGATATTTTTTCCTATGAATCTAATAAAACTTAAGAAACTTTTACTTGATCTGAACTTATTAGGACAATATTATATTGCTTTTAAGAAGATCAGGGACGAGGGAGTATCTATCAATGCATGGCATGGGCTGGCGCGTGGCGCTGGCCATTGGCAGGCCGCCAGGCCGGCAGGTGAGCGCTACCATGCATGGAGTTGGGCCGAGTTGACCTCGTAAGCAGAAGTTATGGCGTGGGGTGGGGGCTGGGGGCTGTAGCTGCAGGCTAACGATATGGATGGGAGGTGAGGTGGTAGCCTCTGGGCTCTGGTATGTAGGGGGTACTGCAGCGGCTACCGGGCTATTCTGGCTACTGCTGCTGCTGCAGCTAGAGCTGCGAGCCTGCGACGGCGTAACTGTAAACAGTAAACCAGTTCACGCCTGGCCTCAGTGTTCCGCTGTGGAGCAGCAGCTTGTTTCGCTGTCAAAATGTGTTGCTGCCATTCTGATACCGCATGCAATGAACGAACTGAGCCAGGTTTCGAATTTAAGCGCAAAAGAAGTCATTAAATATGTATTGTATACATAACATATTTCCTCCCAGCAGTGAAAGTTTGATTCAACTTTGTGTGGTCTCAGCAGCTACGCTACAGTACAGGCTACTCCTGGTCTCCTATAGCCGACCAGTTCACGCCTGCCCACAGTGGTCTGGTGATCTGGCCTGCAGCTGCAATTGCTTCACAGTGAAGTGCTGCTGATCCTCTGACAAGGCATCCAATGACCACACAGAGCAGTTTTTTAGTTTGGGCACCAGGTAAAGAAGCAATAAAAGACATGCCTTCAAGAACAAGATTTGAAACTCTTGGCGCCTTGCATATCCCAGTTTCTTCTGCTCTGACAGTGTTTGCAAATTGCAATGATAAATGGGAGTGACAACTTGAGAAACTGCATGAACACAAGGACATAAGAGAAGCTCCCCTGAAATATTGGATTAACTTAACATCTGCTATTTCCTATGATTCTGTCCTATGGAACATTTTATTCAGCGCTACAGCTACTGCAGCTTACAGCAGTTTTTTTTTTATTACAAAGGGTATCTCAGAAAATTTTGTACACTTCGACTACATGCCTTCTGCTCACTTGGATAGGGCAAAATTCTGCTACCCACAACCCTCTAAGCAAAGGCAAAGGTCCATCTTCCAAAATATTGCAGGTCTTTGAAAATGCAATGACCTTAACTGACAGAGGTGCAAATAGACTGCTGAGAATAGAGGCCATTTATGGGGTTCATGAATGGCTGTGGCCGCCTTCGACGTTTTGAAACGACTGTAAATCCCTCAGTATCCTTCAGACCCTTAGGAACCTCCAAGGCTTTCTCTTGTTTATCTGAATCTTTGCGACCAGAAGCATTCTTGCCTAAGTTGCTGCTCTGTTCATTACTAGCTTCGTCTGATACACTTGACTTCCTCTCTGGTTCAGCTTGCGCCGAACCTAAACTGTCATGCACTGACTTCACAATGAAACTGAGCAAAATTTGCCTTGCAAGTTCTGTTTTGTATGAATTTCTCACGATGTCTTTGCCTCTGTTTTCCTTTCCTTTACCCGAAACGATTTTCTCAACTTGACCTGCCTTTTCTGCGGCAGGTGTTTCAGCCTTTACTTCATCTGTGGTCTGCGATACAACATCCAGATCAGAATTGATCACAGGATTAGCAGGACTGGGTTCTCTGTCAGCCACATCAGACTGTTGCAAAGTTTTTCCAGGCACAAATTCAGCAGCATGGGGATTCATGGCTGTGGGGGAGTAGCTACCCCTTACAATAGTGCTCTGGCTGTGGGTGTAACCTTGTTTCCTCTGGAAGGAATGCCCAGTACGATAGTACAAAGTGGACCGAGGACCACGAGGCACTCTACTGTCAATGGTATGAGGGAGAATCTCCATTGCTTGACTTGGTATTGCTTGAAGAACAGCACTGGCATCATATATTGCCACAGTGCTGTATGGGTGGGACATTGATAACAGTGATCCTGGATTGAATGGAGGAGCTGAAGCTGACAGTTTGCTTCCAGATGCTTTCTTAGATGCAGATGGGCCTTCATCACTGTTGCTGTCAGGAGGTATTTCCACGTGACTCTCTAAGTCTTGTTGACTTGAAAGAAGCTCTTTGCTACTGTCCTCACTTGGCTTTTCTTCCTCTTTTTCTGTAAACTTTTGATCTTCTTCCTCGGATGACAGTGTTAGATCAATATCACGTCCACTATCCTTCTCTTTTGCTTCTTTCTTCTCCAAAATTGGTTTCAATACTGTGCCAGGGGGCGAAACAGCCACATCTTTGTATGATATAAACTTGGAAGCAATGCTGGTTGGCCTGTTAATTCCTGTTGGCTTTGTACGTTGTTCTGGTTTAGCGCTACCATTGCAAGACTTATCTTCAGCAATGCTGGGATCCCCATTCAACTTGTCGGTTTTTAAAAAACTACCAAATGAAAGCTGGCTAGGAGCACTTACAGAATCTTCTTTGTCTCCTTTGGTTTGAGGCTGTAAACCAGTCCTATACACAGAACCTGTATGACCATCTTCGAAACGATCAACCATTAATTTCATAAGAGCCGGTTTCCTGCGACTGCTTTTCTTCCTTACATTTGCGGATCTTCCTCTTATACTAGCTGCTTGCCACCCTTCATCAGAATATTCTTCTGGTGATAAAACATCACATTGCTTCTGCTCGTCATGGGCAGCATAATTTTCTTCTAATACAACAGGAGGATGCTTATCAAGTTTTTCTTCTTGAAAACCATCTTTGCTTGCTTCAAGAGGAGATCCTGAGTCATGCTGGAAACTCTCCTTCTCTTCCACTGATTCACCATGATGAGCTCTGATATTATTCTGAAATTAAATATTATATGTCATGAAAAGGAAAGCAAGAGGCAACAGGGAAATATAAGAGCCTCACATGTTGCTTTGGGCAACGGCAGCACCTTTAAGTAAGAGTTTACACAAGAAAGAAGAAATGAATAACAAAATTTGGCCCTCAGTGCTTCATGGATTATAAAATGAGAATGCATAACCTTTTCTTTCAAAAAGAGAAAGGAGGTTTGAACTCACAGCCCACCACCCCTCCCCTCCTACTACACACACACACACCCAGCATGAGAATAATTACTCCAACCCTGTTGTCATATATCATATACTTAACATGGATCCTGATTGCATCATATCAGGTGTGCAACTATCTCTTTTGACTGTAATATCAGCATTCTCTGAGAATGACCATTTTAAAAAACTAAACATGTATCAATTCCAACCATCCTTTAAAAATGATAGTTCTTCCTTCTTTTCTTAATGAAATGACATGCAACTCTCCTGCATCACGCGAAAAAAATGATAGTTCTTGACAAGCTGTTTGGTCAGGTCATTATTTTTATTTCCAGGTGATTGTGTTTTGTTTTGTTATGTACTGTACCACAACCCTCTGACGAGTCAGAGTGGTTGCTTGTAAGGGACTGATTCTTCTTCTATCTTTAATACAAAGATACAGCTCACCTGCATTGTTCGAGACAGAAAAAAAAGGAAAGGAAAATATGTATTATAATCACCTTTGCACGCCTGCACTTCCTTTGCATATCCCTTTCTTTTCTTTCTTGGTCTGGGCTTATGAAGTCAAGAAGATCTGATACACTGGAAAGATAGATGTTTCAATCTAAATTTAAATATTTTAGAAATGAAACTTCTCAGATTATTCGTAGTCTCATACCTAAGATGTCCTTTACTTGCAATAGATGAATCAGGTTTTGGCATGCCTCTTCGAGCAGCCTCTTGTTGTTCTAATGCTTTTGACTCAAAATATTCTAGCCATGCAGCAGCATCCTGCAGCAAAAAATAATGTGTTAGTTCAAGAGAACATCGGAGTATATGTCCTATATTTTGTATGCTCTGAGAAAAAGAACCTGAGTTCGGAGGTCATCTTGCCCTAGTTTCTCCTGAAGTATCTGCAAGGTTGTTTGTTCATGTTGGACGCTTAGGGAGTACGCGTCCATCATTGAAAGGGCTATGGCTATTGCATGGTAGCTTGCAGCAGTCTGATTGATTGAAAAATTGCTTGTTAGTTCATAGTAAGTAATTAAAACACAGGACCTAGTTCTTTATCATATTATTCAATGAATTATAACTCAGATGTGTACATGCTCTATGACAAGGATTGTTGCTTATAATATATTTCATTCAACCATACATTAACATTAATAGCTTACAAAAAAACTTATACAACAGTACAATACTTCGTTGAAAGAAATAGCTACCAGAACAATGCAAGCAATATGGTTTAGGAACAAGGGACACAGAATACTATAAGATTTTTATATCGAGAAACATGAACATATTTGTAACTGAGACATGACCTCTGAGGGAGAGGAATATAGACATCGGGTGGGTGTGCTGATTGCTAGGAGGTGAGAGCTATAACAAAGTTAGATTCTGCATCAACTGTATGCCTATTAGTGATAATCCTAATTATACCAGAGGTGTCTTATATATGTATTGTTATGTAAGACATGCATTCCAGCACTGTTATGCAATTCTGGAGAAAAAGAAATATTGATGTGATAGATTTCTTCTAGTAATGTACTTTAGACACATTACTACATATATAGAACATTTGTTTGAGTAAATATTGGACTTTGATGTACGCTGACCATTTCCATGAGAAACCCTGGTCAATATTTTATGTGAAATCCTTTTTTTTAGGAAACTGGAGGGGCCAAAGCCCCTACAGGAGACAATTTAATAAATAAGAAAAACAGGGGTCCACAAAGTTATCCTTTTGACGGGTTCATGGAAATATGTAAGCATGGATTGCCCAAATTTACACCTTAGAAGTTCTTTAGTGTGCAAAGATAATTCAAATGGCTACAATCCTACAACACATTGGAAAATAAAGAATAGCTTCTTTTACCTGGATGTGATCAGCTCCTAGCAACCTCTTGTTGCACTTCAGGGCTTCATGCAAGTATCGAAGAGCAACATGAACATTTCCCATACCTTCTTCCATCATAGCCACATTTATGTAGGTGGCAGCTGAATTCGGGTGTGAAAGCCCACATGAAAACTGAAGCAGATATAGTGCACGGTTGACATACCTTCAGGATTAAGACACAATTAGGTATAGAAGAAATCTATATAGAGCACAAATGATAGAAATTAGATTACAAGTGTGATAGTTGAAATTTGTAAGTTATATAGCAAACACGGTCTCCACAGTATCTCTTTTTAAATGTGTAGACACAAGTATTCAAGCACCACACATGCCATAGGAAAAGCTGCAGGGCTCATCTCAGTATGTATGCTTGCTTAACACATATGATGGCTAGATATAAACTAGCACCACGGTAGACTGGTTTCAATTGAGGCCATAAATTCATGCTTTAACAAAAAAAAACCTATGACCACACTTACTTTAGAGCCATTTCAATGTGTTGAAGACGGTAGTAGAAGACAGATAAATCCCCATAACTCTTCATAGTTTCCGGATGATCAAGACCAAGTTCCCTTTCATTGATATCAAGTGCCTTCTGTTGATATACAGTTGCCTACCAAAAAATAACAAGTAATGAGAATCTAAGATTGACACATAAGGCTACTAGACAGGCCACAATGTTGTGAAGAAAACGTCTGCTAGTTTGATTGATGGAACTGCTATCAACAACAAACTTCACAGCTTGATGTATTCATACTTTGATAGTACTATTGAAATCTTTTTAGGAAAAAAAACTGGTTTAAGTAAACTTGCACATCTATTGGATAGAATACAGTGAACCTACACCAAATTCTTTAAAATACCTGATTAAAATCTCCAGTATGATAAAGCACCACAGCAAGAAGGCTGTATGCATTAGCTGTCAGTCGATGGTATGGACCACAAACAGCTATAATTTTGGATAGCGCCTTCAGTAAGGAAAAAATGCACAAACTTATTTAGTAAATAAATAAATAGTTTTGCTATACAAAATGTGGACATAATTTTAGCACAGCAGTTAATAATGAGAAAGGCACAAAAGTTGACAATATGCACCTTTGTTCCATAGCTCACAGCATCATCTAATTTTCCTTTATCCAATGCCATCTTTGATGATTCCAGCATGTTTCGTCCATCAATAGATGAGTAGACCACATGCTGAAATAGAAGACACAAAAAAAAAAGCAATGGAATCAATAATTCAGACAATAAGCAGTTTCCTAAGTTTCAGTAATGTACTACCTTGCATACAGGAACAATGCTGACAATGTCAGATTTGTCAAATGGATTAGGGGTATTCATATCATAATCTCTTGCAACTAACTCCAGTCCAACCTGAGAAACAAACTATATTAGTATGCCTGTTTGGAATAGAGACTACGAATGCTCCCATAATTCACTACACTACCCATACCTTGCTGCAAAGCCCTCTCAGAATGATAAATTTCCGTAAGTGTGCAAATTCATCTTTCAGTTTCCAGCAGAATCTTTTTGAAAGGAAGCTCTCTACCCATTTCAATCGCAAATTATTGTCAATATGGGCATCTGTGTCAGCACCATTTTCAAGTCTGGGAGATCCAAGTAATATGTTTAGAGTTTCAGCTATAGCTGCAGACATATTTTGCATGTCATCAACAGAAGCAATAACAGCTCGGATGATGTGCTTAAAGGATCTAATAACCATTTCATGAATGCATATAGACTGGATATGTGGGAGCTTCTCTGCTAGCTCTACCTGATTAATTTAAAGAAACAATGTCAGATTATTATGCAACTTTGTCCAAACATAGTGGGAAAACATTCAAGCATAAAATTTACACCCACCACACGGCCTAAAGAGGACATATTAAGCCCCCTTGTATGCATGAAATCGGTCATGGTTCTTCCATCCACAGGAGAAAGCTCAAGGGACGCAAAATCAGCCACCTGTGCGAAATACATTCCAAGGGGAAAAAAATGAATTAAGCACTATGGGAATAAAACATCCCAAGATCATATATGCTGACCAATCACTACTAATTTTTTTTTAGTAAACTAAACAATGACTATACTCTAAAAAATATTGAGTAAACTAACTCAACATCCAGTACCATAACAAGAGTTTGGTATAGGGTAATTAAAGAACAAATCAGGAAAAGATAACTGAAGTAGTTAGTGTTGCTACAAGTAAATCAAAACTTTAAAGAAAGTTACCAAATAGCTAAGACAAGGCTTACCAGCTTTGGGAGTGCAGTATCATCATAGAAATTATGGGCCATCTTTGTGAGCTCATCGAGGGACTGGATAAAGAAATGATAAAATGAGGAAACAAAATAACAAAGGGTAACCAACATGTTCTTGGTGAGCTCTTCTATTCCTACATCACAGACTTTAACACAAGACTTCCGATAATAAAAGAAAAGAAGTTGTAGAATAATTGCTTGCTATACTGATCCAAAGTGAATTTGCATTAAAAACCTAATCAAAACATGAATCAAATTTTCATGTTAGAACATAAAATTGATTGTGTTTGAATGTTCTAAAACAAATGGCTTTCAAATTAATGAAATGGTTTTCAAAATTCTAAAATAACTCTGTGAACTTGCTTCTTTTTAAAGAACTACGGTATGGGCGGACCCTATTGTTCTAGTAGATATTAATAATAGTAGAAGAGAAATAATGTATAAGCATTGTTAGAGAGAATTTACAAGCCAATCAGAAGTGTACTTCTAACTATATTAAAACAAAAATTCTAAGAGAGCAAAATTGCATAATAAAACCACCTTTTCATGAAGGCCAGCTCCCAGACTCTTCAAGCGAAAGAAAGCATCCTCTGACATTAACTTGCTTATATCAGCCCCCTTAACTGTTTCATCAGCAGCTATCTTATCTGATACTTGTGTACCATTCATTGACGAGAAGTTACTGTTGCATTCTTCCTTCTCAGAATTGGAGCCTTCAATGTTGCATTCTTTCTTTTTAATTTTCCTTAATTGTTCAAAATGCTTTCCAAGACCTTTGACAGCTGATTCTTTGTCAGGCTTTGTTGCATTTCCCTTACCATTCTCAGACGCTGGAGACTCCTTTTTCTGCAGCTGTTGCAGCCAGGAGGACCCAAGTTCCCATCTGATAAATCTAGAATTTATGCTAGGCATGCTATCTAGCTTCATCAAGCTGTCCTCGAGTATTTTACGCGCCAGTTTCCTTGCGGGGTTACTAGAATGAGACTTTGGGTTAGGGTGCTGGTTACCAACAACAGTTTCTGGATGGATAACTCTCGGGAGTGGTATCCTTAGACTGGAAAAAGGAAAGAAGGGAAAAGGTGGCGTTAATAGAATGATGCTGAGAATTTCGGTAAGAAAAGTTAATGTGTACTATCAAAGCAACATTTTCTCTAGGGATAAGCAAACATATCACAGAAGCCATTACTAAGAAAGTAAAATTACATGAGAGTATATATCAAACCTGTTGACATTCAAGGCATTAGAACCACCATCCAGATGGTCATGTACATCAATGTTCATCACTCCATCAAAATGATCAGAGATGTCATTTGACTGTTTAACATCATTACTATCCTTTGCACGTCCAGAAACCTTCACAGTTGCTGTATATCCACAATGCTTGACAATCACCACCCCGAGTGTTGAAGAATCCTGGGTGGAAATATATGTTTAGAGACATTGGATTCTGATTTTAATCCCCTAAAATGAGATAGGGTAAAAGTGGAAAGTGCAAGGCATCACCTTAACAACAACATTTTCATCAGAAGTTAAACCTTTCAGAAGATTCCTTTGTGCAATATCCATAGTGCCTGTTTGACAGAAGGCAACGCCATCAACCTTGTCCCCCACCTTGGAACTAGCATCAACCTCATCCTTCTTCACAGTAATATTCATGTCCCCGATACGTTCCTCAAATACGTTTGAACCATGTGTGCCACTACGTGGACCAATTGAGTTCATAGCCTGATCAATGAGTCGCCTTATTGTTGATGCAGCTCTAAAAATTGCTGTATCTACAAACAGATTGTGTAAAAGAAAAGCTTTCCGGTCTCTGATCACCCGTTCTTCCTCAGTTTTGCATGGCATTCTAGCCAAAACAGAAAACTCTTTTGACCACCGTCTGTGGTCGTATTTTCCATCACGCCCACAGCCACCCCCATTTCCACCCCAATTCTCATCCTCGACTGGCAGTGCTGGGCACTTTGTGGCGGAGTCAACATATATTGGAGGAATGAGCCATGTGTTTGCACGGAATCCATATGGCAAATTCCCAAACTGCAGGTGCAGAAAAGGTTATTCTCACCAAAAGTTCTTGAAATACATCATTCAGTTCAATATTCAGCTCAAGAAAATAAAACAATGGCAAAGCATATTCACTACTATAACCTTGTTGTGATCCACAAAAGCTTTCATCAATGCCTCATATGCCTGTGGAAAATAAATAAAAGCTGGCAGTCATATACTTTACCAGGACAGATAAAAACATGAAGTAAGAGAGCTAACCACAGAAAATAATGGAGATTTAGGATTCTGGGATACTAACATTAGCAAACGCATTGCTGAGCTGTTGCAGCAGGTCCACCAGGGAGTGCCTAACGTTATGCGGTTTCCCTGCCAGGTAGAAACCCTTTACTGAAGCAACAACGTGCAGAAGCTTCCCGTTGCAAACCTTGACCTGGGCACAGATAAATCCCTTCATTAGGCGTATGCTCACGCCTAAATTGGCTATTGCAAGGTTGCAATTCAACTAAATAATGCAAATCAAACTGAATAGCTACTACACCAATGCGAACGAACTCCAATTTTGCTAGTGCATTCAATTGTGTGCTTGAGAACCCACCTCGATTTCGAAGTAATCGCCTTCCTGAGAAGCGCCATTCGCCTCCTTCCTCCTGATAACTGCAGAAACGACGCACGCACCTCGCGTAAGACTAAAGAAAGCACAGACAACCAAATGCGGAAACGGAATGCCTCATCGGCGTAGTAGTGAGGATCCTCACAGTGGACGGGAGGGGTGAGATGGGCGAAGGAGAAGAACTCGTAGAACTCCCCGAGCTTCGGCGGCGGCTGGATGGCGGCCATGTCGTGCGCCTCCGATATCGGCGGCGCGGCGTCGCCGCTGACGACGCCATGGGCCCCGGTAGAGGAGGGTGCGGGAGGTGAGGGCGGTGTCGCGGGGCGCCCGTGCTTGGACGACTTGTGCTTGGCGGCGCCGTCCCGAGGCTTGGCGAACGCGGTGGTGCAGGCGAGGATGTCCAGCAGCCGGCGGACGTGCGCCTCCGCCTGCTCCGCCGTCGCGTACTTCTCTGCAAACAAGCCGTTATTGGGCTAAGTTAGAATCGACAGGCCCAACTGATGGTGGTTGACTAGTTGTGCAATGCTGAGGTTTGGGCCTGTAGTTGAGACCCAAACCTGCATTTAGAACCCATGAGATAACACCTTCTTTTCTTGTTGGAAAATGGAAAGGATGATCGTTAGCAACTCTCTCATCACATACAAAGTTTTTTCAGATCAGAAAAAATAAATAAAAACTGTATCCATGCATAACTCAGGGTTTTAGAATAATGGGTAAATTATATTGATAATCAAATTTGAAGCTAGCCAATGTTCTCTCAATGAATTTTGGTCTCTAAACAGCACACTGTCAGCTACAACTAATCAGAACAACTACTGATGGCATGTACAGTGCACAAACCCAAAATTGCATATTTGCATGACGCCAAGTCGGTAATGGTGTATTGGTGTTCCTGGTCGAGTCAATATAAGTTAAGAATAACACACATCATTAGCGTGGTGCGCTAGTGTAGTACTCACCCACCGCAGCCTGTCTGATTGTCTGAACACCTAAAAAATGGCCCGTGGAGTTAACCAAAGCACCCACCCACCGCAGATTCCAAGAGACGTCGCCTTGTCCCATGCTCCCGTATACTATGACGGTATGAAACAGAATGGGACAAGAACAAGGGCGCCATTGATCGAGTAAACAACTGAAACTTGCACTCTGAACTTGGCAGAATAGCAGAGTAGAGCGCCATTGTTTCGTTGGAATCGTCGTGGCTGGACAGGGACAGGGACAGGGCTCCCGTTCCCATCTATCTCGCGCATGCATTGTAGTACATGTACATTCATATATTGCCAGTTGGTATTGGTAGCCTAACAAATGTTCAACTAGTATCTTGCCTTTCATTGTCGTGTGCAAGAAATTCTTGTACAAGACACCTCGCACTCGCAGTCGTCAGTTCACGGACGACATAAACATAACCCTCGGTGAGCACACTGGCTATGTAAAGCCTTGTCAGTCAAAAAAAGATAACCCCGGTTAAGTGGAGCTGCCAAAGCTGGATTTGGCTTTTGGTATACTGTATGGGAGTATCAGTGAGGCGTGTGCAACGCCCGCCCCGCCCTTCCAGCACGTCCAAATATTACTTATTGGCCGTTGGCGACACCACGCGCCGGTCCGCTCCTAGGAAGGATTAAACTACACTGACTATGAAGCTTAAGCACTAGTAGTAGTAGTGTACTGGTAATCTTTAAGAAGTGAGCCTGATGACTGACGGCGACCTCTCGGTCATACATAGACACACAGCAATCACCTTCCCCGCCCTGGTTGCGACGGCGCCATTCAAAATTCTCCCTAGGAGACGACCAACCACACCATACATACGGCGGCACCTGCGAGCGAGTCTTCTCTGCCACGTCCACCCACCTCGGATTTTTCCCAGACACATGGAGCGACCGCGCCGGCCACGTTCCGTGGAAATTCTCGCACGCCGCCGTGCGTCCTCGTCTTCTCACTCACCTCACCCACCCGCCGCGAAACCATCCGCCGATGCATTACTCCCTGCCGTCCTGTCCGGAGCCACCAGTCCGCGGCATCAGCCGACCAGTGCCCGAGAGAGAGAGAGAGAGAGAGGCAGACGTCAGGGGCAGCGAGCATGCACGGCACGATCGTTTCGTTGGTGCCCGCAGCACTGGAGGGAGTTACTAGATAGAGCCCGGAACGCAACGGGGCGCACTGAGCAGCGAGGCCGGCTAGGGTAGCTAGTTGTCTCGCTGTCCACCATTTACAGGACGGGGATGGAAGACAACGGAATGAACACGCGAACTAACTGAGCCGTTCGTGTCCGTCTGATCGATCGGGTAGCAATAGCTACCAAGCCATGTTCTACGGCTACGCGATCGAACGAACGTGCTACCATTACTCGTGCTGGGTCCGACTGCCTGGCCTGGCCTGGCCTACGTATAACAGACCAGCAACAGAGACGGTGCACGCATTGCGCGCGCGTGTACTTGCCTGGCCACACAGCCAAGTGCGTCGTCCGTCCGTTGTGCCCTCCGATCCGCCAAATTACTTCTTGGTGTATGTACTAGAACGACACTCCGTCCGGTGGACCCCCTGGCTACGATACGATACGATACGATACCCCCCAGCTACCAGCTCGCTCGCGTACGGACAAGGCACAGCGCAGTGCAGACTGACCAGCACTCCAGCAGCGTGACCCTCCCAGCAATGCCAATGGTGTGTGCCCAAATGCATACATACTCGCAGCCAGCGAAATAGAGAAAGATCGATGCTGTCACCACCCTTACCTTCGACGATCCGGAGCGTGCAGGGCTTGAGCGCCACCATCTCCACGCCGTCCTCGAGCCGGTGCCCGCGCGCCTGCAATGCGACACCACCACCATTCAGTCAACACATCACTCAGTTTTCAGCCATTATTGCTGCTGCAGTTGGATGGAGAGTGATAGGCGAACATTACCACATGGGAGAGTGAATAGTTTGTCAGGTGACACGTTTCCACGTTCGACCCCAGCAGCTTCCGCACGGCCAGCACACGGTCCGTGGATATCCCCTACAAAAAAATCAGCACAACATTAACAAAGCGCGCTCACGCACAAACAAAATCTAGTTCACGGCTCACTGCAAGTTCACAACACTCGTTTGTTTCTCATCAGTGTGCAACACGTACAACGTATTTATTACTCCTATATACAGTATATGGGTGTGCAAAGTGTGTTCATCTTGCAGTGGCTCCCTGCACTTTGTGGTCAAAGAGATGCCAAGGTACTGTTCATCTTTCTCTCCTATCCCCCCTGATGTCCTGACCCTGTTTGTTATTAAAAATTCCCAAGTGGCTTTATGTACTGTGTGCGCTAGCTGAATCAAGTGTGGGAGAAGGAATGAAGGAAGGCAGGCAGCTGATGATGGAGCCGGCTGGGGGCACATACTTTGAGTGTCACCTGGGATTCGTAGGGGGTGACAACCGTGACGTCCACCACGCTGGGCACCACTGCAGAGAACAACAAACAAACAGTTAAACCAGAAGTTTTTAGTAGTAGTATCAATCAGTGTTCTAAACCAGGTGAAGGTGAGCACGAGAGCAACAGTGTCTCTGTGTCTGTCTCCCAACAGCAGCAACGCATGAAACGAGGGGGGCGGTGGCGCAAATGCGCAATTCACTCCGCTCTTGCAAACCGCATGACCCAACCGCACGGCCGGGAGAACGTTGCACCAACAAACACCAACAGAAAAAATAAAGACCTGGGCTCGCTCGTAGCTGCTTAACCCTACCGTCTGTACTACCCTTCTACGCATCTGCTAACTGAATTCCGGACATGGGGAATCAAAGGGAGCAAAAGGACAGATGGCAAGAACACCAAGGTCCAAGGAAAAAGGTTGTCGTTCATCAGAGACGAATGAAAATCCCCTGGTTCAGTAATCAGTACGGAGGAAGAAGCAGGCAGCGAATAAAGAAGAAAGGGCTATAGCGGCAATCTTCTTCTTTACCTTTTCCTTTTTTCATTCATTCATTCACTCACATGCAAAGGAGCCAAAACTAGAACGAATCATGCAAGTGCTACTGCTACTGCGATGCTCGTCAATGTTGTCAAGAACGCCAAGCCGAGCCGCGCTGCGTCGATGGCAAGGGCTCGCGACGCCGCCGCCACCGCCGGCAACAAAGAAGGAGCAAACACAACGCTTCGCCGTACTGAAACTGAAAACACAGATATGGAGATATACCTTTCTCTTCCTTCTTCCTCTTGTCGCCTTTGCCGCCCCTGCCCTTGCCGCGGCCGGCCTTGGGAGCCATTGGCTAGCTGGCTGGCTGCGCTGCTGCGAAGCAGCGACGTACGACGACGACCTCCGAGCGCGGCGCGAATGGAGCGCTGGCAGCCGGCGGCGCGTGGGTTTAAGCTGCCGCTGCGGACTCGGCAGCAGCAGAGGAGGAGGAGGAGCAGAGGATAGGAGAGGAGACGAGGTGAGCGAGAACGAGAAGACAAGAAGGAATGAGGAGGGGAGGGGGGCCGCGCGTGGGATCTCATCCCTCACACCCACGGATTTCAGCGCCATCCTGGCCTCTCGTTCTGGCGCGCCGGTAGCGTCCGATCCGATGAGAGGGCCCACGTTGCCAGCCACCGCGACGAGACGAGGGAGCCCTCACCCTCTGCACGCTTTTTTTTTTTTTAATTTTTTGTGTGTGTCGTGGTCTAGCTCATCGACGGCTGAGGTTGGTTTGATTGATCCCCTTGGCCAGTCAGGCCTCGGACAGAACAGAACAGCACAGCACAGCACAGGGCGTGCGTGCGTACAAAGCACTACTAATAGCAGCTGAAACGGAAACGGAAGGAGGCAGGAGACGTGAGCGCGACATCACACGTACCCGTTTGTACTGTACTGTACTATACTGGAGCTGGACGACAGCTCGCTCCGCGACCAACTCGTGCACGTAAACGACGGGGCATGTAACTCGACTCGACGGACGGGCGGACGGGCAGGGGAGCCCCGGGGCAAGGACAAATTCAAACGGCCGGGCAAAGGGCACTGGCCGTGTCCCGTGTGTGTGTCCGCGAGGAGACGGACGGCACGCGAGGGCCGGACGGCGGACGCAAGGCTGGTGCGGGCAGATGACTGGCTGGGCCGGGGGCGGCCAGACCAGGCCAGGCAGCCAGGGGCCGGACCCGTTTTATTGGGCGTCCCGTTGGCCGCAACGAGGAGCCAGTAGCCTCGCGCTCGCCTTGCCCATGCTGGCATGCGGCCATGCCTTGCCAGGGGTTGTTTGTCGTGTGCTGCACTGTACTGTACGCACGCGCTGTGCCCCGCCCGTGGCCCGTGTGGGGGCATGCATGTACGTGCGACGTACGTCTGGCGCGGCAACTAGGGCGTGGTCACTGGATGCCGCCGGCGCGATTCCGTGCACGAGAAAGGTGCGCCCAATTCTCTCTGTTTTTTTTTTCCAAGCAAAGCAAGCTTGCAGCGCCAATCGAGGTAGCACCACCACCACCTTCGTCTCCCCGGCCGGTCAATGCGGACGCCAGCAAGGCAGCCGGAGCGTGGCACGGTGAAGCCGACCGACCTCGACTATGAGCTTGAAGAACGCCGACCGACCGATACATACCTGGGCCACATGATTAGGACGTGGACGGGGGCGGGCGCACACACGTGACCTCACTGCTCTTACTACTGTACTGGCGTACTATATTATTTTAGCATTTTCACTGGTATAAACCGAGATATTTTCCATATTTACACTTTTGTTTATTTCCCTTTGCAAGCACCAAGATATTTGGACTTTGCGTCCTCTCTCTGGAGAGTGGAGACAGAGGCACGAACATATTTTGGCTTTCTCCTGTGTGGAATGTGCGTCAAGAGTGATGCCAGGTGCATCGGTGCTGCTTCCTTATTTTGTACGTACTACTAAGTGGCATAGCTGATCGCAAAGTGGGTACTACTCGTACTTTACTATGTTGTACTTTACTATGTTCTGTTTGCCAAACATAACAAGGTCTTGTTTAGACCCATTTAAAATTCTAAAACTTTACAAGATTCTCCGTTACGAATCTTTGAACGTATGCATATTACATAGAGTATTAAATATATATAAAAAAATATAACTAATTACATAATGTATCTATTTTTTTAAACGAATCTTTCGAACCTAGTTACTCCATAGTTGAACAATAATTATCAAATAAAAAACAAAAATACTACAATATTACTATTCTAAATAATTTTGGATCTAAACATGCCTCACAGGAGAACAACGCATTGGGATCCTCCCAAGTTCCAATAAAAATTAAAGACCCTAGCTAAGATTTATTTTGTTAAAAAGACTTAGAGCATGTTTGGCAGGGTTTCTCGCTGACTCCGGCTCTGCCTCCTCTAAAGGAGCTCTGTCAAACATTTTTCTGGAGAAGCTGTTTTTCAGAAAAAAAACAGAGGAGTCAGAGTCGTTTTGGAGGAGCCCCAAATTGAGGCTCTTCCAAAACAACTCTGGCTCCTCCGTAGGAGCCCCTCAAGAGGAGCTCTACCAAACAGGCTCTTACTATTATCAGGTACCAGCTCAAATCAAGTTGGATGGGAGTAGCTTCCAAAGGGAAAGGGGTGACGCATGCATGAACCTGTTTGTGTTACTAAGCACCGTGTTAATTAAGCACATCGCAAGCATTGTATTGTATGATTGTGGACCGTAAATTTGGCGCCAGTTGTGGTAGATTCCAACGAGGAAGCGTCCAGCCGATGCCCACACAGTCTCTTCTGTTCATGTACTGTACTACCCTACCAGACCACACAATGCTCATGTTGGGTCACAGACGTGCAAGGCCTGAGCTAATCACGTGCTGGGAATAATTTGGCGTTGCGTCAGCACATTGCACGGCCGCTTGTGGAGTTTTGGACTTTTGGAGGAAAAAAACGAGAGAAAAGGTGGTTCTTTATTTATCTGCGCAAGCAAGCAATGTACTGTTTCTCACGGCCCGTTGTAGCTCTGTTCGGCTGGTCGGCTGATTAAATAATGTAAGTTAAAAAAAATATATTAAAAATAGTTTAAACGAACAAAACCATATATTTTTAATGACAAATCTTAATCGCATCAGTAATCAGTACCACCTTTTTCTTTATGAATTTAAAAAGAGAGTCTAGAGAGGCCATCTATTTGTTTATATAAGACATGCGTGCCAAAGCCGAATGATACTCCCTCCGTTCTTAATTTTAGATCGTGGAGATTGAAAACCCGAGAGAAAGGTTGTTTGAATCATGTTTTTTTAATAGTTTATTAAAATATACTCTCTCCATCTCTAAATATCTGTTGTTTATGTTTTCTAAAAAAATATATCTTTAACTAAATATATATTAAAAAATATTAATATTTATATTACATAATAAGAATCTACTTTATTTAATAAATTTATTTAGAGATACAAATATTATACGTATTTTCTATAAATCAAGCTAAACTTATCTCACGAACATCAATAATAATAATTATTTAGAAACAAAGGGAGTAATGTTGTAATTGGTTTGTTTAATAAATTGAATCAAATTTAGACGCGCACACCACGACAGTTATTCGACAGCCGAGGGAACAGGAGTCGGCGAATAGCCTCGGCACTTCGGCAGGTACTACCTCCGTCCCTAAAAGAACGCAACTATGAGAATCGTGCCGGTCAAAGAGTCTTTTGTTTGCCTAATTTTATTTTAAATAGTATTACCATTTATGTCTCTAATAATTTTATGATGAAAATATATTCTATAACTAATTTAATGATATTAATTTTATATCATGTATGTTAGTATTTTTTTATATAAAATTAGTTAAAATTTAAATTGATTGATTTCTCGAAAAACGAGAATTGTATTCTTCGGGGGACAGCCCTTTGTAGCGCCGTTCGGCTGTTTACCTTTCCCTCTCCCAGAAACAGAGGCCACCGTACACTCCCAAAGCGTCGTGTTTGGCGTCTGTCAAAGCGTTGCATCAGCTGTGAGGTCATGTGACTTGCCAATGCCAGCAGCAACAGAGGAGAGAGGCCGCTATTATTTTAGTGCGGAGACGCGTGCCCCGTGCCCGCCCGTGCGCGTGGAGCTCGTTTCCGTCGTTGGCGCGCGGGGCGGGAGGACTGAGGAGCAACCGAAGGATACCCGCGGAGGCGGAGCGCCGGAGCCATGCTTGTTTTTGACCCGGGTGATGGCGTCAAAAGCTCCAAACGAATCCGCCGCCGAAGGAAACTCTGGGATGCTCGCGAGTGCCTCCTGTCCGGGTCCGAAAAGCTCCAAATGTGAGACTCTTTCGTGCGCTTTGCGTTTGGGCTATGGCTGCGATGTCTTTCATATGGCGGTTAGAAAATGGGGTTTGCCTGCTTATATTAGTGAGTCCGTGTCCCTCCGTTGACCGGAGTTTCTTGGAGAGACTAGTCTAGTATTGCATGTCGCAGCCGCCGCCATATGTCGGGAACTGATGGGATTGGACACCAGGTTTTGGACTTTCTTCATTTAGGCGCCTTTGTTTGGTGCAACGAGGCGCGCATGCTGCGCTAAGAAATGGGACGAATTGGATGCCTGCTGCTCCTACAATGGCACGCGTGTGATTTGTGCGCTTCTCGTGTATTTTGTTATCTGTATGTAATTGTAGTAGAGAAGTTGGAGCAGGGAACCTGACCTTTGTTTTGAGATCGACTCCCATTTGACGTTGCATGGAATTCCGGCACCAAGATATGTACTGCTTTCATTTTTAGCCAATCTGAAGCCACTGTGTCTTCTCGTTCCTTCCCTTTCTAACGATAGTACATTAGTACTATCACACACACACGCTGCACGTGAAACGCAAGCGTGTATGCCATTTTCCTCGCGCTCCGACGTCACAATCTGACAGCAGCGTTCGCATGAAGGTCTCGACTAACAGTTGCGGAAAGCAACCCCCGTCTAAGCATCTTTCGACCAAATGCAGGGAAGACTACGGAGCGTCTGCGTAGGTTAAACCATGCTGAGTTTGATGGGAGCAACCATCCGTGACCGTGATCGCGTCAACTGCTATATTTGTTTCCACTAGATTTTTGTTGTACGTACACGTTTTCTACTTTGAATATGGCATTACAAGGAGGATGCGGACAAGCCATTTCGATGCGCCGGCTACATTAACATATTCGAGATTAACCGATCGAAACGTAACAGCCGCATGTATATGTGCAACGCATCAATTTGCACCTGAAAATTTACAAACACTCAACCAAGCAGAGGTCTCGAGGCGGAGCCAGAACCATCAAAGCATGGACAGCAGCTAACCCCGCCCCCAAAAATAGACGTGCACCCATGCGTGCACACTTACTGGGATTATCTGAACCTTAAGCTGTCCGCTTCTCGCGTATCACGCATGATTGGCTGTGGCGACCACTTCAGATGCAAGTTCAGCTTCCCACTCTTTGCTCCCTCCAGATTGAAGCTTTCCTTGTACTCTTCTTCCAGCAAAACTTTTGTCAAGGTTAGGATGCACCGCCCCATGTAATCCTAGAGAAAGCATATTCGACGGTTACCTTATATTTGCAGTAGACAAACTACTCCGCTGGTAAGAATATGAAAGCTCCAGTTGAACTTACTCTACGAAAAGTGTCATGGTCATATACTTCCAGCATAAGCATGTCATGTAAGCCATCTTCAACGACAAAATCAAAAGTCTGATTCCATACTGGGTTCAAGCTTTCGTTCACAACCTGTGGTCAGTCACATCATAGGGGCAGTTAAAGGCTTGCTTTGCCCAAGCAATTTCTGATCATAGTACTATTATGCTTCTCTACTGATCCTATGAATAGAATTAAACACAATATGTAGCTAACCAAACTGATGTCAACTTTGTGAGTCCATAAAATTTTTTTACTAATCATGTTTAGACATAGCAGTTCAATACTAGACTCTGAAGATATGTACAGATCACTAAGTAATTTGTATTTGATGAAGAAATTACCCTTGTTTTGTACTTTGTCTTTGTCTTCTTGAGAGAAAGTATGACATATGGGTCGGATTTTCCATTCATATCCATCGCAGGCAGATCCTCCCCAGATATCACTGTTACTGAAAGAACTCCTCGTATGATAATTTCCCTTTTCTTTCTCGAAGACAGCCTATCAAAACTAGAGGAGCCCCCTGATCCATTTCCCATGCTTGACATTGTTCTCTCCAATGAAGTCATCG
Organism: Microstegium vimineum; assembly: GCA_022036555.1. Taxonomy (NCBI): domain Eukaryota; kingdom Viridiplantae; phylum Streptophyta; class Magnoliopsida; order Poales; family Poaceae; genus Microstegium; species Microstegium vimineum. The sequence continues at coordinate 58,788,503 of CM039131.1, read as the reverse complement.
AAAACTGTTGGCTGAAAGGATTTGGAGCCTCATCCTTCATGTCAAATGGACAGTAGAGCAGCTCAAGGTGCACCTGTTTAAATCATGTATGCCATGAGGAAAATATTATTACCTCTGTGACAACACCCCTGATGGATGATAGCAAGGCATAGTAAAGCTTGTTCCTCAAAAAGAAAAATAAATAAGACAATTTTCTAGGGCCAGGAAAAGAAAAAGTGAGCAGTGCTGCTTTCATGAAAATCAGGCTCACCTGACCCCGATCTTTCCTGTCCCTTTGAATCTCCAGATCTTTTACAAGTTTTAACCAGACATCCTTCACTTTGCCTGGTTGTAGATCCTTCAGCTTAACTTGAGCACAGCCAATCAACTCAGATTCTTGAATGCCATCATCATCATAAATCTTCACAGTTACACTCTGAGTATCAGCATCTTCAACAGTAAACTCAAAGTGTTCATTCCAGATAGGGTTCAGATCGTTGTTCTGTAAAGTAGTTGAATAAAACGGTTAGAAATAACTCCAAAAGACAGAGCTCACCAACAAGCAACTAAACTTACAATTGTTTTACTTCTCTTCATTTTGTCTGGCAATGGGCGCACATATACAATGGCAAAAGGATCCGATTTTCCTATCAAATCTTTGTTTGTCAAATCTCTTGCCTGCACAAGCTTGACTTCCAAGGTACCAACAGGCTTCAGTTCCAGATCGCTGTATATATAATCAGTTATGATCTTTCCTATGTGATTTCACAATGCAGGCTAGAACTAGAATGGCATTAGTATCCATGGATCAAATTACCTGTAGTCCCCAGGTATAATAGGAATGACTTTCCTTACTGGCCATGTTATTGAATCTTCAATAGCATTTTTTATAGTGTCCTGCACAAAAGAATAATTACACCTATCATCTCAACTTCTCAAGTATAGGGTTACATGACACACAATTATCTGTTACAAAAATTAATGTATTGCCAAACCTCGAGAGCATCTGAAATTCCAGGTACAGAAGAAATTTCGCCACCAATGACCTTCAGTCTGAAATCCAGCTTTTTCTGACATGCCACATGATTTGAGAAAAATAAATGAGATTAAGGCAACACATGTCAGAAAAAACAGAGAAAAAAAGGGACAAAAGAAACCTTCTGTCGTAGAGAAAAGCAAACAGCTCCAAAGCAAGGTAGCTCTTCAACTAGTGGTTTGAAAATCAAGCGGAAAACTCCTGTAAAGCCAATGTCCTTCACCTATACGACAAGATCACTCACACAGATTATGGAGCATCCACTTTCAAATTTTGACATGGACAATCACTCTATTTGTGATATACCATACACAAATGTGAAAAAAAAACCATTATGAGTAAACCAGAGAATAGCTGTGATGCAAATTTCATCTTTCTTAGCACAAGCACATGAAGACCAACAAATTATTCCCACTGGATACCCATAATGGTCAACTGTGTGAGGTAGGCATAACTCGTGCATTTAATGCATCCTTATATGGTGGCATTTATACTAAAGGACCAGGGCATAGCCATGAAATATCTCACCTGTATTGGAAGCGCGACGCCAAGTCTAGTTTTTACAGCAAGTATGATACTTGGATTAGCATCCCAATTCATCTCTAGCTCCATGACAATACCTGATTCCTTAGTATTCTCAATGATGGAAATACCTGAACCAAAATCAGGAGAACTTACAGGTTAGCATACCAGGTAACAAGGAACTTACACCACATACTTGATGAGGCTAGATAGAAAATGAGAATCAAATAACACAAACCACGAAATTGGAGACTGCTGCAAACTCGCCATAACAAAATATACTATTTATGTGTACTTTGCATTATAAAATGAATGGGTTGCAGAAGTAACCATACATTATGAACTATACCAAGGGCACTCGACATCCCCTTTCTCATAGGTTCCAGTCTAGTTTATTGAAAGCACATTATACATCTAAAAGAACCAAAGGGATATTCACACAATGGACCATCAAACCCTTCTGATTCTTGTTTTATTTCAAATACTTCAGCAATCACTAACTAGAGTATAAATGCAATGGCTTGATTTGTTGTGTCTTGTTTGAATGCACTTTTGTTCAAAGCAAAGAAAATTGAATTCACGAACTTTTATACGACAACAGTCCTGTAACAACTAAACAGTTAAATTTAGGGTATCTGAAAATGGAGCCCGCTACATAGCCACTAGCTAGCTCAATTGGACGCAAGAGAAAGTAAGAAATACTATTTTATACTCTCTTCTTGTCATTATTATCCAGCATCTATCTCTCTCACAAACATTCTTCTCTCCACGATCTAAGTGAAATAGCCTAGCTATTTGTTCATTGCTACTCGCTTCACTCTTCCACATCAGACTCATCTACTGTGTAGCTAGCCTTTGGACACACCCTAGTGTCATGTGAAAAACTAACATCAGTGTGGCGGTGGATTCATAGGTGCATGACTCATGCACCACAGTTGAAACTCGAAATTCTGGTGTGCACCTATCTAGATGTTTGTGAAGTTCAATGGTTGTATGCATCCCTAATTGGTGTAGAGGCTAGAAGTTATACTTTTGTAATCCAAAAACTGGTGACTTTTATAAAAGTATACATTACTGTCCTCTGTGGACTTCTATAACATGATAAGGTGCAGTTCTATGTGGCATAGTCTCAAATCAAAACCTCATACTTTGATTTCTTTTACAACATACAATACATAAGAACCAAACTGTGATCATATGGAAGTAAATCAAACACAAGTATGGCAGTAATGGAAAATGCATGGGCTACCTTATGGAAATCAGTTAAGGGAGTAGTTTGAAGAGACCTACCGGTAAACTGTGGTGCAACAGTACCAAGAGTGAGTTTTGAGAACTTTAAGGACGCTATGATTATTGGCCTATATTGTTCAAGGATAGGCTCTACAGACGTTTTGATCAGTTCAGATGCTGCCTGCAATGACGAATGACGAATAACAAATAAAAAAATGCATACATGATAAGATTGTACATAACGAAAGTCAAGTCAAACAGAGATTAAGTTGAATCCAAAGTTTTGGCATTCTGTTGCAAGAAAGCGTACATCATTTACAAACGGCCAAATCTTTGTCAGCTCCTGATTAAGCCATCTTAACTGCAATATTGCGTCGTCAACATACATGCATTGATATATAGTGTACAAGAATTAGAAGTTAACTAAAGACAACCAAATACCTTTTGCTGCGATGAGAAAACAACCCAGGAAGGGTATAGATTGGCGGGGAGTAACTTTCGCGAATCCTCAACCGTCATTCTTGAGAAACTAGCAATGGTAGCAGCCTGCGTCAAAACAGAGACGACCACTCTTAGTATCGGGAACGGCTGCAACCTGGACAAAAGGCCCACAAAGTGGACCAGTCGAGGTTTGAGATATATACAGAACCAACCCCATGAATGGAAATTAGTGAAATGGAAACCGTAAGAAGATCAGAACAGGCCACAGGCCTAGGTAAAAAAGTAGGCTAACTGTTGCATGTGGTTCAGTGGTTGTCAACTTATTATATGCACTTGCACAATGAGAGGGTGTGACAACGAACAACGAGCTTGCACATGCTATCACCTATCAGCCATGGAAACAAGCACCAAAACAGGCAGACGGCCTGCATTCCAGCATTGCAGTGCTTGAACCAAATACCAAGCTTCGTGCTATCTACTGCTTAGGATTCAAGGATTGCGTCCCCTCAAGCAATTGAGCTCCCATCGCAACAAGGCGTCAGAGCATCTATGTACATACTACATAGTGTGCCCAAAAGGGAAAGGGAACAGCTGGGTCTTTGCGGCGCACCAGCAAGGCCAAATCTACTATCCGAAACCAGTGGAAAAGCATGCCGACAGTGGAGCCCAACGCCCCCCAACCTAACCAAGGGAAGGGAAGGGAAGCGATTCGCCTTCGCTTCGGTTCATACGCAACATGGTTTCTTAAGAGCTACTACTACGAATCTCATATTCCTACAGCAAGCACCATGCGTCGAGAATATTAGAGGACGGGCCGGCCGGCCGGCCGGCCGAGGCCAGGGATTGCGAAACGCGTACGTACCAGCCGTCGGCGACGGGCGGCGCGCGAGTTCTCGCAGCGGGCGAAGCCGACGATGATGGCGACGCCCACCGCGACCCCTAACACCAGCCCCACCCAGAACCCCATCCCGCTCCTCCTCCTCCTCCTCCTCCGCCTCCTCCGCGCGACACCTCAGCGACACCGCCGCCCTCCCGCCTCCGCTAGCCGACGGGCGCGCATCCGGGGGGCTGGCTCGCCGCGGAGTCGGAGATGGAGAGGAAGCAGCAAAGCTATCGAGCTGCAGGTGCAGGGCGTCGGGTGTCGGGCAGGGGCAAATGCCGGCGCGCGACGGCAGCGGGCACGGTCGGCTGGATAACAAGTGGAGGTTCGCTGGTCCCGTACGAGTTTGAAAAAACAGGGGAGCGGAAATGTGGAGACGACGGACAAAGGAACGGAAATTGTGAGGGGGCGGGGCGTCAGCCAGACCAGACCAACGGGGGGAAATCTCGGAGGAAGGAAAGAGAAACAGGTGGCACATGCGCGTTTCGTTTCGGTTGCTCGGTTGGCTTTCTGGTCAGGTGGTGACGCTGGGGAGGCGCTAGCGTCGGGGTGAAGGGGCGGTGTTGGACTGGCGGACAGGTGGGGTAGAGATGTTGTGGGGCCCGCGGGAGAGTGGGTGGTGTGGCGATGGTTTCTGGTGGACGGTGATGATCTGTCGTGCTGGTTTTTATTCTGGGAAGGGTTGGAAAAGGTCCCGAATCGATTCGCATTCGAGGCTTCCTCGGTACAAAAATATTAAATGAAAAAATATTTAAAATAAGATCTTTTTTTGGCGTAATAAACTTTTTTTTTGGAACCGTAATAATCTTTTGTTCTTGAGTCTTCACGACGTCTACGTTGTAGACAGAACAGTTTAATCGGCATTCGATAAAATACACAACACAATAACAATTCACAAAAAAATAATATATTTGGTTTTATACGTACTTTTATCTCATTCAAACTACTAAGTAGGTATTGACTTATCGTCTTCGTATTTCACGATATATACTTTTATTGGATGGTGCATCTAAGTAATGAAACCGTGGACTATTCACATGGCAAAAATATTTCCCCTACATAATAACTCAATACAATACTATGTTTATCTCCTAAGCTTTTGAGAGCTATAACTCAATACAATACTATGCTTATCTCCTAAGCTTTTGAGAGCTTATGTGCGATCAAGACGTATATTTTGACCAAATCTAAGGAACTTTAAGATCTATATGATGGCCACTTAGTCAACCCTCTGATTAATTATCGACTCTATGTCACAAAACTACTCAATGCACTTCGTGTAAGACTACTGTGAAACATCCATATCACTAAACTACTCAACCGTCCATGGAGAAGGTCCTCCACCTAACTTTACATGTCAACTCGAGGCTACATCCACTAGATGTTGGACACTTACGGATAAATAACTACAATTAAATCTTTAGTTCTCTAATTCGCACGGAGGACAGAGGAACAAAGGTTTGGGGTGTGAGCGTGGCTAGCTGGCTGGGGGTACTTAGAGCATCGCCAGTGGTGAGTCGGCTCACCACCGAGAAAAGCTGATAAGAGTATGTTTTTGTGGTTCGACTCTTTCTGTCTCCAGTAGTGAGTCGACTCCTCATTCACTTGGCCGCGTATATATGAATAAAAAACTACAAGTTCTCAGAGCATCTCGGTCCCCGGCCTCTCACAGTACCTCTCCATTCTAATTGTTTATTCACGATGAACCGATGTAGGAACATGAGTTGACTTCTTCTCTCTCCTTCTCTAAGTCGATTACTGCAGAGGTATGAATCGACTCAACGTGGTCCATGTAGAATTCTTGAGTCGCTTTTGGTTTGCCACTTGTGAAGCCCTTAGGGGTAAGATGGGCTCGATTGACCTATGTTCCAGAATATATTATCTACTTGGTGGACAATGAATGCATCAATGAATACATATGTAACTAAACAAAAAATATATGTGATGCATACATATATGTGACTCCTATTAAAAAATCACTCTATGTCATCTATGAGATCAGAGTATCAGACCGTATAGGAGAGAGACCAGAGGGGTTGAACCACAAGATAAGAAAAAACACCCGAAAAAAAACTAGAAATGACCGGACAAAGGTTAATCAAGCTAACGCTCATGGCCTTATCCCAACCTAAGCCTTCTTGAAGCTCTTTCGCTCCCGCAAAGTCAACTCCTCGAAGAACTGCCGTGCAATATAGAGGCAAGGGGAAACACCGTGAAAGCACATTTGTTTGTTGCTATATGGTTCCACAAGGTCCAGCCGTCCAGGCATAAAAAATCATAGCGGTATTAATTAAACTAATAAAATATTTAAACCCTGTCTTTGAGCATTATCAATCCGACAGCTTGCATGTATCTTCTCCACCATTTCGAGAAGCTTAGATCAGATCGCCTTGGAGCAACGTGCCTAGACTAACTGATGCTAACAAATTGTGTCAAAATTGCCAAGTTAGGATATGCTGGATATTCTCTTGGTCACGTAGAAAAAATTACTCATGATGTGGAAGATCTCTTGTCGAAAAAAAAAAGATGTGGAAGATCTCTTTGGGCTAAACGATCGCTGTCCCAGCATCTGCTTCAAAATTGCCAGACACAAAAGCACTTTGCATATAGACGGCGGGCCCAAGATTTCCACAATCACCTCCGCTCGAAAGTAATCGATTCGAGCCACAAAAGGAAGCCCTGTACGTGGATTTGGATAAAAAGGACCCCCTGATCTCTTGCCTCCAGAAGTGCTGATCATTTTCCTAAGATAAGGCCACCACTTCAAGACTTCAAGTGCATCCCATGGTTGCAAATATCGAGTCAATCCTTCTAATGAGAGACCACTTTGAATACACCCATGTACGGTCACCAAGGGCTTGCTTGCGTCAAGTGTCCGAGTATTGATATAGGGCGTGATTGGTTGGGAGAATTTGATACAGCCTGGCCCTTGGCATGCATGCATGTTTGGTTGGCTAGAGAGGCAGCTGGGCCTGACTATCGGCATGCAAGCTGGTTCGCTGAGCCAGGCTGCGTAGAAACGAAAATGAAATCCGTTTCTCTCGGGCCTGCTCACGCGGGCCGCGATGTGAGCGAGCGTCTTGACTCTGTTGGCTGCGATTGCTGCATCTCAGTCACAAACCTATGCTGTATCCTGCCAATCAAACAATATCTTAAATGAGCTAGGTTGAATGACTACATTCAACCAATCAACTACGATTGCTGCGTCTCAGTTACAAACATATGTTGTATCTTGCCAATCAAACAATATCTTAAATGAGCTAGGTTGAATGACTACATCCAACCAATCAACTAGTAGTTGCATGTACAAGACCTCACTGTCTAGAACCTGGCTCTGGAACACGAACCAGTCTGCCCATTTCTCCTAACCAATCACGCCCATACTCTTTGGCACGCAATGATGCAAGCCACCATTGCCAGTCGAGTCGGTGCAAGACCAACCACAAAGCAGCTACGTAACCAGCGACAGCGAGCTTACCAGAACAAAGTCTTCGTGCCACTTGCAATCGAGTGAAATGGCAACCCGCACCGGTGAGTTTATTGGAATGTCAAGTCTAAACCGTGGTCGGTCTTCATTGGTCTTGCCCAATCAGAGCCATCCCATCTGCAAAACCCACTCCATAATTTGTAAATTAGCAATCCCAAGACCTCCAGTTCTCCAAGGTCAATGGCCGAGCAACATTTCCCCATGCTACTACCATACAACAGTCATCATTAACCTCCTTCCTTCCTTCCTTCCCATAAAAAGGATCTCCTAATTTATCAATGGTCATTGCCATTAGCATTTAGATCCAATGAATACAGCTCCGAAGCTGAACCATCAGTTTCAGGCTTTCAACCGTTGTTGTAACACAATGTAAGCACATGAATATTGCAAAAAGAAGCTATGAAACAAAGCTGAAGAATACACTATATTTATCACACCAGATGCAGAGATATGAGCAGCTGTTTTGAATAGTAGCCTATAAGAATGAAAGATGGAACTGATGTTACTTTTGCATTGATGGACCTAACAATGGATCCACCTAGACCCTAGAAATAGCATTTGCTTACAAAGGTTAGCCAAAGTATGCATAATGAATTTACAGTGACATATTCCTCTTGTTCGTGGGAAAAAGAACTTGTTAGCACTTAGCAGCCATGTTCCATCCTCTTGTTAGCATTTACAACGAAATTATTTTCCTGAAGTAAGGTCCACTAGTATTCATATTGAGTTACTCTCTGCAATATACATGATTCAGCACCACGAATACAACTTCGGATGATCCTTCTGTGACCTCCCCAAATCATCAGTCACCAGCAAGCTTCAAAATATGCTGGTGACTTTTACCTTGCCAAGTCGCACCTTCTTCCATCTGCTCTTAAAGAGGAATGGATGAAGGCCCAATATGTGTTCAGGCATGAAATCGTGTCTTGTTAGTATGCCAACAACAGGTGCCCTCTGCATTTAATGGAAGTAATGCAGCCAAAATGTTATCAGTACAAGTATGAGAATTATTTGTGATTTCTAATCCAACTTACATACTATAATATACAAGTTCTATGTCAACATGAAAGCCATCCACATCATCTCCCACTAACCATCCACATCATCTCGCACTAATAGTCATGCCATCCCACTAACTTTCAACCTCTTAATGCAAGATATCCAAGCATCCATATATTGCTATTTGTTTTGTCATTGTATCATATTATAATTTGATTTAATTCTATTAGTTTTTTATTTGATTCTTTGATTGCCTTACCCTATTTGATAAGAATGGACGTAAGAACATGTAGGTTTAACTCATACATGCAACAATTTTATTTTCTAAGTAAGGGCATGTTTGGATGCACCAACTAAACTTTAGCTAGCTAAATTTAGCTACTATGCATCCAAACAGCCCAGCTAAAATTTAGCTGGGTCTATTAGCTAGAGCATCCAAACAACTAGTTAAAGTTTAGCTGGGAGATCTTTTAGCTGGCTAAAATTTAGCTCTGAAATTTTAGCTAGCTAAATTTTAGTTGGGTGCATCCAAACAGCCCCCAAGTCTTGCAGCAACGCACAGGGTATCCTTCTAGTTATTATGATTGAAATTTTAGCTAGCTAAATTTTAGTTGGGTGCATCCAAACAGCCCCCAAGTCTTGCAGCAACGCACAGGGTATCCTTCTAGTTATTATGATTGACAACACTTGATGCTGTAAGGGGGGGGGGGGGGGGGGGGGGGGGGGCAAAGTTGTAACCAAGGAGCTATGTCAAGACAAGCATGAAGGAAATACACATTAGAATCCTGAAATAGACATAGCAACAATAAAGTAATAAAAGCCTAAAAAACATTGCTAACCTTAGAAGATTTTGGTAGAACCAAAAGATGTCTCAATCCAACTTCACGGAAAAGTATAAGAGCCTTAGCCAAAGACATGGTCTCAAGGACAGTATATGGAGATGTGTTTGTGAATGGATGCAAGTCTACAAACATTTCCAGTTCTTCTGGAGACAAATCAATGTCCTCAATCCTGTCATGTTTTCCTGATCCACGTTTAGCAAACTCAGCATGTGAGAAATGGTTTGAAGCATTCAGTGTAGAAGCTGTGCAACTACAGATGAAATCCTTCTTCCTCAACAGAACAAGCAGGTGGTCTCGAAGAATTAGACCATACAATGTAGGAGTATCTGAAAGTGGTGGCTCATCAACCACAGGGAAACCATTATGACCAGTTGTCTTCAAGACATGAACTATATGGCCAACCTTCTCTATGCCATTGAATGCTTGTAGAGGACCAGTTACAACATCACTGACTGACAATTGCCTCATGTATGGTTCAGCATATCCTTCAAGATGTGGAAACCCTTTCAATCTAACAAGCAAATCGTAGACGTTTGCATTAAAAGCATCTGCCACCACCTTTGATATGAGAAGGACAAGCATTACCAAAGGAAGCATACGCAGATTATTAGTCAGTTCTAGGATGATAACACAAACTGAAACAGTCATCCTCATTGATCCACCTAACAGAGCAGCAGAGCCAAGAACTGCAAAAAGACCATGATCTAAAGTTGACGGTGAACCAATCAACATGCCTACCAGACGGCCATAAGCTGCACCAGTTAAAATAACTGGCACAAAAAGGCCAGATGGTAAAGCAAGGCCATAGCTGAAGATGCCCAAAAAATACGATGCAACAAAGAACACTAGGATGGAAGAAATGTGGAATTCATCATCAGTGCCAGCACTGTAAAGGTTTCTAATAGTGTCATCATTTGTGTTGAAGAATAGGCTAGCCAAATCGTTGTATTCATCCATTGCACATTGGAATTTCTTGAAATTACCAGAACGACCTATTGATGGACAAGCTTCTCCAGTGTCACTTGGACAAGGTTTGCAAGCAGCAATCCATGGCAAGCCAAAGAGACAACACGATGTACAAACAGTGACTGCTGCAGCCAGGAGCAGTTTGTAAGTTTTTCCTTTCCTGAAAATAAATAAAAGACTTTAGGCAATGTCGCCAATACTTAAGCATTTTGACTTCAAATGATTCAGTAGATGCATGATGCAATATTTATGCTAAGTTATATCTATCGGTTTTCAAATTGATATAATACAACAGTAAAGGTGATGCTGTTAGGTTATTGAAACTGCAATAAAATAGAGCATGCATGGTGTTCAGTTTAAACCGCACAAGTTGGGATAGTTTAAACTGAGGCAACATTGGTACATACTCGTTGATAAGGTTGTAGAGACGGAGAACCTTGTCCAGGAAAAAGTTGTACAAACTCCCCAGTATTCCTCCAAAAACCCCTAAAGTGATTACTGGAGGTAAATCAATCAAATGGTAGGTGACATAATCTGCTGTCACATCATACATTATAAGGCCACCTTTCCCAAATAAGCCACATTTGCCAGTTTGACAGAAGTCTATCAATGCTCTAAGCACAACAGCGACCATTGCTGTTGTGAAAAAGGCTCGCCATAGTAGAGCGCTCCTCCACCTGCAAATAAAAGAAAATATATTTCAATATCTGTAAGTTGTACGAGAAAGTTTATCCATGAAAGACGCCATACCTATGAAGGGATATGCATAAGGAGCAAATCTAGTGCAACATACCCTTCAGTGGCTCAATACTTGTATGCTACCCGTGCTTGAACAAATTTCAATTGCTATTTTTTGTTTGAAAGAGGTAGCAGATGATAAGAAACATTTGCGCTAGTTGAATTTTCCACTGGGTGGAACACTCCTTATGTCACCCTTCTTATTTCATGCAAAAGTAACTTAAAAAAACATTAACAATAGGAAACCAGTGATGTTGAACAGGAGGCCCATGTCTGTTGTTATCGCTTATTTTTCTTTTGAAAAACACGGTTTGACATCTTCTCAGACAATAGGGGAATATTTTTATCAACACATCATGTAGGTACTTAAAAATGACCCAAGTCATGGATCATATGTGATTGCAGCCTTCACACTCATCTTTTTTGCTTCGCAATAGTAATAAACAAGAGTTACATAAATACATCATGAAACATAATTTCAAAGAATTTACCATGAAGATACTGTTTCCAGGGCGAAAAGGACTCCACCAACCGGTGCCCGGAAAGCAGCAGCAATACCAGCAGCAGAACCACAAGTAACAAGGTCCCTCCGATCCCTATCATTCTTGAAGTACCTGAGCCACCTACATGTCATATGATATTTACGTGACCCACCTTGCCCAAGTATTGATGCAATGCATGCACCTGTGTGTACTAGTGGCCCAGCTTTTCCCACATGCAGTGATGATGATACTGTCGCAATGCATCCCACAATCTGCTCAAAACCAGCACATATCGAAATGTTAACTCAGACATTTAACATAAGAGGATGGATACACTATATTACCGAGTACCAAAAAACAAGTTGAACTGGAAATTTTTTTTTTTTTGGCAAACTAAGACCCAATCTAGGCAAACTTAAAGTAGGATGCGGCATTCAGAATTCAGTCCAAACTTAAAAGAAGTTGCAATGTAAATGACAAACTGACTTATAAATCTTAGCACATGCATTCTCAGTCCTCCTCACCATTTGCCATCAAAATAGAGTTACTAGATCATAGTAAGTTTAGCACTTCTCTCCATGGCAGATAAGAGATTACGTAGCCAGAAATGATCTACAAGATGAATCTCACTTTTCATCAACATAGTTAATGGAGTCAAGCAGATTAAAGGAATGTTCATGTTCCAAATACACCTTACTTAAATGCAGCAGAAGTACTCTAGAATTAAGCTATCATATCACAGCTTCAGTATTTTCCCTCAGAAACTATCATAAACTAGAGTAATGAATGCTGGCCATAGTGCAAGTTATGCTTCAGATATGAATTTAGGAATATCATTCAGAGTGGTTCCAAGTTGAAAAAACAGAAGATTTAGAGAACAGATAGATATGGATGCCCTCGCAGAGTCTGGTATTCCAGCTCTTCTATGAATAACTCAGTAGTCAATACTATGATATAGGCTCCTAGCATGTGCAGAACCACTGAAGCAATCATGCCCATGGTTCACGACTTCAACTTATGTAAACCATCTCTAAAAATGACCTTGAGTTTCACTTGAGCATCTCAATGAAAGTCGAAGAAATCACAGAACTACAGCTGAACCTAAAAAGTGAAAACTGTCGTGCAAGCAGGCTACAAATATCTCTGCTAAGCGCCACTCTCAAATGACAGACCAATAATTCGATCAACCAGTTCATCACTTAATAATAAGCAGAGAGGCAGGTGTCATACTCGTACATCGCGTCACACCAAAATATCAATGCCACTTTGAACTTTTGTAGAGATGAAAGAGACAGGAACTAGTACCTTCACTATCAGAGTTTTCAGTGAGAATATGTTGGGGGCATCAACACCGTTCAAGTAGGCCTTCACCTCCGGGATCCCTGATCCGGCAGCCGCAGGCGCCACATACACCGTTAGCACCGCGGCTAACATCGTGAGCGCAAAGTTGGACGCCAGGAACACCGCAAACGCCGACCCATGTCTGATCAAATTAGCTCGTGAATCAGCATCGGAAGCTCGTACCCACGCCTGAATCCCAATCGACTGAACGCTAGGAACCTCTCAGCTGATGGTGCTCATTACCTGCCGTCCAACATGAGGTTGGAGGTGACGACGAACTTGGCGCCGGCGACATTCTCGACGCCGAGGTTGGCGACGAAGGCGGCGGCCGCCGAGAGGGCCCCGACGAGGAAGCAGAGGGCCCACTTGAGAGCCACGTAGCGCAGGATGTGGCCCCGCCCTCGCGCCCTCCAGTCCTGCTTGAACACGTCGTTCTCGATCAGCCTGCACGGGGCGCAGCGCAGGCGCGCGGCACACGCATGTCGCATCGGTCAACTCTGAGTCAAGCAAATCCAAGCGAGCGAGCAATTCGCGGCGGATTGGGGGGCGGGCGGGCCTACTCGTAGTCGAGGCTCTCGATGGGGCAGACGTCGGCGCCGACGAGCGCGACCTGGGAGGTGGTGTTGGAGTGCGTGTGGCTACCGTGGAGGAACCGCCTCCGCCGCCGGCGCTGCTCCTCATCGAAGCCGCCGTCCTCGAGCGCCGGGTCCAGGAGGAAGGACGAGCCGGAGGAGACCAGCAGCGGGGCCTCGATGTCAGCCTCCGGATCCGCCGCGCCGCCTCCGCCACCGCCGCCAAAGCCGTCCTCCTTGGGGTCCCTCGGCGCCATCGCCTCGGCCACTCCGCTGCTCCTGCGCTCCGCCGTTGCCGCCACTCAGCCGAGGAAGTGACCGACACGAGCTTCGAGGGGGAGTGGTGCTTGCTGGACGGCACGCTGGGTTTTAGTAACGACAGAGCAGAAAGGACAGACTCCCGGTCTCGGCACAGAGAGACTGTTACCAATGTGTCACTGCCTGTAGGGTCCAGAATAGGTGGCCCCCACATGGACGTGACGCTGGCAAACAACGTACCGCGTGGGCCACCGGGTTCGGAAACGGTTGGGCCACGTCGCCGACCCTCCGATGGCAACACGGCCGCACCGCAGCAGCCGAGGAGCGGGACGAGATCTTTGCGGAGGCGTTACTTGAGTGCGGCCTGCCCCGTCGTGCTTCTGGATCAGATTCCTCTGGCCATGGAATTTGTGCTGAACCCTTGTGTCTCATTCGGTTTCCTTCGTTGATTACCTGTATATTTTAGTTACTATACTCCCCATCTTCAAGTGCCTTGTATCTGCGCTGCATATGTTGACAGATTTGTGAAAACATTTTTTTTGAAGGAACTAGATCTAGTGGATTAATTAGTCCTTGGCGTTAGTGCCACACTGTCACTATCAGATGAGGAATCCAGGGCACAAATTGGCCATACCAGAACATCATGTGGCAGGTTTGGATTGTACTAATTCTCAACCTACCCTTTTGTCAAAAAGACGCCACTTCAGAAATTTAGAAGTAGAAGCCCATAACACACGGTTGATGCAAATCTTTTCTCGCTGTCTTCTCCTGAATTCACATTGCAGCGTGTTTTGGTGTCTCGTACAGCACAGAAACTCCCTCAGAGCACTCGAAAAAACGTGGGCTCATTATTACACCAATATGCATCAGAAGATATATAGTCTTTCTTAACTGTCATATATAGTCAAGAACTCAAGATCCTACCATGACAAATTTATCGACAGACAGGTTCTGTTCAATTGCGAGCAGTAAAGTTATCCAAGAAACTAGCTGCTTTGCTTCAGAGAAGATCAGATGACCATGTTATTCCGATTCATCCTAGGGAAAAATAAATGTAACTTTCGCAAATGAAGTTCATGACATTGCTTGGCAGGCTCTGTCGAAGCTGTCTGCAGCGGAGGACATTCGCTGCACGAGCGCATGGTCTGGTTGTGCTAGCTTCAGCTGGCTGCAAAATAACCAGTTTTCCGTTTTGCCATTCACAGTTTAATTAAGCCATCCGATCGAATTCAGGCTTGTTAAGCAGAAACAACACAGACAGCTAGGAAAAGACCACCGTGTTTTTTTTTTTCAGTTTTGGGAAAACTTACTTGAGGTAGCACGTTGCGGGTTTTCCCAAGCTGAGGCTGCACACCGTGAGGTTGGCAAGAGTTTCAGCATCCTTGGCGTCCTGAACAGTTTGAGCATGCAGTTTCGTGTGAGCACAAGCAAACATGTCGAGGATTCTGTTTCAGAAGCACAAGTGCACTAGCATTGGCGTGTGCAGTGCAGGTGCAGCACGCCAGCACGGCAGGCTGTAGCCATGATGTTGACTGTTGATGAATACTCCTAGGAGTATTTGGCAAAGGAAATTCTCGTTTGGGCAAAGCTAGGCTGGGATCACCAGAGCTGACCTTGTTCAGTGACTCGAGCAGCAGCCCCTCCGCGTCCTCGAAGTTGCCCATGTGCATCGAACACAGGGCTTTCCCGTTAAGAATCGTGCAGGTCGTCGGGTACTTCTCGGACAAGTCCTGGAAGATGAGGTGCGCTTCTTGGATCTTGGAGCCACCCTGGAAAATATGGCAAGTAGCTAGTCATGCATGGTGTAGTATTGAAGAGCCCTGAAAGTTCTTCTGAAAGTAAAAGAGGCCGAACTGAATCTCTGAAAAATGTGGAGAGAACCATGGGAAAATGTGTGTGCCTTTAGCTAGCGTAGCGTACCATGACAAGGTCGACCCATGCATTGGCGAGCTGCGTCAGCGTGTGGTCTTCGTCCAGCTGCTGCATCACCCTGAGTTGCTTCTCTGCGTGGTCCGCTCTATTCATTTGAAGGTATATCTGAATATTCAACGCAAGCCTGCACCGCCAGAACCAGAAGTAATCAAATGAATGAGGAATGAAACATGAAAGCTGAACGACGGAAGAATGAGTATATATACAGTATGTGCTTATTACAGTTCCATGCTGCCTCCGGAGTTGGTGTGCTTCAGAGCCTCGGCGTAATCGCGTTCGTGCATGAAGACGGTGCCGGCCATCAACCGGAGGATCGGATTGCTCCCGACCGCCGCGTCTGACAGGAGCTCACGAAGCCTCGAGACCACCGATTCCTGCACAAGGAGGATCACAGCAGGACGCACGTAGAAAAGTCAGACAGGGAAATGCATTTCCTGGTACAAAAAGGCGACGAACGTTCAGACAAGTGGTAATTCAGACGGACAGACAGAACTCGCATTGGTTGCAAATAATGGAGACCGACCCTGTTCCCGGCGTCGCCGGAGAGGTACACGGCGAGCAGCTTGACGGCCTGGAGCGGCGTGGCCGCGCTGGGCCCGATCTCACCGATCACCAACTGCATGCATGCATGCATGCACGAGGAGGCCAGGCCAGGTGTGAGTTCTGAGTTGAGCAATGAATGACGTGGAGCGGCCGGGGGCCAGGGCACGACGCCGACGCACCTGGTGAGAGCCGATGGCGATGTAGGAGCGGTAGAGGAGGGCGTCGCGCTCGACGAGGTCGTCGGGGGAAAGCGCGTCCGCGGGGAGGGACTGGCTGCTGGTGATGGCGGCGTGGTACGCGCCGATGTAGAAGCTGTTGCGCAGGCCGAAGAGGTGGTCCGGCGGCGACGCTGCCATGCCTTCCGTCGTCGTCCGTTCCAGTTCCAGGGCATGCACGCACTGGCAGGCAGGGATCCGAGACGATCGATGGATCGAGGGGGGCCGGGGACGCGCGCTCCGCGCTAGCTGGGACTGGGAGCCTGGGAGGACGGAGGACCGGGGAGGAGGTGCCGGATCTAGCTCATTTCATCAAGGCGCGGCGGCCGCTGGTGTTACTTTACGTCGTTGAACGTGGAAAAGGCCAGCGTGCGTGCGTTCTACGTACGTGTGTGTACCCGGTTGACGAGTGACTGGAGGCGACGACGTGAGGATGGGGTCTTCTGTACTTCATTTGGTGCTTTTGTATCCGGATCTCACCTCGTTTTTACGACCGATGACGGAGTGTACGGTAGAGGCTTCGATGCATCCTAGCAAAATGGATTTCAAAACAGCGTTGTGAATTGTGGTCCGTGGCGGAGGACGAAACAAAGTTGTGGTGCCCAGCGACGGCAACTTTTGTAAATTTCATACCACGATTATATAATGTGGGTAATTTTTTGCTCAAATAAAGCATACAAATAGGGTAGTGTCATATAGGGAACAAGCGCATTTTCTGACATCAAATGAAGCATTGTCATGAATACGGAACGAATTAGTGCATTTTCTTAGAACGAACATGGGTATTTGGTTATTTCGCTTGTCACTTAACGATGTTATTAGCCTCCAAAGGTGATGCTAGTGTCAAATAGGGAAATAAATTCAGACACAGTGTCATACAAGAAATTCTAAAATTCGCAGAACCAAAGAAGTGAGTTTCACAGAATTTTCTGTTAGGGGGTTGGTCAGAGTTATATAGGAAACTGTATGCAGTGCTCCTACTTCAATGCATTCTATAAAGTCTATGTACTCCTGTGGTAGTTCATTGATGACTTACACTATAAACAAGCATAAACTAATCAAAGAATGGCACAATCTTACAATAATTTTAAAATTATTTTCAGACAGGTTAAATGGCAACTAAAATGCAAGTTTTTATAAATTTACGATACATATGCTC
The DNA here is from genome assembly GCA_022036555.1 of Microstegium vimineum. Classification (NCBI taxonomy): domain Eukaryota; kingdom Viridiplantae; phylum Streptophyta; class Magnoliopsida; order Poales; family Poaceae; genus Microstegium; species Microstegium vimineum. The sequence continues at coordinate 58,770,881 of CM039131.1, read as the reverse complement.
CATAATATAATATGATACTTGCATCACTAGAGATAATAATTTTCACTAACCACAGATATGCATATTCATGCATGCTATATATACTTCCTAGGTCTATGCATCTAATATATATAAGTACTAACTTCGGATGCATATATGTCGCATGTTAATTATTAGATATATGCTATTCATATATCAGTGTAATTAATCACTTCCTAATTTCATTATTTATCATTCAAAAGATGGGACACCGATTGATCTATATATAAACCGCAGGACTGCTGCAGGATAGACACCTATGTTCCTCTAGGGGCCTCTTTGGAACTTAGGAGTATCACAATAATTATGTAGTAATTTTATAGAAATTAGTTCAATTTTATGAAAAAACACAGGAACAATTTTTACGTTTCAAACAGGTCCTAGATGGAGAGTAGCACTAGCGTGACCATTGTGATGGCGATCATGTTTGCTGTACTCTTCGTCCAATGCCTCCTAACCTCAGCGCACTCCATAATGAGCAGTTGAGTACCTCTGGTTTTATACTGCTGCTCTTTTAAATTTTCAAGCATGAACATGTATATATATATGCGCTTATTCTCATTCATTCATGAATTTATATATATATATATATATATATATATATATATATATATATATATATATATATATGGAAATTCCTTTTTACACTCGCGTGTATTTACTTCTGTTGACACAAAATGTGACGCACTGTGCCCAACACACTGCAAGCCGGAAAACGTAGCTTCAATCAGGTGTCCGGGTGTTTCGGAGTCCGGAAACGTGCCAGTTAGTTTGACCTGAAACTAACAATGGATGAAAATTATTAGATATAAAACTGGAACATGCCGGATGAGACCAGACAATTCCATATATACGGCCTTGAAGCCACTTACGACGACATATAGTTATAGAAGCTATCTGCCAACAAATTTTATAGATCATTCGGCTAAAACAAACAATAAACATGTGAAAAAGTTGATAGCTGAACATGCATTGCATGAAAAAGTACGTATGGACGAATCATAATTAACTATAAGTTAAAGCATAACCAAGCTCGGCAAATCCAACCGAGTTGGGGTCCATGATGAAGGAACATATAAGAAAACACGATTAAACTAATCTAAAGCTTGCGTCTGCCGCACGACACCCAATATTATCAAAGCTTAAACGTGGTTAACATTTATGAACCCGCAACACGTAACAATCTAAATCTAAACTAATTCGGCTACTATGACCATGAGATCTATTCATATGAACAATATGATTAACTATTAAAACAAGAATAGATTTGTAAGAAAAGATAAAGCCGAACCGTATCAATCTAGATTGAGAAAAAGAGTGTTACAAATATAAAACATGCAACACGTAGTAACTTGATGAATCTACTAGATCTTGCCAAATCTAATAGAGCCGATAACTATCTTGCTTTTGCTAAGCATATCGAGCAAGCACCTGCCGCACGGTGTGTACTCATAAACGAAACATCAGCGAAGACTTCTTGATTGTCAAGCAAAGATCCGCCGCACGATCATTGAAAACAAACAAGACTACTTGCATCAAAATGTAAATCCACCGCATGATACTAGACATGATAGCAAGGTTGCCGGGACTTACGGATGTCGACGGATCGATGATTCCTCTCGAAGAACTCGACGACACGACAAAGGACTCGAAGTTGGCACGGGGCCGGTTGTATTGTATTGGTTGTGAACATTTTTTTCCAATGGCCAAGGGTTCATATTTATACCCTGGACATGACATGAGTCCTAAAAGGATACGACTACAAATATTAAAGGAAAAAACACGACACTTCTAACCCTAGTCTTTCCTTCGGAGTCTTCATTTCCTTAATCGTCGCGATGTCTGTTGCCTGATTCGGCTCACTTGCCGTTTTTGTCGCTCCTTCAGCAGAAAACCACCCCTTCTCAGAATAGCCGACCGCACGATCATTTGCCGAATCTTTGGAGATTAACCGACCACACAAACACTTGCCGAATTGCTCTGAAACTAGCCGACCGCATGGATACTTGCCGAATGCTCCGAACACCACTGCTTGCTGGTCTACCTGTCATTCTCCTAAGGGTACCAAAACCCAGTGTTAACAACTCCCGTCTGGTATACTACTACAGAAACATGACGTCCGTTGTCCCGCGTAACGAAGCGATGACGTCGTCCCACCGTCTGTTTAGATGCCGACCCCCATCCCATTTCGTCCCCCATTTCTTAGCCACTCCTGACTCGTATCCTCCCCTGAATCCCCCTCCAGCCCAGCGACGACGGCAGCCCCAACCCATACCCGGCAGTGACCTCGCCACCTCACTGCTGCGACAACGATGACCCCTCCCTTCAGTGCTGCGACGATGGCGCTCCCTCCTCTCCTCCTGCGGCACGGATCCCCATCCTTCCCCAAGGATGGCAGTGGCGACCCTAGGAGGAGATACGGCAGATCTGAAAGGTACGAAGTACGGTTGCCCTAGTGACATGCGACCCTGGCCCTAGGAGGTGGTGGTGCGGCATGCAGCTGGTGGGGAGGAGTACGGACGGGATGCCGCCTTCTTCACCGGTGCCCACGACGGAATCGTCCTCGCGGTGAAGGAGGACAAGGCGGCGGATCTGACTCTGAAACGCCTGATTGAGGACGACGACCCCATCTACCGCCGGTGCCAGCAGGTACTACCATACTACTCAGTGGCGGACCCAGGATTTGATCAAGACTAGGGCCAAATCATGATGATTAAATTCTAACAGCCACAATCCAAAAGTTACAACCTAAAATATAGTTTATATATATACTACTCCTTCCGTATTCATATTAGATATCATTTTAGACAGCGATACGGTCTCTAAAGGTAATTTTAACTGCTTATTTTTTTTTAAAAAATTATTAGAATATAATATATGTATAATTTTTTTATAAAAGTATTTTTCAAGACAAATCTATTGATATGATTTTTTTTCTAAACTCAACAGCTTAACAGTAATTCATGATTTACTCAAACCTTATCTAAAAGGACATCTAATACGAGTACATAGGAAACAAATAATCTCAAACAATATTTGCAAATCTAGAATTTTTTTGAACTAGATAATGAATAGTGTGATACAATAGTTATGAAATATCAATGAACATTTTAAAAAAATATCTATTATCTAGTGATGATTTGTTGCTTCTAAAAAAATTAAGCCATGACTAGGACCATGGCCTTAGTGGCCTTAGGCCTAGGCCCGCCACTATTACTACTTCCATGCGTGCGTCACCATCCATGCCATAGATATGGATCCATTGATCGATCTGTTTGTCGGTTGTTGGGTTTTGCTTCCTGTTTACCCGCTAGCTGTTTTTGGTACATATACAGTATTGCTTTCCGTGCGAGGAGGTGGGGCACGCGATGTGTTCGTCATTCATGCTCCGACAATCTCAAGGACGCCGATGGCAAGTGCCATACCGATAAACAGGTACTGACTTGAGGAGCCAAAATCAATTTGTTTTCTAATCTAATGATACTTGTCGATCTAGAACTTGTAGGAGTTGGGCATCAAATCAGTTTGGCTACTCGGTGGATCCGATCTAGTTTTTAAGATCGATATGCATGACCATGATCTATCCAAGTATCGATCTTTCTTACCTAGCTTCTCTGTTAAATAGAAGAAAATTGGATATTTGGGACTCCAAAGATTGACTCTTTGATTATGTTGCCATTCTTTATTACCAACATGTATGTATTCATACTTCCAATAAACCGTATGTATTCATACTTCCTATAAGCATGTATGCATTCATACTCATTATAAACATGTATGTACTCATACTCTCATGATATACATATATGACATATTCTTTTGGGAAGTATACACATATTCTTATTTTAATGTGTATGTACTGATACTCATGTCACAAAGTATGTCCATGTACTAGCAAATTACTCTAGTAAAATCAATATATTATTCAAATTCCTTTAAAATGTATGTGTGCATACTCTGCTTCTTCCTAACGCAAAAAAGAAAAAAAATGTATGTGCTCATACGTCCAGGATTATATAGTATGTACTCTATTCGTCTCAAAATAGAAGACGTTCTCATTTTTGAAGAAATTAGTTTTTTTAAATTTTGATTAATTATATATAAAAAATATTAATATATATAATACATTAATATCATTAGATATAAAATTAATCAAAGTTGATAAAGTTTAATTACCACGATTCTCATAACGACTTATAGAAAGGAGAAAATATGTCCGACATATAACTCTTACCCATGTATGTAGACACACATACCCCCACTCAATACGTATGCGCTCATAGAGCGTCCGTAATGGTTAGCTATTTGGCTAGCCAGATATGATATGACAAGTAAAAAGTAGGAGAGAGAGTAGTCACTAGCTACAAGCAAATAGTCTATCTATTTCACATAGTCCAAAAATATGTGAGAGAAGCATGTGGGTCCACTAGTATATATTAGTCTTTTTTATTATTTCTCACCTTCACATCAACTCATCAAATAGCTAGTACTATTGCAGTGCCCATACTCCCTGCATGCGAAATTTCAAATACTAGCACAAGTTCCAAAAGGCAAAAGCTGAGTATAAAGTAACCAACAAACAGATAAGCCAACCAATCACGAGCAGCCCCCGACCTTTAGCTACTTCCGCAAATCCACGCGATCGAGCAGCCCGCGGCCGCAATCCCCGCAAACCCAAACGTCTCCGTTACTCTCACGTGAGAGTAAGTACATGTGAGTGTATAAAAAACTCACCCTATGTTGTGGTGCACTTACAAAACTTTAGTAAAAAAAAAAACAGGTGAAAATGATCATCATCAGCTTCTCGGGGAGGAAGAATTAAACAACAATGGTATTATTCCGATCAATTATGGTTTGCCGGACAAGCAGCAGGATCAGGATGAGAGTAGTCGGGATACTAGCGGGAGCAAGCTGGTATTTTGCTCGAGGCATGTGATATGCTACCCGACGTATGAAACGTGCTACTGCTGTGCACTAACGCCCCCGCATCGGTGCTTCAACACTTACGAATTGTGCGCTAAAAACTGCTGCAATCCAGTGCCCACCTGCCCCACCACCAACATCAGCATTAACACCATCTATCATCAGATGTTCAGGATAGAGATTTGGTTGGCGAAGATCTCGTAGGAGTTTAATTTGTAACCAAATTTGATTGATATAAAATAATACTCCCTGCCAGGGGCGGAGCCAGGATTTAAGCATAGGGGGGCCGGTCCGACAACAATCATATTTGATAAAATACATACTTCTCCGTTCCTAAATAATTGTTGTCGTTGGTGTCCGTACCACAAGTTTGATTCGATTCGTAGAAAATATGTGCAACATTTGTATCTCTAAATAAATTTATTAAAAAACTAGATTCAAAGATCTTTACAATGACACTAATTATATATAAAAAAACTATTTATATTTTTAATATATATTTAGTCAAAGATGTTTTTTGAAAGCACAAACGATAGATATTTAGGGATGGAAGAAGTATACAATAAAATTGATGAATATTACAAAGAAAAAGTAACTAAAATTTAATTAGCACTAGGTCTCTAACTCCACTTGATCACTCTAATTTTTAGGTAAAATATATCATGAAAATAATAGAAACAAAATTGTTAAACAACATAAAGACTAGTCCTAAATAATATAGATGTCATTGACGATCAATATAAAAGGACAATAAACAAGCAAAACACTAATTGCACCTGTTAACTAGTTTAAAAATTGTACCATATAGAGAGTAAAAAAGAAATAAAAATATAGAAAGGTTAATCCTAGATAATTACGAAAAAAGAAAAATAATTAAAATGCTAATTAACATAGTTACTTTACTGATTAAATAATTAACTAATTAAATAAGGAGGGAGTACTATGGAGGGACCAACATGTTGGGGGTGCCAGACCCCCTCAGCCCTACCTCCGCCACTGCTTCCTGCATCCAAAATTATAAGATAGTCACCTTCAAGATATACCGTCAGGAAAATGACCTCGATAGTAGTTGTACTCTTTCCTTATCAACAAGCCGCCAAAAAATAAAAAAAAAACAGGCCGACATAATAGGCACATATACCATCCGCAATCCAGTTCTACGCACACCATTTATACACGACCCAAAAATCAAAATATGAAATAAATAAACATGTAATTAACCACTTTTTTATGTGACTTCAAATTCAAATGGCATTGACTGACCATCATGTCCAGTTAAATTTACATATATCAGATATATATTAGATTGCAAACGACTACGTACAAAGCAAATCCAGTTCCTAGTTATATTTGAGTTTAGAGTAGCATGTCAGACTACATATAGGAGAGGCCTTTGCACTATATATTAGTTCACACTAATTTACCAATAATAGCATACTAATTTCACCAAGCATACTAAAGGAGAGCCTTCCCACAAGAGGTTTCACGACAGTTTATGTAGTGAGAACCACAGTCACCCTTTCCGGTATGCATTGGATGACTCTGTACCCTACATATATGGATACAGAACGCAGAAGGGTCAATGGTTGAAAAGTGCAGTCTCAATTGGTAAAATCATTTAGATGTACATTTTCATGCGTGCTATAAGCTCACAATCATTCATTTGCAGAAAAATATCATGGAACATAAAGTTCAGGAAATCTCGAATTATTGATGCAATTCCTTAACCAAATTCTATTACTTAATCGCAACACTGTTGCATTGCATAAATGACATGGTTGCGACAAAAGCATTGACACACGTGCACTACACATTACTGGATCAAACAAACAATATCATACTACTAAAGCATGCATGATACATAAAATTGTCAGGATTTTTTCCATTCCAGTGTGTGTATGCACCTAGATATACGCTATGTCTAAATATATAGTCAAAACTATATATATAAAGCAAACTCATAACGACATAGTAAAAACTATATTATAAAGAAAATCGTAGCGACATAAAATTTGGAATGGAAGGAAAAATTTCCTAATACTTACCCATCTAGCCCTGGTCGAGCCATGAGCGAGGGCGGGGGGGGGGGGGGGGGGGGCAGGAGTTTGGGCATGCCAAGCAGACTGGAGACAAGACAGAAGCACTCAGTGACGGAACTAGGAGGCAGCAGGGGCCATGGCCCCCCTATGCCACTGGCACTAAAAATGTTTAGATCACCTCTATAAAGTAAGACTTAAATGAAAAAAAACTAAATTTCCTTTATCTCTTTTAAGAAAGTCACTTCTATATGGTGTTATAACTTATAACAAAAATTGTGATTAAATAAATATTTATATTATACGTGTATATCCTTGGTTAGTCTTTATATTTTGTTTAGTGACACTGCCCCCCTTCCTATTTCACTAGTTCCATCACAGGAAGCACTGCAATTGCGTATCTAAAGATAAACGGCAGTAAACCCAGAATGGATGCCTCCTTGTACCGCCTACATGCCTGTGGTTGCATGCAGTTACAAAACCAATGAAATAAGAAGGGGGCAGTGTCAGTAAACAAAATACAAAGACTAACCAAGGATATACATGTATAATATAAATATTTATTTAATCATTGTTATAACACCATATAGAAGTGACTTTTTTTTTGAAAAAGATAAAGAAAATCTACTTTTTTCATTCAAGCCTTACTTTATAAAGGTGATCTAAACATAGGGGGCCCTGCCCCCCCCTTAGTTCCGTCACTGGTTGCATGAACATGCACACACCTATGTCTTTGTCCAAGAACACCTCGACAAACAACGCGAAAGAGCTAGCAGCTAAAACCAAGATTGAAATAATCTTCAAATTGAAAATTTTAGTTTTTTAATTGGATACACTCGGATTTATGTTGATGCCTACATGTCTAGGAACATTTTACATACGCACTCCAATACGATAATCAGTGTCGAGGCACAGTTTCTAGGTAGTGCCACGTGGAAGGCAATAATTGCAACATCGTGCAACCACCTTGTTACACAACAAGGAAGATAGATGGATAAGACAACGATAAGAAACCTGAAAGGAAATAAAATAAACACATTAATCAAATATATAAAAACAACAGTATTTCTATAATATATAGCTTAATGACATTTAATTACTCACCACCTTTTATAAGCTTCAGAGTATATAGAAACCTAACCTCTATTCTATTAAAGCTCATAATGCATATACTCCTCTTCCTGCTACAATTAATTCTATAGAAGATCATGCAAAATTATAAGTTCCGATAATTAGCAGAAGAAGTTTTTAAAAATTGAAGTGTGAAGAAAACAAATCAGAGCATATCATTTCATTACTAACAAAGAACACTATGTTTCATATATAGTGTGCATAAATCCATGTAAAAAGTACAAAGCATGAAACAACATTTATATTTATATACTGAAAAGAAATTTTTGAAAAGAAAAACACCGTATAATGTTAGTTTGCAAACCTTTTACAAAGGAAGTTAACAAGAGTACAAGACAAACGGGAATGAAAGACTAATTGAAACTTGAGAGAACCATTCAGAACCGCCATCACTTTTCTATGTGGGACGTAATTGCTCTCTGTTTGAGCTATTTTGTTTGCAAACTGTTACTTTAATCAGTTAAAGATGAGAGTTGTAAGGTTGTGTTGCAAATAGAACAAATATATAGTGGTTCATATTTTGATGCGTCTAAACACAAATGAGGCGATTGTAGTAGGATGAAGAATTCAGCTACCTAAACGCGGTGTAGTTCATAGCAACAGATGCAGCCAGAAGTGCAAGCGAAGCACAACACAACAGGAGTGTAGCAACTCTGAGCGCATGGAGGGCTAAGGGGGCTTCAATGGCTCGGCTAGGGATAGGGGGGCTTGAGCCCCTACAGCCCTAGTAGATCCGCCCCTATACCTGAACACACTATAGTTAGTAGCAGCAGGTGCTGCAACCATATGTGCAAGCGAAGCACATCACAACATGAGCGTAGCAACTCTGCATATAAACAGGGAAGCAACAACCAAGGTCTTCTGCCTATACAATGCATGAATAAAGTGTTAGCCAGTCACATCTATAATTCTATATAAAAGGGGGATTCTTCGCTTCCTCCAATAATATAATTTGAGAATACAACTCATACAAATATGCATCTAAACATTGTGTTCACACCTAAATCTGGTGGTCACACAAATTGCACGCACTCAACGGTCCAATGCATTGCTCCTAGCACACCAGCCGTTTTGCAGTCTACGTGAAGTCAGAGATGGGTTTAAAGTTTCATGCTTGATTGGAGTCCGTTTTGAGATTGTTTCGTGATATATTTGGACTTTACCTAGAATAGACCTCCTACCTTAATAAAGCATCTTCAAAAGTCTTTCTAAATTTTATTCTCTGAATCATCATTTGGAGAGTCTTTTTTTATTTAAGTAAAAATTATTTTCTATATCTTTGTATCGTCCAACAAATTTTATATCTTGTGCGCACTCTTCTTTAATCCATAAATACGACAAGGGAAGCATTCACTGTTGGTAAATATATTAAAATAAAGTAAACTATACAGAAAGAAAGAGAGAAAGGGAAATGACTACATGGTTGTACAAGAGAGGGAAAAAAGAGAATAACAAAGGGAGTCAGGCTTCTGCACACTTTAGAAAAGCCATCCTTACTCTCCACCTTTGTCTAACGATAAATTCACAATAAAGGATGTCTATATTTGGAGATATATTAAAAGGCCTTGGAGGTACTTTTTCACCAAAATATTTATTTCTATAAATTAGGAAGTACATAGACTTTTAGAGAGCCAATGCTGCATAAGCAATTGCAGGACCGACCACTGCGAAACCGTCACAAGATCCACACATGGGACCGTAGAATGAAGTTTGAGGATGCGGGATCCAGCTATGGTGCACCAACCACACCATCACCATAGGGAAAAAAATCAATGAGAACACTACCCAAAGTGCAGTCATGGTTCTAGTTGTGGATTCATGACACGTCCACACACATGCATTCAACACTCGAGAGTTGTAGTTTTTTCCTCTCTAACTATTCATACTAAATTTAAGCAATATTTCTATGTGTTAGATGCATATATGCATGGACACGTGTCATGAATCCATGTCATATGCTAAGGAAGATATGTGTTAGATCACAAAATCGTATGGCTTGTCTAAAATATGCACAAAATAGAGGGTTTAAGTGTTCCCTTGGTTGTCAAATGGCCGACACCAAAAAGAAAAGGCAGGCTCCAAAAGTACATAAAGCCCAATTCTAGTCTTCTAACATGTTGAACGTAAATGCTATGCAGAAAAAAAAACATTTTTACAGATGGTATATGTGCCGCAATACGATAGATTTAGCTACCAGGTATATTATGGCACTGAGGTTAGGTTTAGAGTCAGAGATGGAACTAGGGGGCCACGACCTCCCTATACCGAAAAATTTAGACCCCCTCCGCGATGATGCCATTGTAGATGATTTCTATGCTATAAAGACGCGCAAAGTGAGGCTCAAATGAACAAAATGAGTTTTTATCCTCTTTTACAAAGAGACACTTCTATGTGTTATCACAACAAAAACTGTGATTACATGAATATTTATATTATATACATACACTTTGCTGGTCTTTATATTTTCTCTGACCACAGTGTTCTCTCCCTTTCTCATTTTGCCGATTCCGTCACTGGTTAGGTTATGGGTTGGCCCAGCATAGAAAACAACTTGAGACAACTCTGTATTTAACCAAAAAAAACATATGTAATGCTACTATCCACCTTTCATGTGCTACTATCATGCTTGACAGAAATGTGCTAGTAGTATTTAACCAAAAAAAAACATAAGTAATGCTATATAAACTTATTACTAGATTTTATAAAGTACACAATAACCAATAAACTATGTGCAGTATTGCAATGCCATAGAGTACCACACTAACCGTGCATGTATTCAACTTGTTTGCATTGAGAGTAATAATTCTACTTACATTGTTGTATGCAACAACAAGGAAGTTACAAGCTTGCAATACACTCCTCTATTTCCTGTGCCCTTCCAGAATATGATTGAGCCTAAAAGAACAACTCAACAACGTTAGTCAACAAGCACACAAAGTTCCATAGTTCAAGCTATCCTCATAAATCTCGCCGTGCACTGTCACTACAGCGTGTGTCAAACACATAGGTCTACAGTAGGTCAGCGTCGAGCAGCAGACAACAACTAGCACATCACGACCAAGAACCCTCACGGAGACTGAGAAAATGAAAGATGTCTATAGTCAAATAATCACCACAACCCCACCATCGAAGGGGGAAACCGAACAAACCCAGAAAATCAGCAAACACATGGATCAAGAAGAAGAGGCACACCTATGAGAGGTTCCCTAGAGGCCGGTTGTCAATAAAGAAGAGGGTTTTATTAGTCCACTGCGCTATGGGAGGTGAGAAGGGGAGAGGGAAAAGCTGTGAGTTGAGCTTTGGTCGGAGAGGGGTAGCTGCGTGCTTGCACTGCTGCAGGCTACTCGCTTAGTTGGCTCCGCTGCTTGAGAGAGGTGTTGAGCCAGCGAGTAGGGCGCAGTCGTGGACGGGTCGAAGGCGAGAGGGTAGCGACGACTCAAACACAAGACTCATGAGCAACGAAGAGAAGAGGGAGGAACCGAGGAATGCGAGCTCTCGGAAATTAAACAGTCAATCGGTGAGGGGTAGCTGGTGATGCTGGGATGGCTTAGGCGGAGGTCCCATTTTTCTCTCTTTATCGATGATAGCTGATAGCGCCAAAACTTTAGTCTTCTAAAGATGCACATATCTTTGTTTCCAAGTAGGGCATGTTCCTACCTTCTTTTCTTTTAGGATGCAAATAAACGCAGTGCACAAGCAGTGGCAGATCTATGAAAAAAAATAGGAGAGGCTAAACAACACATAACTCCACTATAATCATTATAAACCATGAAACATTATCTAAAAATTCATCGGGGCTTCAGGGGATCTGTGGGTCGGTAGCAATAGGGGGGCTGGAGCCCCGCCCCACCGTTGGATTCGCCTCGGAGTGCAGGTGTTCTTAAAGGCACGAGGCCAGTCGGCAGAACTGCAGGTAAAAAAGTAAGACAGGAAGCAGTGTGAGATGCATTGTGAGAAAGAAGAAACTATAATTTTGAAACCAATCATACTTTGGCAGACGTTCTGAACGAGAGTGGTGGTTGTTATTTCAACTAGTTTCGGGCTTTCTCTCAGAGGATAATAGTATTTCCTCGGTCAAAAAAGAATAAAAATCTCATTTTTTAAGGAGTATTATGGAGTAATTATTTTGAATCTTGAGGTTTAATAGCTAGGCAAATCAAGAGACCCTTTAGAATGGTTAGAATCGCTTCCTATCACTTCTCATCGTATCCACAAAATAATCTTTTCTATTAATTTTATTTGTGTAAGGGCAATACCGTACAATCCTTGCAGACCCCAATTGCCAGCGGACGCGCATAATCGCGGCGCTCTCCGAGAGCTCGCCGTGCAGCCCTCCGTGCTGTCCGCTCTCTATGCACGCTCGTGGCGCTGTCCGAAAGCTCGCCGCGCGGCCCTCGGTGTTGGCCGCTCTATATTCACGATTGCCACACTGGTCGCAAGCCAGCGCCTGTGCCGGCCGCGGCTCGCTTGTCGCGCCGTCTTCCGCCTCGGCCACGCACACTCGCAGCACTGGCTGGCAGCTCACCGCGATGCTATCTGTACTAGCCACCCCAGTACTAGCCCGTGCCGTCATGCATGTACGCCAGATGTGCTCGCCACTGCGCACGGTCCTTGCGCATGGAGCGCCGCACATCACGGAAACGATTAGTACATCAAGGACGAAGTGCCCCGATGGGCGATGGTCCATACGTTCACAACAAGCTAGCTAAGGAATCATTGGCAGACGTGCTTCGATTCGGCCAGCTCGTCTGTCGAGGAGCGTGCCGCACGGAGCTTCTCGCGGGCGGCGGAGAGGCGCGCGACCTCCGCGGCGATCATCGGGTCCCGGACAGCGGAGAGGCGCACGACCTCGACGGCAATCGTCGGGTCCCGGCACGGCTGCGGCTGCGACTGTGTTGAGCGGGGAGACACGGGCGCAGGTCCCAGTGGTCCGTGCTCGATCGACGCTGTGGAGACGCCCTGCGAACGCGAGGCCGGCGAGGGGGACGGAGACGAAAGCACGGAGAAAAGGCAGCTCCGTCCGCCGCGGCAGCACGGGGCAAAAGAATTACCCTTTTATCATTGCCTAGAAAAAGAATTACGAAAAAATAAATTACCACTCTTCTATTTGGGTCCTAATCTCTTTAATTTTGAAGACGATGGAAGGTGACATGATGTATATGGACCCACTGACCATGCATAGACACATCTATCGCTTCCCATCGCTTTACTCTAATCGTCTCTCATCGCTTTCTCATATTTTGGACTCATCAATCATAGATATAGCTATCGCCTCTCCAACCATTGTAAAAAATCTCGGCAAATTAATTATAGACACTTGTGGGAGGAAGAAATGTTCTTTACTTTTCAAATTTAGGCAAATTACGACATATTATTTTAATGAAGCAATTAACAATGGTAATCGTGATAAATATGTGCAGGTGTGATCGTGTTTCCACGCATTTCACAGATGCGTTGATTACATAAATGAACATAATGATCAAATATGCACCAAGAGGTGGGACTAGCTATAGTGGAAATGAGTGCAGTGCAAAAATGGTTGTCGTGTAATAGTTCTACAAAAGCTGAACAACATTTTCTCAGGTCCCGAAAAACTTTTACCTAGCTATCTACCCCGTGCAGGTGTCACCACTCACCATAGACGGTGGTCTCCTCTTCCAGGCGTCATAAAAAAGCCCAAACGACAAAACTCTCGCATCTCTAACTACATCTGTCATGGCTTCGTGTAGTTGGCCCATGTATGAGTGTGCCACGTCACGCACATGGCCTGGCGGCAGGTCCGTGTGTGTGACGCCTTCCTCGTCATCTCTTAATTTTGCAACATTACGGGTGTAGAACCCGATCTGTCTCGGCCGCACGTCTCCCATCTCTTGGGTCACTAGGGCAGGCCACCAGGGGCGTGAGGAGCCACCGCCGCCGCCTTCCTCCGTCCACCACCGTTGGTTTCTCTCTCTTCCCCTCTGGTATCTCATCGAGGTTGAAAGGAGTGGGGATCTATTGATTTTAATAAGTTTCTCGAATAGATTGAGTCTTTAGCATTAGAGTTTCCATACCAAAGTTCTTGGTATTGGAGTTTTATCTCCTCCTTCTCGTCTTCTCCGACAATGGTGAAGGAGAAGGATGAAATCGTCTTCTCCATGGCGGCTTCGTTGAAGACCAGGATGACAACTTCGACGTCACCATCTTTATCGACATGACGACATGAAGACTTTTGTTTCCGGACGACGGCATCAATGCGGAGATGACGTCGCCGCCATGGAATAATTTTCTCCGGTCTCTTCTTCGTTTTGTTGTGGTCATCTGGCCACGATGAAAGACTAGGGAGAATATTTTTCAGATCAATCTTCATCGTTCTTCGGTGGCAGAAAGAAGAAGAAGGAAGACACCACAAAGAAGAAAAAGATCCTCAATTCCACCTACAGGAATGTTGACCGTCGTTCGTTGGGTAGTTGTTCTCAGGCCATTTGCCGAGTGTTTGCATGTACAGTCATCTACACTGCAAAGCGATTAACAGGTTAGGTTTTGGGGTGTGCTATTCATACCCTGGGTACTATTTTGTATTGCAAAGTGCTTGTAATGTATTGATGTACCCAGGTTTCATATAATATAATTCTTCTTTCGTCACATTTTTTTGCAACATTACCACAAATAAACCATCCATATAAATAAAAAAAATTAGTTGTAACAAGTTTTCGTATGGGTAACTCGAATGCCTAGACCTACATTGTTATCTGCTTCTTTAGTTGTTAGAGTGGGTAACCGCACATTTGACGAATTAGCAACTTATCTACATTGTCTTGATTCTACAAGATAGAATAACCGGATTTTTTTCTTTTCAATAAGTAGAAAAATTTATATTTTTCCACAATATGAATAGATCGATGATTGTTCTCTTGTTTTGGGTCTTATAACATTTTGCCTTTTCTATGTTTTAACCTTTTTGTGTTCTTTTTCCTGTATAGTATATTAGGTCAACAGTTGTGGAAATATTTTTTAGTCAACTTTGAACTCTTATATGTATGAGGTGTAAAATAGTTTCTTTTATCATCTTTAATAATAGCATATAGGTACATACATAAATAGATGTATATGGGCATTTTGGTTAGCTTTTTACATAATGGCAATGGTGGTATGTTATTAAACATGTTTGTGAGCACTTTTACGTTCTCCTTTTAACAAGGTAAATTCTAGGCCTTGAGAATTAATATTGATGCTTTTTTATTTTGTTGGACAACTATTGAGATAATAGATGACAAATTTCGTATGCACCTGAAATTTAATTGGAACTTAATTTTTTGTATGTTAATGTGGATTGTAGGATTATCAGTAGCTATATATGCAAGTTTCAGAATTCTAAGAACTCATAGGCATGCATGATTATTTTAGGATTGGAATTAGTATACTATCAGCATACACTATGCCAGAAAACGTTATCAGTGACGCGTGTAGAGGACCATCAATGACGCGTAAAATCCGCGTCACTGTTGTTGCGTCTGTGATAAGGGCATATCAGTGACGCGTAAAAACGCGTCACTGATAACCACCTATCAGCGACGCGTGTAGGTAATACGCGTCACTGATAATCATCTATCAGTGACTCATGTAGCCAATACGTGTCACTGATAACCATCTATCAGTGACTCATGTAGCCAATACGCGTCACTGATAACTATCTATCAATGACTCATGTAGCCAATACGCGTCACTAATAAGAATTTACGAAAACAAAAAAAAAAATCTCTGGTCCGTTTTGCACTCCACATTTTATCCATTACAATAATCGAATCCTTTACAGATTTCATTAACAAGATCTAAGTTTTCCATTCTGGTTGTTGATCCGCACATTCCTAACTATGCTTAAAACACTACTGATATGTACCTCTATGGTTAACCAGATCTAAGCTAGATAAGAAGTCCTGGCTTATGCCTTGCTGTACAATATACAAAGCATTGTGATCTTGACTTGGTTTCATACTTTGTGTTAGGGGCTCCACAGGACGAACAATTTAGTTGGTAGGGCTGTACAAAAGAATAGCTATGAAGTATCAATAATAATGGCCGAGGAAAAATAGCATGAATAAATTTTGTTTGTTAATAATAAGAAAAGATAACATCCTAAATTTTTGTAAAGTTATTATGGTACCAATTTCCAAATTTTTGTAAAACTATTAATATGAAGACATTAGATCTATGTACTAACAAAGAAGAAGGTTTTGTGCAAAGAGCACAACCTTGTAAGCAAAGAACACATTAGATCGGTTACTTGTTCATTATGGCTTATAGCCATATAGAATTTCTTTCTATCAACATAAGTTCTCTAAAGGTAAGTGTTTTAATCATTAACTAACAGTAAGTGTTTTAATCATAGATATACAGTTCAGTGCAAACAATACCAAAGAGATATACAGAAGGTATGTGACAGTCTGAATGAAGGCACTCCTTACGAACCAGCAGAAAAATGAGCTGAGCAGTTTTGCTGACTGTTGGATAGTAATTTAAAGGCAAACCAAATAGTCCAGTTCATCAACAATTCTTCTCAGAATAAATTGCAGAAAACCAGTATGATATATCCCAAATAGATTGCTGAAGTATAATAATAGGTATTTGATCCAACAAATAAATAATAGGTATTTGAACTAAACAAATAAACTGTTTCATGAAAGGGACATTTCTCTCAAAAGTGAACTGATGCTTATATTACCTATTGTCACTGGTCACCTAAGATAACAACCAAGTTGCTGATGTGCACTTGTCCATGTGCTCACTAAGATAAACAAAAAAGAAATACAAAGAACAAGTGGGAACAATTACCCACATAACAGAAAATGTGGGAATGGTTACCTACCCATAATAGATCTAAGTAATCTATTTACCGTTTGCCAAACCAAATAATGTCAGGATGGTAAGTATTTTGGAGAAGTTGCCATGTTTCAGCAGAGTATATATTATTTCAGACGACATTCTATTGAAATTCAATCAGACTAGAATTACCAATAGCAGTTTTTTTTCAGTAATAGAAAAACTAAAATATTACAATGACGAGTACCATAATGAAATAAAAAAGTAGAAAATAGATACTAAGGTGTCTCCTTTTTGCTATTCTGGCATAGTGATATCCTAAATCTTTTAAGGTAATATAAGGCGGGTATTATGTGACTTATGAAGCAAGTAATAAATACTTTCTTCGTTTTGAAATATAAGGTATTGGATCATTTAAAATTTGTCCTAAACCTTTAGTCGTTTTGAAATATATGTATATGGATGGCAGTTGCATGTTGAATGATAGCTTGCTTTGCATTAGCAAACATTAGTTAATTAATTACTACACTACTTTTGCGCTATATATTGGATTGAAATGTTTTAACTAGTGACCAAAATGAAACCCTTGGGTGTTAGTATGTACTTCCTCCATTCTATAAGACATTTGACTTTTTTGACTCTAAGTTTGATGACTTGTCTTACTAAAAAAATTATGTAAATATAGTAAAATTTAAGTCATTCTTATAGAACTTTTATTAATAAAGAAGATCGCATTAAAAGAAGTAATATTTTTGCATAAATTTTTGAATAATATGAGTGATCAAACTTAGAATAAAAAAAATCAAACGTCTTATAATTTGGGATGAAGGAATTACTAATTTTTTTAAAAGAAGAGTACTACATTATTTGGCAGTAAATAATAGTATGCATTAATTAGATGTGTAACTGATGTGCTAATTAAGTTTACAGGTATAAAATAAATGAGCCTGAATATGGATGCATATATCATGCTGATCTATATATACCATACAAGCCAAGGAGGATCGAACTCGTCCTTCAACCTTATCTCGCTCTTTTCAGTCTCTAAAAATTAATGGGGGGAGCTAGCCGGAGGAATGCAACGGTGATGTTGTTGGTCATGGTGCTCCTTGGGTGCTTCCTAGCCTCGGCTCATTGTATGAAGAATATTATTATGTTTTCGTACTAGCTTGTTGTTCTTTGTTACATTTATTGATGTAAATTTTATAACGTGGTATTTTTAGGCAAGAGAGGTCTCCCACTCAAGCAGGTTGGGACTACAACAAGAAACTACACTTATGCATCCAATCATACATTGGCAAATGTCTCGAATGAAAGTGCTAGTAACAGTAGCAAGTTTGTTGCCATATTTTGCGTGAAGACGAGTTGCACTGATGGCACCACGTGCTACTGCTGCACTACTACTCAGCCAGAAGAGTCTTGCTTTGATTCTCGGGACCAGTGCAGGGCAAACTGCACGAGATGCGCCCCCAAGTGCCCATCGTTGCGACCATTGCCATGAGGTGCTTATGCATCGATGTCACTCGATGAAACAGCTTAGAGCATCTCCAAGAGACTAGCTAAATCATTTTCTAAATGTAAATTTGATTATTATGAAAAAAAAGATGTCTCCAACAGACTTGTAAACGACTCTCCAAATTTAGAAGATCTTTATTCCACTTCATTCGCTCTCTATCTTTGATAGGCTACCTCTCACTAGTCATCTAGACTTTTCATTTTACAGAGTCTGTTAGAGTAATCTAGTATTATCTATTTTAGAGAGTAACTAAATCACTAAATTTTGCTAGTATATTTACAGAGTCTCTTGGAGATGCTCTTAGCTAGCTAGTTTTGAGATTTCTCCCCGGCCAAGAATAATAGTTTGTACAATGGTGTCATTCTTGAATCTTGAGGTTCATGAGCCAGGACGCATGTGCACTGTAAAAGATGCTAAGAACAACCAAATCATAGTGAGCTTTACTGTGGTACATATAAATAACTATGAGCCGTTTATTTGATTAGATCGGATGGTCAGAATCTTCTATTACTTTCTAGAAGGTAATATGTCAAATAAGGAAAGTTTTAAGTATAAAATCTATTTTTAGATCTAATTGATGCATATATGATCTATTAAATATAGTGAATCTTTTTATTGTTTGCAACTCTAGATATGACTTAACTTAATTAGAATAAACTAATATTTTTTAAAGCACATGTATCATAGTCACGTAAACTAACGTATGTGTATTTATGTGCACAACGTATATATGTACTAATGCACGTGCATAAAATTCCATGTGCATAAACAAAACTTTACTGTACCTATATGTTTTATTATAAGAGCCTCTAAATTATATAATATAGTTTTAACTAAGTTAGTATAATATACATAATCATATAATATGTTAGCATGTAATATATTTTATATTAATAAAGTTTTTGGCTCAATTAACATGTTAGTTGTTATCGTTTTATGGATTTAATATATTTTTATTTATTTATTAAATGAGTCACGCAAAAGGAAAGGAATGGTAGGCCATGCGCATGAAAAAGGACCGAGCTACATGCACATCCTGTCTCCTTGATCAAAGGGATTTGAGATCTTTTATTCTTTTTCTAGATTAATTAATTAATGTAAAATTTTTAAAAATCGACGGTTCAGATTTATTTGAGGTATTACCTTCTAGCAAGTAAAATATGTACCATAGCATTACTCAATCATAGTTTATTTCACTTCTCATTTCCATTTCTCAATATTGTCAATTTGACCGTATATACTTCCACGGTTCAGTTTCAAATATGCTTCACTCAAATTTGGGTGCCACTCTTAGGTTTTCAATAGTGTGTAATTGTGTTGACACTCCAAATTTGCGTGATGACAAGTTGAAGGAAAGAAATACATATTGGATTGGATCAAGTGGAGGATGAAGTCAAATTGAAGAGTGGAGTTCATCATTGGCCGTAGCTCTTGTCGAAACAATCAAGATGGACATATATATATATATATATATATATATATTGTGTGTGTGTGTGTGTGTGTGTGTGTGTGTGTGTGTGTGTGTATTGCACAATGAAGCCTGGACGTAAAAATTATGGCGATTCGAAGAGATCCATACAAAGTAAAAATTATGATACAAAGGCCGACGTTTATTGATGTATGTTCATGACTCCATTGTACCCAATAGTCAAACGTTCTTAATTTTGAACAAACATATATAAGAATATATTCATATTTATGGTGCATACTTATAGTATGATTAGATGAATTGTTGAATATATTTTCATAATACACTTCTTTGGATATATAAATATTGTTAATATTTTCTTAAACTCAGTCTAAGTTAATAAAGTTTGATATGTATGCATCTCATAGCATCACATATTTTATGACGGAGAGAGTATATTGTGAAAGCAAGAGTGTTGGGTGAGAGAAAATGGCAATTTTGCCATCTTCATACATGGGCTTTGCTACTTTGTCATCCCATTCGTTGCTTTGTCATTATAAAATATATGGTCATCATGCTAGAATGTCATTTAGTAACGATGTACATTTTCTATTCCAAAATTACCCCTGCCTTCGTCTAACCATGCGATTGTTGCACACGTGTTGCAGCCATGGCTGCCATTCGGTGAAGCAGCAAGCTCCCTTCTTTCCTTCTCCACCCGAGCTGAGTAGCCCATCGCTGGAGCACCTCCACCGCACGGTGCCACCAAGCGGCCGCCACCACTGTGGATGCTACTGGGTCATGTGCGTATGTGGCTAGGAGGCCTCGGTCTACGTCTGATGATGACCTTCATGGTGGCCTCCACCCCTGGGTGCTTCCCCACCACTTTGCCGCTGCTGGTGACCTTCATGCCGGCTGAAAAAACGACCGGCTCCAAGCACTCCTTTACTCCGATTGAAGAAAGAGCGAGAGAGAGGCACATATAGAAGTGCCTTGATGAAGTGCTAATGTAATCCATGGTGGGTGTGGCTGCCAGGGCCGGCGTAGGAGGGGTGCTGATGTGGTGGCTGGTGTGGGAGGCGGCACAAGCTGGGGCGTTGGGGCGAGCGTGGTTGATAGCGGCGTGGAAGCGAGAGTCGTGACATTGGTGGCGTGGGGGCGGGTGTCGGACAGCTCGGGAGTGGATGTCGATAGCGTACAAGAGGGAGTCGTAACAAACATCATCACTAAATGGCATTTCATCATGATAACCATGTTTCATAATGGCAACACAGCGAATCTCATTTGCGGCGAAAATGGCAAAATTGTCATTTTCTCGTTTGGTTGCGTGACCCAGTAATCTTGGTGTGAAGGAATACTTGGAGGCTTTATGCCTCTCTGGCAACATGGACAACCCTCCGGTTTGGTTGAAGTAGTGGTGACTTGATGTGCGGGGGTGAGGAGATCCCTTCCTTGTTAGGAAAAGTCCATAGTGGGTGACACCTCCGTGTCTCCGTAAGAGTTGAGAGACAAGTAATTGTCTTAGCGGTGACACTTGTATGGATTGGCGGGAGCCTTTGATGGTAAACTGAACACTATGATTATTGGAGAATTCTTAGGGCCTTTTTGGATCACGACCCAATTATTATAATCTAGATTATGTATAGGATTAGTATAATCGAGATTATGGATTATAACAATCAAAGTGTTTGATTCAATGGATTATGGTTGGTTAAAGTGAGAAATTCCTATTTTATCCTCAATCATTTGGCAAGTTGAACAATCAATTAGGGACAAGTTGGGCTTTCATCATCCATAATCCCCTGTAATCAAGTTTCACCTGGATTATGAGATTATGATAATAAAGATATTTGATTATAATAATCCATCATATAATCAATCATGTTTGGATCAAAATATGATTATATAATCTGATTATTACAATTAGAGGGGGTTATCCAAATGTGGCCTTGCTGACCCTTGAGCATATCATATAGACTAGATATTATTGCCTTTTGGCTACTAACACAGTGAGATACAGCTCTGCATCCTGATGAGAGTTTGTCTTCCCTATTGATGCTTATGCTTGAGCTTGTGTGTTTTTTTTTTACTTTTCCCATTATGAATGCACCAGTGAGACGTGATGGCTTTCTTTTCTAGACGAGCATCGCTAATTGCAGCGCGTGCCTCTGCCTTACTCAGCGGGGTTAGCCTCAAAAACCTTATGGCAGACGGCATGGCAGAGGCAGCGTGAGGACTGCGTGGGATCAGTGGCGGGGCTAGGGGGCATGGACCCCTCTGACATTTGATAACAAAAAAATTACTAGTATAATTTTCTAACTTTTATTTATACTAAAATAAAGAATATGACAAAGTTATTATCATATATACCTATCAATATCTTTTACTCTCTCATTCCATCATTCTAAATTCTTGAGAAGTTATTTTTTTTATTTTGGCAAAATATATATAAAAGACAATATCAATATTTGTACTTACATAATTAGTATCATTGAATGTGTTTTCTTAGATATCAGTTTTCTATAAGCACTTACACTATAGCATTGTCGTGTCGTGCTCAAGTTGATCCTTTTAGACCAGTCATTTATAACGAGGAGCAATCTAACCAGTTGAGCTACACTCATTTTTTACGAGTTGTTTTTTTTGGCCGGCTCCCCTCATGAATAATCCCTAGGTGGGATGCAGGCGAAGATGCTGCTGACCATGATATATGCGAAATGCGATCTACGATCTGTGATCTGTGATCTGCGCTGCCATTTGGGTGAAAAAAAAGTTTGTGGTGCGTGTTGCTTGGCTGCTTGAGCAGGGTTTTTCAGTAGTTGCCTTTATGCTCGCGGGCGGCGGTCTCCGTGTCAAAGCAAGAACGATCCTAAACTCCTGCAGCAGCAGACGTCTATCATCTATATATGCCGCTGAAAGCCCAGCACAACCTAAACTTGATCTATCTGTTTCGAGGTTGTGCTGGGCTTTCAGCGGCGATCGTCGACGGTGAATGCGTGAGCAGCTTGCCCAATGTTCTACTTCTAGATCGATTTCCAGTGTAGTATATATAACGTCAAATTGGTGACTCATCATACATAACGCCAAATTGGTGACTGATCATACATGCATCGGCCCGGCTTATTGCTTGCTCAGGCTCTGTCGTGCCTAACGTACATGGTCGGCGCGTGCACGTTCGCAGTGTAAGTGTACTTGGAGAGGGACGTGAGTGCGTGCGCCTTCTTGCCACCCGGGGACTGCAGAAGGTACAGGTGTCCGCCTTGCCACTGCCGGAGCCACCAGGGGCCGTGCCCCCCCACCCCCCCCACACACAATAATTTCCTTTAAGTACCTATAGAAAATTCATTTGGATAGCTAAACAACTATTATTTCACTCTATTTTGGTGATAAAATAAACTAAAATTCATTTGAATAGGCTAAATATCTAAAAAATTTAACATCATATGTGTAGAATATATTTAGAATGCTTAAGAGGTGTCGTCGTATTGTGCGGCCCCCCTTATTTAAAATTTCTGACTACGTTACTGCGCCTTGCTAGCCCTGTCGGTGTCCGTCCTCACCACCACCATTGCCGCGCTGTTGTTCTGTCTCTGGGCTCGCCATGGCCACGCCCAGGGCTAAGCAAGCGTGCTGTGTGTCACTAACCCTCGCGATCAGCTAGCTCGATTGGATGAACGTCCAACTTCCGTTCCACACTGCAGCTTAGGAACATATACAGACAAGAAGTGTGTCCGTAAAATGTTCATACTGGCTTCGTTCAATGTTACGTGATCGTAATGTACTATTACCAGTCGAATATAGAGATGCTGCCGATCGTGTCCGTGAAATGTTTATACTGGCTTCGTTCAATACTATAGATGTTTGGCGCCGACATTGGCGTGCAGAGTACTCTGTGGAGCTAATGTCAAGCAGTAGGTCTACGAGTGATACCGATGTGCTGCTGTGATCCAGTTTGCAATGTAATGTCAGTCAATGGACATATCTGATGCACTATCATTTTGGTCTGAAATTTGGCGTTTTTTTTCAAAGTGGCAGGAGTTTTCTTTTTTATTGGAAATGCAAAATGGGAGTGCATTTTGGACCGTCCAATGACATAGGACCCGATTTTTAATTGGGAATGCAAAATGGCAATGCAGAAAATTTTAAAGTGACACAACAACTCAAAATGAAGATTCAGAGTTTTGACAATGCCAAACTCAAATTCAACATACTCCCTCCGTCCTAAAAAAAGAGTCGCTATGGAAAACGTGCTAGTCAAACTTTCTTAACTTTGACTAGGTTTGTAGAAAATGTGTGCAACATTTATATCTCTAAATAAGTTTAATATTAAAGTATATTTAAAGATCTATCTAATAATACTAATTGCGTACCATAAATATCATTATTTAGTTAAATAAAGTTGGTAAAAATTAAAATTTATTGATTTTTTGGGAAGCGAAAACGACTCTTTTTTTAGAACAGAGAGAGTAGACCACATAGACTGCGACCGGGCTCCCGTGGTGCCAGGAAGTGGTCCAGCCAAGAGCCAACACCGGTTGACGAGGCTTGCAGATTTCCTTGGTTTAGGCTGGTGTCGACGACACTTCAATTTTTACTATACAAAGTTGGGGTCTAAATAGTTGCTATAAAAATCTTGAGCTCTTTAATTTTTACTATAATATAAAATTCATATTCTTCAGAATTAATGGTTCATCAATATACTTAGATATGCACTATTGTGTAGATAGCATAGTAAAAGTAATGCTTATATTATATCTTAGATTGAAATGATTTAAATAGTGACCAAAACGAAACCCTTGTGTGTTAGTTTGTACTAGTTTTTCTAAAAGAAGGATACCACAATACTGGTAGTAGATAATAATAAAATACACTAGTTAGATGTGTAACTGATGTGCTAATTAATTTTACATGTATAGAATGATATAAATGAGCCTGGCATGGATGCATATATATCATGCTGATCTATATATACCATACAAGCCAACGAGGAACTCATCCTCAACCGTATCTCTCTCTCTTTTCAGTGTCCTAAAATCAATGGGGCACGCTAGCCAGATGAATGCAACAGTGATGGTGGTGGTGCTGCTTGGTTGCTTCCTAGCCTCAGCTCATTGTATGTAGAATATTGTATATATTATTACGTTTTTGTACTAGCTCGCTGTGCTTTTTGTTATATTGATGTAAATATGGAAGTACAATTATTGTGATATTTGTAGGCGGGGAGGTCACCCACTCAACCAGGTCGAAATTAGAAACTACACTGTTAGAACCAATCATACGTTGGCAAATGTCCTGAATGAGAGTGCTAGTAACAGTAGCAAAATTGTTACTATATTTTGCGTGCGGAAGATATGCAGCCCGTTCTTGTGCTACTGTTGCACTACTTCTCAGCCCCAGCATTGCTTTGATTCTCGGGATGAGTGCAGGAAAAACTGTAGGACATGTGCCCCCAAGTGCTCGTCGTCGCGACCATTGCCATAAGATGCTTATGCATTGATGTCAGCGGCGAAACAGCTTAGCTAGTTTTGGGATTTCTCCCTGCGGGGAACAATATTGTATCATGGTGTCATTCTTGTTTGTTTCTCATTTCCATTTCTCAATATTGACAATATGTTTCATCAAAAAAAAATATTGGCAATTTGATCGTATACACTTCCATTGCCTAGATTGAAAAAATGTTTCTAACTCAAAAAAATAAATAAAAAGAGATTATATTAATATCACAACTTTTACATCTACGAATGCATATGGTTATTAATTATTACAAATAAACAAAATAAAGTAGGTGAAGGTGTTGTTAACCATGATATATGCGAAATGCGATCTGCGCTGCCATTTTGGTGAAAAAAAGTTTGTGGTGTGCGTTGCTTGGCTGCTTGAGCAGCGGTTTTCAGTAGTCACCTTTATGCTCGAAGGCGGCCTCCGTGTCGAAAGCAAGAACGACATTGCCTGATTCCCCACACCCCCACACTACCGTACCCTTCCTGCGCATCCTGCACTCGTGCAGCCGCAGCAGATGTCTATATATATGTGTGATATACATCTCCGTCCCTCCGCGTGCCAAACTTCCCGCGGTGCTGCTCTCCTTGTGTTGTGTTTGTTCTTCGCGGTCAGTTCTTCGACAAGAGCAAGGCGATCGGAACCCCAAGTCAGGTGAGCAGGCTGCATGCACACTCGTATTTCACCAACAGCATGCATCTACAACAGTGCACCACCGTGCGTACTACGTTGGTGCTAAGACTGGAGTTTGCAGCATGATCTGCGCAAACTTGGCAGATAAAATGTTAGCTCAGCCTCAACATTTTCTTCAATTCGTGGCACAGGGCCATGGTTGCAATTGCGCTTCTGGTTTGCAGGGTCGGCGTAATCGCGCTTTGCAGCTTGTCACTTGCCTACGTGAGTGCAGCGGAGGGTGCTGGTGACTACACCCCATTCAAGTAACCAATTCCCTTGTTAAAAAAACATGTTTATACCATTTAGGACTAGCTAGGAGTACTTGGCTTATTCCATCGACTCATCAACTCTCGTCGTCGGCAAATGCGTGAGCAGCTTGCCCAATGATCTAGCTCGATTTCCATTGTAGTAGTATATATAGCGCCAAATTGGTGACTGATCATGCATGCATCGGGCCGGCCTGCTGCTTACTCAGGCTCTGTCGTGCCTAACGTACGCGGCCGGCGCGTCCACGTTCGTGGTGCAGGTGTACTTTGAGAGGGACGTGAGTATGTGCGCCTTCCTGCCACCCAGGGACTGCAGAAGGTACAGGGCGTCCGCCTTGCTAGCCCTGTCGGCGTCCGTCCTCACCACCACCATTGCCGGGCTGTTGTTCTGTCTCTGGGCTCGCCACGACCACGCCTAGGGCTAAGCGCCCTGTGTCACTCACTCTCGCGATCAGCTAGCTCGATCGGACGGACGGCCAGCTTCCGTTCCTGTGCAATGTAATAATGTCAGGCAATGGAGATATCTGATGTGCTATCATTTTGGTCTGAAATTATTTGGTGTTTTTTTTTTCAAAGTGGCACAAGTGTGTGTGTGTGTGTGTGTGTGTGTATATATATATATATATATATATATATATATATATATATATATATATATATATATATATATCAGTTGGAAATGCAAAATGGGAGTGCATTCTGGACCGTCAATGAGATAGGACCCAATTTTTAATTGGGAATACAAAATAGCAATGCAGACAATTTTAAAGTGACATAACAACTAAAAATGAAGATTCAGAGTTTTAAAGTGACAATGCCAAACTCAAATTCAGCCGCACAGAAAGTGCTCCCATGCTGCCAGGAAGTGCTCCAGCCAAGAGCCAACACCGGTTGATGAGGCTTGCAGATTTCCTTGGTTTAGGCAGGTGTCGACGGCACTTCAATTTTTACTACAAAGTTGGGGTCTAAATAGTTACAATAAAAATCTTGTTAACTATAAAGTTATAGATCATCTTGAGCTCTTCAATTTTTACTATAAATTCATATTCTTTGGTATTAATGGTTCATGAATTATACTTAGATGTATACTATGTGTAGATAACATAGTAAAGTAATATATTTAGAAAAGTTAAACTTATAATTAAGAACGAAGGGTGTACTTATATTATATCTTAGATTGAAATGTTTTAAATAGTGACCAAAATGAAAACCTTGTGTGTTAGTTTGTACTAGTTTTTTTTTTGTAAAAGAAGAATACTACAATATTGACAGTAGATAATAAAATGCACTAATTAGATGTGTAACTGATGTGCTAATTAATTTTACATGTATAGAATAGGAATAATCTAAATGAGCCAGCATGGATGCATATATCATGCTGATCTATATATACCATACAAGCCAACGTCCAACGAGGAACTCATCCTCACCTTATCTCTCTGTGTCTTCAGTCTCTAAGAATCAATGGCGCGCGCTAGCCAGATGAATGCGACGGTGATGTTGGTGGTGGTTCTCCTTGGGTGCTTCCTAGCCTCGACTCACTGTAAGTAGAATATAGCTGCTTGTGTTTTGCTATATTGATAATGTAAATATTGAAGTATTATAATTGTGATATTTGTAGGCTGGGGAGGTCGCCCACTCAACCAGGTTGAGAGTACAATGAGAAACTACACTGATACAACCAATCATAGTTTGGCAAACGTTCTGAATGAGAGTGCTAGTAACAGTAGCAAGATTGTTACTATATTTTGCGTGAAGAGGAAATGCAGCGGAACCGCGTGCTACTGCTGCACTACTTATCAGCCGGAACCTTGCTTTGGTTCTTGGGACGAGTGCAAGTCAAACTGCAGGAGATGCGCCCCCAAGTGCCCATCGTTGTTGCCACCATTGGCATGAGATGCTTATGAATCAATGTCCATCACCACAACAGCTGAAGGACCGAGAACGGCGACTAGAGAGGGGTAAATGGGAGCCTCAAATTTCTCTTGAAATATTCGGACCACTCTTCCCAAAAACCAAACCCAGTTGCTGGGTGCTCAACCTCCCCCGAGCAACGCGGGCGGGGATTCAGACGAAATCGAAGAAATAAAAGCTCACCGGCAGTGGAGGAAAACTCACCGAAAACCCCGAAAACCAAGTTTTCAACCTCTACAAAAAAAGAGGCAAGAACCTAAGCAAAACACACGAAAACAGAAACCGTCGGACCACTCTGTCAAGACCTCCAGACCATAGCACAAGGTCCGGAGCCTTGGTCCGACGCTTCTTCAGCGGACCGTCGGACTGGTCCGACGCTCTTCTTTGCCTCACAAAATCACGCAGGGAGCACCCGACCTCCGGACACCAGGCTCCGGACTAGTCCGGTGCTAGCTTCGGACCAAGGGAGAATGGTCCGGTGCTAACCCTCGACTCTGCCAAAAACACTCAGTAAGCGCCCTTGCTTCGGACTACCCGTCGGACTACCACCGTCGGACTATGCTGACTGGTCTGACGCGTGGAACTGCTCAGCTGACTTCCTTAGCAAGACCGTCGGACCAATGGTGTATGGTCCGGAGCCTTGACAGGGTGGTCCGGAGCCTAGTCCGACGCTCCCGAGCAGAAACTCTGCACCCCGCGAAAACCGATTTCCACTCCGCCAAATCCTCCCAAAACACAACCAAATGATCACCAACTGCAACCAAACTTTGTAGGCATGATCCTAGTACAGTTGGGGAGCTATTCCGAAGAAATCATCGCTCAATTTGGCTTAAAGTAATGGGGGAGAAGAGATTTGGGGAAAACTCAAGAACGAAGAACTCCGTAAAGAAATCGTCCGATCTACGCACTCGTGAGGTTTGAGGAGAATTCCTTCGGTGCAAAGATGCTCCTCACGATTATGAACAACTTGATTCAAACGGTTTTGCAAGAACTACTCCATAGAGAAAAATCTCAACTCGGGATCAAAGGAGAGCAAAAAGCAAAACACGAAGAACACAAGCAAACCGGAGACTCGATCACGAAATCAAAGCCATCATGGCTTACGGAGGGTAAGGCCTCCGATTCCCGCAAAAGATCCTTGAGTTCTTACAAAGGTTGGTGAAATCAACCTAGGGCCCTCATGAACTAGAGAGAGGTTAGAGAGAGAGGTGGTGCAAAAGATTAGGGTTCAAGAGGTGGGATGAGGATACCCCTTCATCCCCTATTTAACAGGGCTTTGACTATTTCCCAAAGACCCCCTAGATACATGAGTGAACTATCTAGCCTAAGCATTGCAGTCCAAGCTCTAGAAAATATCTCCCGTATTTTGAATGGACGGCCCCGCTTCCTGCCAGGAGTTGTCGTCGCCTCGACGCAACCTCCAGAATTCCGCCACGTCTCATCCCCGCTTCCTCGGAAGCTTCGTCCGGGTTTTGAGGCCCAAACCCAGGAAACCCGCCACCGGTAGCTTTGGGCTCAACTACCGAACCCCGAGTTTTGAGGCCCAAACTCGGAAACCGTCCTCGGATGGTTTTGAGGCCCAAACCACCAAACCGCTTGACTCGAGCCACCTCGTCTTCACCCGGTCGGACTCCGAGTCCTATGAGCCTCCGCTCGACCCGCTCGTTCACTGTCTTGACTCGGTCGACTCGGTCTACCTCCATGTCTTCTCGCACTTGTCGGTGCCAAGTACTAGCCACCACAGCTAGTCCGCTGGCGCTCATGGTCCCTCAGTCCGAGCCCCGCTTCCGCCCTTCACCGCTCTCAGTCCATCGACACCGTAAACCTCTACTCGACCTTCTTCACGCCATTGACCACAGTCACTAGGCATAGCACCTGCACACCATAAGCCAATAGACAGGCACACATTTGCTTTCGCAAAGGATTAGAATAAACCGCTCAAACTGAAACACTCAAGTGTTGGTCAATCACTCATCATCAAAGCTGAACATACATGGGTACTTATCCACCATGTGTTTGCAACAGCTTAGCTAGCTAGTTTTGGGATATTTCTCCTCGGGAAATATATTGTATCATGGAAGTTTCAAAACAAAAATTATATCATGGTGTCATTCTTGAATCTTGAGGCTCATGAGCTAGGACGCATGTGTGCACGGTAAAAGATGCTGAGAACAACCGATCATACTTTATTTCGTTACTCATTTCCATTTCTCAATATGGGCAATTTGGTCGTATACACTTCCGTTGCCCAAATTGAAATATGCTTCAACTTCAATTTGAGTACCACGCACTATTTGGTTCTCATTGGTTTCTCAAGGTCATGAGCAGCTTGCTTGCCCAAGGCTGGTGTACGATGCTGCCACCCTCCACTCTCTGGCGTCAATCACGAGCAGCTTGTTTGCCCAATATTATTTAGCTCGATTTTCACAGTCCATTTCGTCCTAAGTATGATACTCCCTTCGCCCATAAAAAATATAATTATAGAAAACATTCTAATAAAACTAGCTCAAGTTTAACCAAGTTTAACAATATTATTATTAATTTGTGTCTCTAAATAAAATGATTATAAAAACATATTCTATAATTAATCTAGTAATAATTTTTGTATTTCATATATATATATATATATAAAATAGTCAAAGTTTACATTGCTGAATTCCAGCAATTCCTCGAGATGTGAGTATTGTATTCATATATGGATAGAGAGAGTATAACACAACTTGTGACTGAGGTGCTGCCGTTGTCGTGCCTAAAAAATAGACGGCAGCACATCACATTGTATATTGTATATGTATTTAGGGCTTGTTTTAAATTTTAGCCAGTTAAATTTAGTTGCTATGGATCTAAACGGTCTAGCTAAAAGATAAACTAAACTAATTTAGCTATTCTAATCTATCTAAACCTAGCTAAGGTATGGTTGATGAGTTTGGAAGGATAAATACTCCAACTAAATTTAAAGTATAATAGTCCGCCTTGCTTGCCGCCTAGCCCTGTCGGCGTCCGTCTTCACCTCTGCCATTGCCGCGCTGCTGTTGTGTCTCTGGGTCGGCCCGCGCACACCCACCCCCATGCCCACGCCCAGTGCTAAAGGTGTGTTGATGGGCTGATCTATATTGTAGATGGTGGGTGTATCTGTACCCACAAAAATTAAAAAAAACAGTGGAAATATCTAAGTTTTCACCATATTTACGTTCATATAATAAAAGTATACACACCCATAAAACAAACGCACCTCTCTTAAATTTTCTCTAGCTCTGCCACTGGGTGTGTTGGAGTCTCGGACGAACGGGCAGCTTTCTTTCCACACCGCACCTCAAGAACAAAACACAATGTATACTGGCTTCGTTTAATACTTCATATCTTAGCAGTAATTACCTTAAAAAAGGCTACTTCTCTCGTTCCAAATTATAATTCGATTTAACCTCTAGTTTCACCGCACATTTTATTCAAAAAAAAATTATATAAATATAATCAAATTTATGTCATTATTTAAGATAGTTTATTAATAAAGCAAGTCACCTCGAAAGAAGCGATGTTTTATACATTTTTAAATAAGACTAATTTGGAATGGAGTTAGTACTTAATGTATTATTCAGATCAGTCACATGTAGAGACTCTACGCTGATTCGTGCCGTTAATTCTAAAATAAATTATGTTAACTTTTGTCTCTGTCTTGACTCTTGACTTCTTGAGACGACCTCTTGTTCGTTTTTATCTGCATGCCTGTAAGCAGAGTATGAAGGACCGAGAACGGCGACCAGAGGGGGTGAATGAGAGCCAAATCAAATTTTTTCTCACACTTAGCCCTTGTCCCAAAATCACACCCAAAACTCAACCACGGCAAACGCGACACGCACACGACCCAACACGTGGGTGAACACCTTAGGGAGAGGCCTAGAGGTGCAGCGGAGCGGTCGAAGAAGGTTGATGAACGATTGGAACCACGAACTCGAAACGAGACCCGAAAGAGGTGCTCCCAACCTCTAGAGAGGAGAGGCAAGAGCACACTCAAAAAAATACTTATGAGAACTGGTCTCAAAAGCACCTCATCATGTTCCTTACGTGAATACTAATCCAACGCAACAAACGGAACTTGATTCGGAGTCCGAACGAGTGAGATACGAGAAAAACAACAAAGCAGTTTTAGCGGACTGTCCGCTGACACAGCTCGGACTGTTCGTCGCCTGATTCTAACGAGCGGCGGACTGTCCGCGGGTGAGACCCGGACTGTCCGCCGGCAAAGCTGAAAATGCCGAACAGAAGGTCCAGAAACTGTATTTCTCAACGGATTTGACCTGCGGACAGTCCACGAAAAATCCTGGACAGTCCGCCGGCAAAACTCAAAAACTCACCCCGAGGAGCTCTGTTTTAGCCCCGACTCCCGGACTGTACGGGAATAAACCCCGGACTGTCCGCGGTTGGCTGGACAGACGCGATTTCGGGGCGATTTTGAATCACCTGTCCCCAAATCTTCCCAAATTACTTCCAAATCTTCACCAATAGCCATCAAACTTTGTGGGCATGATCCCAAGGCTATGGAGGAGCTACCCCGAAGAAATTATCGCTCAATTTGGTATAAATTAACAGGAATAAAAGGAATTCGGGAAAAGAGCTCAAGAACAAGAACTCAACGAAGAAATTGCCCGATCTGTGTGCTCGTGAGGAATCAAGGGAAACCCTTCGTGCAATTGTTCTTCTCACGTTCCCGCACAAAATGATTCAAACGGAATCGATCGAAATGACCCGTAGCCAAAGATCTCACTCCATGAACAATTTCGGGAAAAAGCAAGAACGTGAAGAACAAGCACAATCGGAGACACAAATCACGAAATCAAAGCCACCATGGCTTACGGAGGGTAACGCCTCCGATTCCTACCAAAAACAAAGTGCAAATTCTTACAAAGGTTGGAGAGATCAACCTAGGGACCTCATGAACTAGAGAGAGGGTAGAGAGAGAGAGGTGGTGCAAATGATTAGGGTTCAAGAGGTGGGATGAGGGATACCCCTTCACCCCCTACTTATCGGGCTTTGGCTATTTTCCAAAGACCCCCTTAGATACACTGAGTGAACTACCTAGCCTAAGCATTGCAGTCCAAACTCCGGAAAATATCTTCGCAATTTTGAATGGACGGCCCCTCTTCCTGCCAGGAGTTGTCGTCGCCTCGACGCAACCTCTAGGATTCCGCCACGTGCCATCCCTGCTTCCTCGGAAGCTCCGCCCGGGTTTTGAGGCCTATACCCGCGAAACTCGCCACTGGTAGCTTTGGGCTCAACTACCAAACCCCAAGTTTTGAGGCCCAAACTCGGAAACCTTCCTCCGGTGGTTTTGCGGCCCAAACCACCAAACCACTCGACTCGAGCCACCTTGTCCTCACCCGGTCAGACTGTAACACCTCTGGTGTTTAAACACTAAAATATGTCATGTCATCATATGCATTAAGCATCATACATGTGATTTGAGAACCCTGTTATGCATTGAATTAAAACAAGTTTATTTGTATTAGCTTGTGCTTGTTTGAGATGAATTGCAAATACTGAATTTAAAAACAAATCTAGAAACTAAAAGGTCCTTGTGTGATTTTGGTAATTAAGTGACAACTTAGGTGGACTAATATGTGTCTAAGTGATATATACACAGGAGATTAGTTCACGGGTGATTGTGTGATGAAGGAGCTTAATGCACATGAAACATGACATGGAGTCATGTGACCAAGGTGGAGAAGATCAAGATGAGGCTTGGCTTGATGGACCAGTTGCAAGTGTGAAGGGCAAGTGGGTGATGCTTGGCACCGATGGACCAAGGCAACGGTGAAGAGCAAGTGAGGTCAAGATCGATGAACCAATACGGTCATGTGATGATATGGAGTGGATCATATCATTTGACAAGTGTTTGGTGCATGTGTTGCATCAACATTGGAGATGGAGATGGAGATGGAGTGGAATGCACAAGGGAAAGGTATAACCATAGGGCATTTCATTTCACCGGTCATTGGTGTGTAGAGAAGTATATGACCGGGTTTAGGATAGATAGTCGTACTATCAAGAGGAGCAAACTTGTTTGCATATCGGTTATCTAGTGCCACTTGGGCGATCTAACTTTGCGATGTATTAGGATCGAGTGGCGCGGTGAGAGTAAGTGAAAATGCTTTGAAAATAATTGTGAAAATGCTAACACACTTGCACAAGGTGGTGATCACATTTGTGTTGGCACTTGAGAAGCAAAGGAAAAAGAAGTGCGGAGGAGTCTCGGCTGAAAACCGAGCTCCGGACGCTAGGGCCAAGGGGTCCGGACCATTGCGCTTGAGTCCGGAACCAAACCCTAGGTTCGGCTCTGTCTGTGAGCTCCGGACGCTCGATGAAGCGAGTCCGGACGCTGGGGCTTGGGCGATCCGGACCATCGGCGTTGCGTCCGGTCGCCTGCCCCCTTGACTGAGCAGAGCTGACAGAGGAGATCCGGACGACGTTGATGGTCCGGACGGTGAACCGGACATGTGTCCGGAGCGGAAGAAGCGAAGTGGGAGCTCTCGGGTGCTTTGGAAGATATTTCCGGACGCTGGAAACAGCGAGTCCGAACCCTGTCTACAGTAGCGTCCGGAGACGCGTGGCGCGCGGAGGCGAAGGCGCGAACGAGTCGTTTAAATCGGTAGCTCGACCGGACGCATACGGCATGGTCCGGCCGGCGCTTCGCGTGCGTCCGGAGGAGTTTTCAGAGTCGTTTACGCTCGGTGGTGAAGGGGTCCGGGCGCTCTCTTTGGTCCAGACCCCCTACGAAAAATGCGTCCGGAGGTGCACAGAGAGTTGGGAAGCGGCTAGTTTCTTTCCCACTCTATAAATAGAAGTGGTGGTCGGCCAAGGCTTGTTGCTAAGCACCCTTGGGCCTTTGTCGCTTGTGTAGGAGTGCTTGGGAGCCCTCGAACTCACATACACTTGATAGTGATCATCCGATTGTGTGAGAGAGCGATTCTAGTGCGTTGCATTGCGAGTTTGCATCGAGTGGCACTAGGTGATCGTGTTGCAAGCCGGTGGTGCTTGTTACTCTTGGAGGTTCCACCTCCTAGACGGCTTGGTGATCGAGTCTCCGTCGAAGCACGCAAGAAGCTTGTGCGTGGCTCTGGAGAAGAGCTTTGTGAGGGGTATTGTGCTCGCCCCGTGGGAGATCGCGAAGAGCAACTCTAGTTGAGAGTGTCATTGAGCTACCCTCACTTGTGGGTAGATTCTTGCGGCGCCCATGTGAGTGGGCTAGGCTTGTAACGCCTATTAGCCGCCGAATCACCAAGTGAGTGGTCGACAAACCGGGGACTAGCTTGGTGGCAACCAAGTGAACCTCGGGAGAAAAATCACCGTGTCAACCTTGTACATCTTCTCGGTGGTTTGCATTCTCCAAATCACTAGCTTGTATTTACTTTCTTATACTTGTGCTAGTGGTAGTTTGTTGCTCTTGTAACTAGTTTTGCTTGTCTAGTTACCTTCTAGCTTGTGTAGCATAGAAGTAGCTCTTGAGTGGCTAATTGGCTTATGTAGCCTTGTTAGTCACATTGCTTAGTTTGTGTAGCTAAGTAAGTTGAGCTCTCTAGTTGACTTGTGTAGTCTTGCTAGAGAGCATTGCTAGTGAGCTTAGGTGTTTTGTGCTTTGCTTACTAGTATGTGTAGGAGCTCCCTTTGTGCTTAGAGTACTAGTTGCTTAGGTTTGTGTGACCTTGCAACCTAGACTTGTTTAGGTGAGCTCTCCCTAGCTTGGCACCTTAGTGAGCCCAATTAGGATAATTTGCTAGGTGCTAAAGTTATAGATAGAGGGGTGTAGTCTTGGCTAGACCGATAGTTTTAATTCCGCATTTGTTTCGGTTTGCCGTTGTGCTTAAGTTTTTTAGAAAAGACTATTTACCCCCCCCCCCCCGTCTAGTCCGCCATCTCGACCCTACACGTGGTATCAGAGCTTGGTATCTCATTTGTGGGTTTTATCGACCCGAGAGGATGGCGACTTATGGGCTAGATGTTGAGTGTCCACACATTTTTAATGGCACACACTTTGCACGGTGGAGAAATTGGTTGACATGCAATTTTAAGTTTATTTCTCCCCAAATGTGGTGGATCGTAGATGTGGGACTCTTTTGTGCAATTGAGAGAAAGGATGCAACTCAAGCACAAAAGAAGTGCCTACATCTTGATTGCCAAGCTACTAACATTCTCTACCATTCTATGAAAGATAACATCTTTGGTGAGATTATGGACATGAAGAGCGCTCATGAGATTTGGACCTACCTCATTGAAAAATATGAGAAGACTCCAAACAATGATGGTGATGTGTCCAAGTTGGTGGCACATGAGGATGTTGAGCATGACCATGACTTGGTGGTTGTGGAAGATTGCTCCACCTCATGGTCAAGTGATGATGAAGATAATGATCTACCTACCCCATGATCACTTGACAAGAATGATGAAGGCCCAACATCAAGTGTTGCAATTGATGATCCTACTCCAAGCACACTTGATGATGATGATGATGATGATGATGCATGCTCGGGCTATGAGAGTGATGCTTCCACAAGCTTTTCTACCTCATCACATTGCTTCATGTCACACGGTGACACTAAGGTATCAATTGGCAATATGATTGTAGATTGTGATGACCCTAACTTTGAGCTTGTGTGCAAACTCTCAAAGGCTTTATCAAGTGAGCTAAACAAAACAAAGAAACTAAAAGATAAAAACTCACTTGTAAAGACCTCATGTGAAGAACATAAGCACTTACTTGATGTTCTTAAATCTTCACATGATGAACTAAAATTGGATCATGAGCAACTTCGTGTGTCTCATGAAAATTTGGTTCACAAACATGGTTCTCTCATTAATGAATTGCTAAATCTTAAAAATGAAGAGAGATCATCACTTGGGTCAAATGATCAATCACATGTTGTTGCTAACCCTTGTGATGTAGGGAAGAAGAATGTATCCAACTCTTGTGATGATTTACTTGATATGCCATGTTCTTCAAATATAGATGCTTGTTCTACTTCTATGTCTTGTGAGACTAACCTTTTGAAGGAGAACAATGAGCTCAAAAGTGAATTGAAGAACATGAGCAACAGGCTAGAGAGGTGTTACACTTCCAAAGTCACCTTTGAGTACATGATGAACAATCAAAGAAGCTATGGTGACAAGTGTGGAATCGGTTTCCACAAGGGCAAGGGCACGAAAGAGAAAAAGCAAGAATCAAAGAAGCTATCTCATGTCATGTGCTTCAAGTGCCATGGTATGGGACATCTTGCAAGTGTTTGTCCAACCAAGATTGCTCAAGCTAAGCCACAAGTCAAGCCCCAAGCACATTACAAGATCAATCATCAAGATGGTGATTCGGGGATGACAAAGAAGAAGGAAACAAGAAGAGGTGGCAAAGCAAAAGCAAGACATCCAACTCCTATCCATGATGCCAACAAGATGATGATGAACAAAAATCAAGAGAAGGATCATTTGACTCACATCAAGTGCTTCAAGTGTGAAGATATGAGACACTTTACCTCGAAGTGTCCTACCAAGCTTGAGATGAAGATTCAAGAAAAAGAGAAGAGGCAAGATAATGAGAAGCACAACATGAGCAAGGAAGAAAAGGCTCAAGCAAAGAGAGTGTGCTACTCATGTCGGAAAAGGGGACACATGGCTCATTCATGTCCCCTAGGTATGACTTCTAAGCCGATTTGAATTGTTGATGATCATATGCTTCGAAAGGATGGTAATGGTACCTCTATGATTGATATTGCAAAACATCCCGCTATTCATACTAAAGCATTGCCTAATTATGTCGCTCCTAACTTGAGAGGACCTAAACTAGTTTGGGTACCATCAACAAGTGGATGAATGTGTGTAGGTACCATTGGCATTGAAGGCTTGATTCAATATGCTTCATATTGTTCATCATATGATTGAGTCAAGTAATGAAGCTTATTGCTATTCTCATCCCAATGCCAAATCAAAAGATGAAGTCCAAGTGCTACAACATACAAGTGTATGATCAAGTTGTGGTGGTTGATTGGAAAAATCGAAGGCTTGCAAATTAAGTTGAAGCTTGCTAATGGATTGACCATGATCTACTAAGGTATATTTCTTGTTGATCAAGTTTATTTGGGTGTGTAAAAGATATTTGAATTAGATATACACATAGTGCATATGAGTTGATTGAATTAGACATATATGTGCACTAGTTGCTTGCTATAAGGTTATTGAATGGATTAAATGCTTAGAGATCAAGTTTGTGTTGATTTGAATGGATATGATCAAGAGACTACTTTTAGTAAGTGGATTGAATAGATATATGTCTTGATATAGTGTTCAAACAAGTTAATATCAAGTTTGGTTCAATTTGAAGAAGCTTAGCTCATTTTGCTCAAATCTGCCATTTAGTCAAAATCTGAGCTAGCTGTGATCATAGCCATGTTTGGGACATCAAATCTATTTGGATTGGATTGAAATTTGATGTGCATGCTCTACACTTATGGTATTATTTGCTGTTCAAGTCTCATGGGTATTGGATAAGGGATACTTTGTTTTTGGAGTGGATCTTGTTAACACATGTGTAGCAGTTTTTAGCATGTACCTATGAGGTAAGATGTGAAATTTGGTAGCAATCTAGTAGTCTAATGGAGCTCAAATTTTTATGGCTGCTGGATGACTTAGTGAAGCATATCTACACCAAATTTCATGATCATT
Source organism: Microstegium vimineum (assembly GCA_022036555.1). Lineage (NCBI taxonomy): Eukaryota > Viridiplantae > Streptophyta > Magnoliopsida > Poales > Poaceae > Microstegium > Microstegium vimineum. Next base: position 58,731,995 of record CM039131.1, on the reverse strand, counting down.
GGATGTGTACTTTGGGATTTATGCTATATTCTTTGAAGAGTACAAAATCTGCCAGAAAAGTGACAAACATTGGATTAATCTAGAGTCACTAAGATTGAAAGGTCCTCAAGTTGGAATCATTCTTATAAGTGATTGAGGCACCTATGTTTGATTTTGGTTCAAGCTAGAAGCATGACAAGCATTGAGTACAAGGTCATTTGATTGTGGAGTGTATTTGGCACATGATTAGTACTCAAGATGAAGATCAATCAAACAAAGTCATTTCAAGTGAGTATCAAGGATGATTCTTGAAGAGAGGTCACTTCTCCCATTTGTAGGGGCTTGCCGCCTTTTGTAGGTGAACCAAGGACGTTACTTGGAAGGCTAACATGGAAGTGGTGATCTAGGGATCATTTGGAGATGCTTAGTTGAAAGCTATCAATAGGATTGATAAAAAAAAGCAAGCAACACCCAAAAGAGAGAGATTCATTAATTTAACCTACAAGTGTATCATGACATTTAAGTAGTATCATCTTCTACAAGTGGTACATCATTTGGTACTCTCTCATGCAAGCAAAGATCAAGAAAGAAGTAAGTCAACCACAACAAGAAAGTGCACTTGATCATTAGTGGTTCTCAATTCATATGGGTGAAGAATGAAATTCATATTGGTATTAATTGGTCTTCACCATGATCTTAATTGGACTTCACATTGCTAATTGGAGATGAAATCTATGTGACTATTCTATACTCCAACATAGCAAAGGTGAAATTGTTTGACATATGCATACATCCATTACTTAGGACATTTTAGAGCATATAGTCATATATAGTGTTCATTCATGAAAAATCAAATGAATTTTATGCCTATAGCCTACCACTATTGCTTGTTTGATTATTTGAACCTAGTGGTAGTATATGAGTTTGTTCATGAGCTAGTAAACCCAAGTACTTGATCTATTTTGAATTGCAATCAAGTGATAAGTACAACCTCTATAAGATAACCGCTCAATGTGTGTGAACAAGCTTAGAGAGGGTTTAAACCGGACTTGGAAGCTTATGCTATTCATTCTAGTTCAAGTCCAACATAGAAGCTCATGAAGAAGAATCTAGTTCAAGCACAAGACAACAATGAAAATGGATATCAAGATGTAACCTACAAGTGGTATCTAGACTTATGCTAATCTTTTAAATAGTATCAACTTTCATATTAGTACTTACAAAAGATGTCTAGTTCTAGCATAATTGTGATAGCCCACATGTGTCTTCATTCAAGCAATCTTACACGTGGTATGTCACAAGTGATATCCTACAAGTTAACAAGTGATCCTCAACCTTAAGTGATCAAATCAAGAGTTCTCTTGCTAGCAAAGCTTATTTGGATGACATTTGCCTTGACCAAAGGGGAATTGCCCTACTCAATGGTATAATGGTCAATGATCTTACATGAAGAGTCATTCAATACACATATGTCGGTGTCCATCAAAAAGTATCAACCATCTACCCTAGTAAAACCTTTGCATCAATATGAGCATACCTTTTATGGAAATTGATGACAAAGGGGTAGAGATTAGTGAACAAATATATATTAGTGAATGGACATGCACTAAGAGGGAAAGAGACATGGACATGGACAAGGGAACAAGATTGAAAGGATCAAAGTCTTGGACTAAGAAATGACTAAGAGATGCACACAAGTAGGGGGAGCAAGCTCATGAACTCGCGATCTAACTTTGCGATGTATTAGGATCGAGTGGTGCGGTGAGAGTAAGTGAAAATGCTTTGAAAATAATTGTGAAAATGCTAACACACTTGCACAAGGTGGTGATCACATTTGTGTTGGCACTTGAGAAGCAAAGGAAGAAGATGTGCGGAGGAGTATCGGTTGAAAACCGAGCTCCGGATGCTAGGGCCAAGGGGTCTGGACCATTGCGCTTGAGTCCGGAACCAAACCCTAGGTTCGGCTCTGTCTGTGAGCTCCGGACGCTCGGTGGAGCGAGTCTGGATGCTGGGGCTTGGGCGGTCCGGACCATCGGCGTTGCGTCCGGTCGCCTGCCCCCTTGACTGAGCAAAGCTGACAGAGGAGATCCGGACGACGTTGATGGTCCGGACGGAGAACCGGACATGCGTCCGGAGCGGAAGAAGCGAAGTGGGAGCTCTCGGGTGCTCTGGAAGATATTTTCGGACGCTGGAAACAGCGAGTCCGGACCCTGTCTACAGTAGCGTCCGGAGACGCGTGGCGCACGGAGGCGAAGGCGCGAACGAGCCATTTGAATCGGCAGCTCGACCGGACGCATACGGCATGGTACGGACGACGCTTCGTGTGCGTCCGGAGGTCGCATCCGGAGGAGTTTTCAGAGCCGTTGACGCTTGGTGGTGAAGGGGTCCGGACGCTCTCTTTGGTCCGGACCCCCTGCAAAAAATGCGTCCGGAGGTGCACAGAGAGTTGGGAAACGGCTAGTTTCTTTCCCACTCTATAAATAGAAGTGGTGGTCGGCCAAGGCTTGTTGCTGAGCACCCTTGGGCCTTTTTGGCTTGTGTAGGAATGCTTGGGAGCCCTCTAACTCACATACACTTGATAGTGATCATCCGATTGTGAGAGAGAGCGATTCTAGTGCGTTGCATTGCGAGTTTGCATCGAGTGGCACTAGGTGATCGTGTTGCAAGCCGGTGGTGCTTGTTACTCTTGGAGGTTGCCATCTCCTAGACGGCTTGGTGATCGAGTCTCCGTCGAAGAATGCAAGAAGCTTGTGCAAGGCTCCGGAGAGAGCTTTGTGAGGGGTATTGTGCTCGCCCCGCGGGAGATCGCGAAGAGCAACTCTAGTTGAGCGTGTCATTAAGCTACCCTCACTTGTGGGTAGATTCTTGCGGCGCCCAAGTGAGTGGGCTAGGCTTGTGAACGCCTATTAGCCGCCGAATCACCAAGTGAGTGGTCGACACAACGGGGACTAGCTTGGTGGCAACCAAGTGAACCTCGGGAGAAAAATCGCCGTGTCAACCTTGTACATCTTCTCGGTGGTTTGCATTCTCCAAATCACTAGCTTGTATTTACTTTCTTATACTTGTGCTAGTGGTAGTTTGTTGCTCTTGTAACTAGTTTTGCTTGCCTAGTTACCTTCTAGCTTGTGTAGCATAGAAGTAGCTCTTGAGTGGCTAATTGGCTTGTGTAGCCTTGTTAGTCACATTACTTAGTTTGTGCAGCTAAGTAAGTTGAGCTCTCTAGTTGACTTGTGTAGTCTTGCTAGAGAGAATGGCTAGTGAGCTTAGGTGCTTTGTGCTTTGCTTACTAGTATGTGTAGGAGCTCCCTTTGTGCTTAGAGTACTAGTTGCTTAGGTTTGTGTGACCTTGCAACCTAGACTTGTTTAGGTGAGCTCTCCCTAGCTTGGCACCTTAGTGAGCCCAATTAGGATAATTTGCTAGGTGCTAAAGTTATAGATAGAGGGGTGTAGTCTTGGCTAGACCAATAGTTTTAATTCCGCATTTGTTTCGGTTTGCCGTTGCGCTTAAGTTTTTTAGAAAAGACTATTCACCCCCCCCCCTCTAGTCCGTCATCTCGACCCTACAGAAACCCTAATTTAGAAGGGGATAAATAGTACCCCAAACATGAAATTCAAAAACTATAAGAAATTAGCATATTAGTGTTAAAGCAAAGTTGTAGACAAGAATAAATACAACAAAAGTTTTTTTTGGAGATTTTGAAGTTATATTCAAAAATACAGAGTTATGATAAAGGGGGTAATTCAATTTAAACTTGAAATCAAATTTAAATTTCTATTTTGAAAACTAAGCAGAATCTGAAAAAGTGATTATTGACAAAGTTGTAGATTTTGAAATTTGGAACAACTTTCATGTTTACACTTTTTCCTGAAACTGAGCGGAAGAGGGTCTATTTCGCAAAATTCAGTCGATGGCAACCCTATAAATAGTGAACAGTGCCCTAGGGCAGCTGTCGTCCACCGCCTTGGCGGCCGGCGCCTAGAAGCTGGTGGATGCCGACCTTCTCCGACCTTCTCGGCATCAGTAGAGACGTCTACGACCTTTGCGATGACCTTGCGGTCCTTATCCATCCATCCGTGGCTTCCTATAAATACTCCAGAGGCCGGCAAAGCTCGAGCTCTCTTCTCTGTTTCCACCGTCGTGCTTGTCTCCGTCTCCGGCGAGCTCTCCTGCTCAAACTAGCCAATGCCATGCTTTCCCAGTAACACAAAAGCTTCGCCTTAACACCGCGCACCTCTAGCATTGCTTGGTTGAAGCTAGAATCCACTGAAACGACCAGCATAGCGTCATCTTCCTCGGCTCCGGCGGACACGCCGCCTCTCGGGTTTCATGTCGTCCGAGCTACACAGGAGCTCTCATTCTATTTTGTTGCTTGATTCTTGATCCTTATCGAATGGCGGTTCTAACCCACCTCTTGGTTGAATCAATGGCAGTCTGTAGCCTCTGGAATGCGTCGTTGCCATTGTTCATCTTCTCCGCCATGACTGTCTCCGTCGTCCGGTCGTTCTGCTCCCTCTCCGTCTACGTTTGTGAGAGCGTCACCTTCGGGGTGAGCCACTGGTTGTCCCTAGGTGCTTAGTTGTTCTCAATTTGAGCTCTAATGCTCTGTCCATGACACGCCGACGAGTTCACACCGCCGCGTCGGTGCCGATCATCGGTAGAGCTTGTTACTTGATCATTTGTTCAATTGATTGGCGCTTTAGCTTCGTAGTAGTGTCCTGATCATGATTTTGGAATCGGTTGTTTGTATAACGTCTCTGTTTGGTCAGCGCGTGTGTCTAGAGCTCCGTCGTGCGCCATGGTCGCCGACATAGCTTGTTCTGGCTGTATATAGGTCTTTTGATGCTTTTAGCGAGTGCTTCATCATCGCAGTAAGTTGTTGAGTAGTTATAAGTACTCGGTTGAGTCGATTATAGCTTGTATTCGTTGGCGTGATCACGTCCGAGAGGTGAGCTCCGCCATTGTCGCCGGTGAGCCCTCTGTGAGGGATAGAACTGGGCGTGTTATACCTCGTTGGGTGCGGAATGAAGTGCAGAACACAACGCAAGTGTTGGTTGTTCGATTTGATCAATGACGGCGACGCACCGCCATGTTTTTGGTCGTCGGCGCCACCGGTTAGGGTTAGGAAGAGCTGATACGCGGGTCCCTGCAGTCAGTTACTCTATTCAAATGATTTTCTATTTTTTGAAATTGAATAGTGTTGCACTTTGTTATTTTTGTATCTATTTTTTTGTATATCCATAAATCATGAAATAAATTTTGTATACTCTCTGATGTGTGTAGAATTTAATAAAAATATAATATGATACTATCCAGTACATTTTTAATTCTGTAAAAATGTCTACTTTAAATAGAAAAGTCATTTTCAATGATTTTTTATGCTCTGTTTATAATTCCAAAAATCATGAAAATATTTATGTAACCTTTGTGTAACTGTACCTTGCTATACAAAAAGTTTGAGGTCCATTGGATAGACTTTTGAAACATGATTAGTTAATTAATTAATAAATAATTGATAAAATCAATTAGAAACCCTAATTACTATGGAATTTGGGTGATTTTGTATTGTTTGCTACACATGTGTCATTGTTCAGTGACAAACAAGGTTATGAACATGTCTTTGATGTTATGTTGAGTGTTAGTTCTTTTAGATGTAATTATTAAAAAAAATAGTTAATTAAACATGAATTGGTTAATTACTTAATGAACTTAGTTTTGTTTCCTTCGTGAAGGAAAGTTGTACTCAAGTTAATTAGTCTTGATTTGTCATTACTTAGCCATGTGCTTTTGCATGAGTTAAGCATCATGTTTACATTTAAGCATCATCTAAGCATATCATTATCGTGTAGATAATATTGGTGGTGGAGAGGTCCATCACATTATTGGTTTGGATAATCAACACTACGAGGTTGGGTTTGATATCTGTGGTTCTGAACCCGAAACAGTTTATCCTGCAAACCAAGGCAAGCCCCGGTGCATTTAAACCTTACCTTGTATTTTAAAGTTTTCTTTAAATACAATTATGGTTAATTATTGCATGGCTACTATTCTATCAAATTCCTACTTGATGCATGACCTGATCCTTGAAGGATTTAAATCTTGTACCTTGATACCTGTTTTAAATACGCAAGTTACTTTCGCAGCTTAGCATGCTTACAATAATAAACTGGTGGGTGATTTCTGGTCATCCACACATAGCGTATTGCTACGGCAAATGGTTATGCATACTTTTTGAGAAAGGAATGTTTTGATGGAAGTAATAATCGGGACCGGGCGGACACGGTGTTTGGGAGCCATCAGTAGCGACTGATGAGCGGGTTCTTTCCGCCTGTGTCATTTAGGGGTTGTCCGTTGTGGAGGTCCCAGAGTTATGAATTTGGAGTACCGATCATATACTTTTGGAAGCCGGACTCTGGCTATTCTAGTCTTAAGAACAGTTAATCCGCACTGGGAGTGGAGAGATGGCGAGAGTAGTGTGTACCCTCCAAGTTCGAGGAACTGGATGGAGGTGTACTGTGCTCTTGGGTGGCGGAACCCCGGTCTTGGCTGGAGGATTTAGGGAAAGGTAGTTATATGTGTGCTTTAGTGCTGCATATGGTGTGTGGTTGGGAAGCCCCAGCTGGGTTTAATCGGTTCGAATCGTCGTGTTCCTCAAATAAGGAAACATAACTCTGACTACCACATCGTAGTTAATGAAACTTAAACTGGATACATGATGATTCCTTTTTAGAGATGGTTGTTGCCTCGTTATCGATCATACATTTAGATCGGTACTTGAGTAACTGTTTATGAGAAATGAAATGAATTCAATTGATTTTATAAATGCTCATTTATGCAAAATACTTGATTCTTGAGAAAACCTACCTTGAATCCTATGACCTGCATACCGTTATACATTCACCATAATTTATTTATCGGTTAAGTCTTGTTGAGTACTCTCGTACTCAGGGTTTGTTAACCCTTGTTGCAGATGAAGTTGAACCACCGGTTTGTGTAGCCCCGTGCTGCATGACCATAGTTAATGTTGAGGATGATGAGGATTAAATTTTGTTGTTTGACTCTTGGGCAGAGTATCTCAATTGGTTGTGACATAAACTCTTTTTATCATTGGCTTGATGTAATATATTCGTATGACACTTAAGTTATGTTTTCAAAAACTTATGGTTTGTAATATGACTTATATCTTTTCCGCTGCTTTAATGTAAATTAAATTATTGTATTACTTCTGTAATGTCTGTAATGAGACGATCCTGCTTGGAAAGTGGTGAATGACTCGATTTAATCTGAGAACACCCGACGGATCTTTTAAGACTTGGATCATTTGTTGGGATTAAAGTTGGATGTACGATAATCCTGACAAGTGAGCCCTGTTCTTAGCAGGTTCTGTCACATGGACTCCGAGTCCCATGAGCCTCCGCTCAACCCGCTCGTCCGCCGTCTTGACTCGGTCGACTCGGTCTACCTCCATGTCTTGTCGCGCTCGCCGGTGCCAAAGTACTAGCCACCACAGCTAGTCCTCCGGCGCCCATGGTCCCTCAGTCCGAGCCCCGCTTCCGTCCTTCACCGCTCTCAGTCCATCGGCACGGCAAGCCTCTACTCGACCTTCTCCACGCCATTGACCACTGTCTCCGTGCATAGCGCCTGCACACCACAAGCCGATAGACAGGCACACATTTGCTTTCGCAAAGATTAGTGATAACCACTCAAACTGAAACACCCAAGTGTTGATCAATCACCCATCACAAAACTGAACATCATGGATACATATCAACCATGTGTTCGCAATCTCCCCCTTGATGAGTGCATTGTCAACACAAGTGCATTTCAGATTTGAGCCACAAGGTAAAGCTCTCCAAATGACCAAAAGCTAAGAAAGCCAAAACGGGGTCACTTGAGAGAAGCAAATCGCATACAAAACTTGGTTCCCAAAGACATGGGCAACGGCTCGACGCAACCAAGCAAAACAAAGCTAGCCCTCAAGAAGAGGCAGAAACGGGCTCAACACCGCTAGCAAGCCAAAGATACCAAACGGCTTATGGCAAGAACCTCTTCAAGATACCAATTAAATCACATAAAACTCAAGAGGCCAATCGAAACTTGTCGGAGTCAACAACACAAGCTAGACCCTCCAGAAGAGGCAAAGGCTCAACACATCTAGCAAAACTCCCTCTGGGCAAAAGCAAACTCAAGATACCAAGAAAGGGTGAAAAGAGCCAAAAATACAAGATTTTCACAAAATGCACATTTTCTCCCCCTTGAACACATATCTGTCCCCCTTGACTAAGGAAGGTATGAAATGCATGCTTTCTCACAAAGTGCACATTTTCTCCCCCTTGAACACATATCTCTCCCCCTTGAACACATATCTCTCCCCCTTGACTAAGGAAGGTATGAAATGCATGCTTTCTCCCCACTAGAGTGAAATGCACAACTCTCCCCCTTGTTGACACATGTAGCTCATCAAAGCTCAAAACTTAAGAAAAGGCCACACATGCCATGAAATGCAAAATGAGTGCAAAAGCTTCACACATAGAGCTAAGACAATGAAAGGATGCTCTAAGTGATGTGATCCTGTAAATGTAGGAAAAGCTCTACGTGCCCAACAAAGACTCAAGTTGAGCTAATGATCACTCTAGAAGCTAGTTTAGAGAAGTTTACATATGTGAGCGGAGAAAGGGTATCACCTCCTAGAGACAACTAAACATGGCATACAAGATAGGATCTATCTCAAAGCAATCTCATGTATAGCAAGTAGAACTATCCCTAGCAAAGTTCATACAACAAGCCAATGACCCAACTGAATGAACTTTTCAGAGTTTTGCAGCCAAATTTCAGTTTTAGGCACATTTCAAGTTGTATGCGAGTGGTTGTAAGCAAGGTGATGCCACTTACCAACCGGGCAAAGTCAAAGGACTTGACACACCGGTTTCGGTCATACACGACACAGCTCAAATTCCACCCACATGGGAGGCAGTCTCGAACACACGGTGAAGTGCTCACAATGCGAACCCAACTCGATCTTTTCAATTCACAATTTAGAAAGCAATTTCATTTTAGATCAATTTTAATTATGGTGCCCAATGGAAGTGAATGAAGCAATGAAGAGCCATAGTTACAAGCTATATACAAGACAGCCAAGAAGGATCTTCAAAAGCCTACACATGCTAGTGTCATTTCAGAGGTGACATGGGAAATTAAAATCAGTTTTAAGGCTTTTCTAACTTAGCTCTATTGCATATCAAGAGATCAAAGAGAGTCTAAGTTAAGCAACACTATAGACACATAAAGCACCTCAAATAGAGCATAGTTTCATTATATCAGCTATAGGTACGAAGCTCAAAATGAACTATGTTACAAATGCAATGAGATGCAAAGATGCAAACTGACACCAACTAAAAACAAAGAAACAAAAAGAAAGATGAAATAAAAACCAAAAGAAGAAAATTATGGTACACAAAGCTTTCCTCCTCTAAAAAGGAAAGCAAATACCCAACTCACCCCGAAGGCGAGAAAATGCTGCTTGATCCAAAGGCTTTGTGAGAATGTCCGCAAGCTGGTTTTGGGTATCGACATGCCGGAGGTCAATGTCGCCCTTCTCATAGTGATCTCTCAGAAAGTGAAAGCGAACATCAATGTGCTTGGTCTTAGAATGAAGCACCGGATTTTTGGTCACACTAATGGCACTCGTGCTATCAGACAGCAGAGGCACTTTAGTAAGCACAAGACCAAAATCCTTCAAAGTCGCAATCATCCAAATCAACTGCGAGAAACAGCTAGCGGCAGCCACATACTCAGCCTCCGTGGTAGATTGAGCAATGCTAGACTTTTTGCGAGAAGACCAAGACACAAGAGAAGACCTGAGAAACTGATAAGTCCCCGACGTGGACTTCCGATCTAGACAACAACCGGTAAAATCGGCATCGGAATAACCGCAAAGCACAAGAGAAGAGGAGGTGGAAAACCACAAGCCAAACTCAGGAGTGAAGCGCTAGTACCTCATGATGTGTTTCACCTCCTGCTTGTGCGAAGTGCGCGGCGACGCCTGAAAGCGCTCACACAAGCAGACGACGAACTGAATGTCCGGCCGGGTCGCAGTCAAGTACAAAAGCGACTCGATCATGCTTCGGTACTCCGTCTGATCCACCACCTCTCCTCCTCGTCCGCATCCAAGGCAGTCGTAGTCGACATGGGGCGTCGAGAGGGGCTTTGCCTCGCCCATGTCAAACTTCTTCAGGATATCCTTTGTGTACTTGCCTTGGTGCACAAACGTCCCTTCTCGGGTTTGCTTGATTTGCAACCCGAGAGAGAAAGTCAACTCGCCCATCATGCTCATCTCAAATTACCTGCTCATAAGATCTGCAAACTTGGAAATAAGAGCATGAGACGAACCACCAAAGATGATATCATCCACGTAAATCTGGACTAGCAGAGTGTCTTTGCCTTGCTTGAGGAGAAAAAGCGTTTTATCGACCGATCCCATTTTAAAACCCTTAGCAAGCAAAAACGTTTTCAACCTATCATACCATGCTCTAGGGGCTTGTTTCAAACCATACAAAGCTTTGTGGAGTTTAAAAACATGGTTTGGAAACTTGGAATTTTCGAAACCGGGAGGCTGTCTAACATACACTTCCTCCTCTATGTAGCCGTTTAAGAAAGCACTTTTAACGTCCATTTGAAAAAGTTTAAAACCCTTAGAAGCCGCAAAACCTAGAAGGATTCTAATGGCTTCTAAACGAGCTATGGGAGCAAAGGTTTCCTGATAATCTATTCCCTCCTGTTGACAAAAGTCTTGCGCTACCAACCTAGCCTTGTTGTGCACTACCACCCCATCCTCACTTTGTTTGTTTTTGAAAACCCACTTGGTTCCTATAGGGTGGCAACTTGGTGGTGGTGGCACTAAGACCCAAACGCGGTTTCGCTCAAAGTTTTCTAACTCCTCATGCATGACATTAACCCAATCCGGATCCATCAATGCGTGTCCAACATCTCAGGGCTCAAAAGATGCGACAAAAGCTGAATGAGTAAAGTGGGAAATACGATATGACCTGGAGCGCGTAGTGCGCTCGTCGATGTCGCCGATCATAGTCTGAGGAGGGTGGCGATGCTGAATGTGTAGTGGCGCCGCACGTGAAGAAGTCGCCTCTCCCTTGACAGCAGCTGGAGCTCCCTCAGGTGCAACAGGCACGGACTGAGGAAGCTGCTCGAACGGCCCCCATGTCGAAGAAGTAGAAGGGTCGGGGCTATGAGCCGAAGTCGACGTCACAAGGTCAACCGGGGCAGCCGGTGGAGTCGGCTCGGGATCACCCCAATCGGCGTCGTCCTACTCCTCCTCCACAAAGATGCTGGTGTGCAAGTCATCCTCACCTGCAAGCTCAAAGGAAGTCGAAACACAAGGCATGGTCTCATCGAAAGTCACCTCACAAGTCTCCATCACTTAGTTAGTCTCAAGGTTAACTACACGATAAACATGAGAATGTAATGCATAACAAAAAAAAAATATACCGTCTAAAGACCGTGACTCAAACTTGTCCAACTTACCTCCCTTCTTGAGGATGAAACACTTGCACCCAAACACCCGTAGGTGACTTACCTTGGGTGGTCTCCCAAATCGCAACTCATAAGAAGTCTTCTTCTTGAAAGCTCGGAGAAAAATGCGATTGGAAACATAGCAAGCAGAATTTATCGCTTCGGCCCAATACTTCCTAGGAGTCCTATGCTCATCGAGCATCGTCCTAGACATCTTAAAAAGGGTCCGATTCTTGCGCTCAACAACGCCATTCTGCTGGGGAGTGTAAGGAGAGGAAAACTGGTGGTCGAGACCCAAAGAAGAGCAAAGAGATGCAAATTGAGCATTTTTTAATTCTGTGCCATTGTTACTGCGAATAGCTCTCATGGCATGCTTGGGTAGCTCATTTTGCAATCTCAAAATAAGATCTCAAATATGCATAAAAGCCTCATCCTTACTCTCCAAAAAGAACACCCAAGAGTATCTCGAGTAGTCATCAACGACTACAACCACATACCACTTCCCTCCCTCCGACCTAACCCGAGCTGGACCAACTGTGTCCATGTATAAGAGCTCGCTGGGTTGTTTGGTCATAATTTCCGTCACCGGAGGATGGGAAGCGGTAACCATCTTGCTATGCCTGTAAGGATGGCAAACCAAATCCTTCTTGAACTTTAGCTTTGGCAATCCTTGGATAAGGTCCATCGAGCTAAGCCTTGCAAGCAAGTCAAAACTCAAATGTCCCAATCTCCTATGCCACTTCCAAAGATCAGAAGAAGTATCGGCAAGAAGACAATGAGAAGGTCCGAAAGAGATAGAAAAATCCGCACGAAAAACCTTCCCGAAGGGTAAAATCCAGCAAACAAGCTCACCCCGAGAGTCCAAAATCCGAGAAAGATTAGGCTTAAAACTCACTTCAAAACCGTCTTCAAGGAGTTGCGAAACCGAGAGAAGGTTAAAATGCAAATTCGCAACCAAAGCAACATCCTTGAGGACAAAAGACGAATTGACACGGATTGACCCTCGGGACACAACCTTACCTTTACTCTTATCCCCAAATGTGATGTACTCGGTGTGGCGCACGGGGTCAAGGCTAGAGAACCACTTGGCACTTCCGGTCATATGGCGTGAACATCTGGAATCTACAAGCCAAGTCTCCTTCAGTCCTCCTTCCTACATCAATAAAAAGACATAGGGTGAGCAAACGGCGCAACACTGGGGTTAGTAAACTGAGAGGGATACCAGTGTTGTCCCATTTGCCCAAAGAAAGAGTTAGGTAGCATACCGAACATCTCCCTTCCCATAGGGGGATAGTGATCACTACCATAGGAAAAAAAGGTGGTCCGCTAAAGGTGTAGGGAGTGAAGCCACCGCCACGAGACCCGTAGTCGTATGGGTCACGACCGGTACCCTGCCGGGCACGACCACCGCGTGGTCTCGCCTCCTGAGGCCTAGCACCTTGAGGCATTGCACCTCTAGGCCTAGTAGTGCGCCTCTGAACTTTCGTTTCACGCACCCCAACCGGTGGGTGGTACATGTCCCGGTTGTTCATCTCAACCTGTCGTCGCTCATCTCTCTTCCTCCTATAGCAAAACTCAGCCAAATACCCATCCCGCTCACAATACTCACAATGGTACCTCACCGCACTCTTGGTAGGCACTCTCTTGGTGGGTTGGGTGGCTCTAGTTTTCTTAGGAGGGGGTCACTAGAGATTTTGGGCAAAGTGTCAAGTCGGTTCCGAAGGTGGTTCGGTTTGGGAATCCAAACTTGCTTCTGTGGAGTGATTTTGGGTGGCTCATCAAACACACCATCTCTCACAGGTAACTCGGAGGGGTTGGTAGGCTTAGGTGGAGTGAACTTGGTGAACTTAGGAGTTGTGGTGGGTTTCTCACTCTCGCTCAACCCACTGCACTCACTGATCTTGCCAAAAGTGTTATCACCCTTCCCACCTACAGCAAAGCCTACTCCCGTATTGCCAGCCCGCGTGGATTGGTTGTACAACATCCCCAGCTGCGGCTCTCTACCAGACACCCAAGCTAAGACGGACTGGAGGTGCGTGTTATCCTCCTCGGTACGCGCCTTGTCGTGTCGGCACGTCGCGATCTCAAGCTCCAAAGCCTCAACATGATCCGACTCTCTAGTGCTATCTGAGCTGACCTTCTCTAGCACAGCAATCCTACTCTCCTTCTGTGCCAGCTCAAAATGCAAGCCTTCACAAGACTTGCACACACCAACTAAGCTAGGTCTAGCCTTCAGCTCACTGATCTCCTCAAGTAGAGTGCCATACTTGTCCTGAAGAGTGACAAGACTAGACATATGGATGGCGCAAGCATCACACTCTACCTCCTCGGTAACCACCACCGACGCCTTAGCAAACTTGAGCTCATCTAGCATTTTCAGATACTTAGCCTTGAACTCATTCCTCTCTCTAATTGCACGCTTGAGCACAACATCCTGACTCATGAAGGTAGCGTTCAAGGACTCAAGCTTGGAGGAGAGAGACTCGATGGTGGGTGATACCTCGGGTGTGTCGGAGTCGGCGTCGGTGTCGGCCTTGTGCTCACTGATCTCACCGGCTCCAATCGCCATGGTATAGAAGCCACCGTGCTTGGCGTCGGCGTAGAAGCAGAGGCTGTTGAGCTTGTCCTCAACCTTTCCCTTTGATTCGTCGTCGTCGCTTGAAGAAGAGCTTCCATCGGTGGAGCACTCGATGTCGCTGAGGGAGGCGAGGAAGGCTCGGTGCTTGGCCTTCACCTTGTCAATCACCTTCTTCGAGGATCTCCGGTTGTGGCCGCCCTTGGCCTTGTGCTTGTCCTCAAAGCGGTGCTCGCACTTGTCCTTGCGCTTGGTGAAGTCACCCGCAGCTTTCTTGGGACAGTTTGCGATAAAGTGGTCCTCATCACTGCTATGGTAGCACCCCTTGGCCATGCCACCACGTTGCCGGTTCAAGCGGTTGTTGTGAAACCGCGAGAACCTAGTGATGAGCAAAGCCAGCTCATCATCTCCAAGAGCCTCCACTTGTTCCTCTGTCATAGAAACCAAAGAAGACAAAGCGAACAAAACTTGTGAAGGGTTAGAGGAAGAAGACACACCGTCGGGGCCAAAAACCAACGCCATAGATGGGTTCGACGGGTTTTCAAGCTTGGCCCGGGTTTGGTGGTCAATCATAGAGGACTTGAGCTTACTGAACAGTTCGTCCACAGACAGGGCATCATAGCCCGGTGACTCCTAGATGACAGTCACCTTCATCTCCCACACCCTCCGATCAAGAGCATGCAAAAGCTTGATAGCCATCTCATGATCGTCATAGGGCAAGTTGGCCCGATTAGCACGCATCTTGTTGACGATAGATTGGAAGCGAGTGAACATCCTGTCAACAGATTCGCTGACTAAATGTACGAAGTTCTCGTACTCCCTACGGTATATGTCGAAGAGTCTGGACTTGATCTGAGGATTACCCTCATGATATCTCACAAGTGTTTTCCAAATCTCTCGTGCCGTAGTGAGACTCGAGACTCGCTCAAACTCCGGAAGAGACAAACTTGAGAAAAGGATACTATGGGCTCTTGCGTTCGACGCATGTTGCGTGATTTGAAGCTCATTGATCCGAGCACCAAGAACCACATAGTCCGCATTCTCACAAATCTCTCAAGTCTTCAAATCAAGCCCTTGAAGGTAAGCGGACATGCGTACCTTCCAATAGGCGAAATTCGTTCCATCGAAAAACGGAGGTTTGCTAACACCTCGCTCCATGTCGCCTTCGCGGATCAAGAACCGTTTAATGTGGAATGATCCTTAACCGGCTCTGATACCAATTGAAGGACCGAGAACGGCGACCACATGGGGGGTGAATGGGAGCCAAATCAAATTTCTTCTCACACTTGACCCTTGTCCCAAAATCATGCCCAAAACTCAACCACGGCAAACGTGACACGCACACGACCCAACACGTGGGTGGACACCTTATGGAGAGGCCTAGATGTGCAGCGGAGCGGTCGGAGAAGGTTGATGAACGATTGGAACCACGAACTCGAAACGAGACCCGAAAGAGGTGCTCCCAACCTCTAGAGAGGAGAGGCAAGAGCACACCCAAAAAATACTTATGAGAATTGGTCTCAAAAGCACCTAATCATGTTCCTTATGTGAATATTAATCCAACGCAACAAATGGAACTTGATTCGGAGTCCCAACGAGTGAGATACGGGAAAAACAGCGAAGCAGTTTTAGCGGACTGTCCGTTGACACGGCTCGAACTGTCCATCGCCTGATTCTGACGAGCGGCGGACTATCCGCGGGTGAGGCCCGAACTGTCCGCCGGCAAAGCTGAAAATGCCGAACAGAAGGTCCAGAAACTGTATTTCTCGGCGGATTTGACCTGCGGACAGTCTGCGAAAAATCCCGGACAGTCCGCCGGTAAAACTCAAAAACTCACCCCGAGGAGCTCTGTTTCAGCCCCGACTCCCGGACTGTCCGGGAATAAACCCCGGACTGTCCGCGGTTGGCTGGACAGACTCGATTTGGGGGCGATTTTGAATCGCCTCTCCCCCAAATCTTCCCAAATCACTTCCAAATATTCAATAATAGCCACCAAACTTTGTGGGCATGATCCCAAGGCTATGGAGGAGCTATCCCGAAGAAATCATCGCTCAATTTGGTGTGAATTAACAGGAATAAAAGGAATTCGGGAAAAGAGCTCAAGAACAAGAACTCAACGAAGAAATCGCCCGATCTGTGTGCTCGTGGGGAATCAAGGGAAACCCTTCAGTGCAATTGTTCTTCTCACGTCCCCGCACAAAATGATTCAAACGGAATCGATCGAAACAGCCCGTAGCCAAAGATCTCACTCCATGAACAATTTTGGGAAAAAGCAAGAACGCGAAGAACAAGCACAATCGGAGACACAAATCACGAAATCAAAGCCATCATGACTTACGGAGGGTAAGGCCTGCAATTCCCACAAAAAAACAAAGTGCAAATCCTTACAAAGGTTGGAGAGATCAACCTAGGGACCTCATGAACTAGAGAGAGGGTAGAGAGAGAGAGGTGGTGCAAATGATTAGGGTTTAAGAGGTGGGACGAGGGATACCCCTTCACCCCCTACTTATCGGGCTTTGGCTATTTCCCAAAGACCCCCTTAGATACACTGAGTGAACTACCTAGTCTAAGCATTGCAGTCCAAGCTCCGGAAAATATCTTTGCAATTTTGAATGGACGACCCTGCTTCCTGTCAGGAGTTGTCGTCGCCTCGATGCAACCTCCACGATTCCGCCACGTGCCATCCCCGCTTCCTCGGAAGCTCCGCCCGGGTTTTGAGGCCCAAACCCGCAAAACCCACCATCGGTAGCTTTGGGCTCAACTACCGAACCCCGAGTTTTGAGGCTCAAACTCGGAAACCGTCCTCCGGTGGTTTTGCGGCCCAAACCACCAAATTGTTCGACTCGAGCCACCTTGTCCTCGCCCGGTCGGACTCCGAGTCCCATGAGCCTCCGCTCAACCCGCTCGTCCGCCATCTTGACTCGGTCGACTCGGTCTACCTCCATGTCTTGTCGCACTCGCCGGTGCCAAAGTACTAGCCACCACAGCTAGTCCTCCGGCGCCCATGGTCCCTCAGTTCGAGCCCCGCTTCCGCCCTTCACCGCTCTCAGTCCATCGGCACGGCAAGCCTCTACTCGACCTTCTCCACGCCATTGACCACTATCTCCGGGCATAGTACCTGCACACCACAAGCCGATAGACAGGCACACATTTGCTTTCGCAAAGATTAGTGATAACCGCTCAAACTGAAACACCCAAGTGTTGATCAATCACCTATCACAAAACTGAACATCATGGGCACATATCAACCATGTGTTTGCAGAGTATATGCATCTCTTTTTCTTTCCTGAACAAAAAAAAAGTCGCAGGCGTGCATCCACATTCCATAGGAGTACACGACCACAGCCACATCCACGTCCACACGGCCAACGGAACTGAGAGGAACTGGCGGCCCCACGCCAATCCACGGGCCACGTGGCTCGACGCCAACCAGCCCAAGAGGCCAACCGCCCCCCCCCCCCCGACCGATCCCCTCGCTTCCTTCGGGGCCACAATTCATTCGCTTCGCCGATAAACGCCCGTCGAAAGCCATCGGAGGCTCGGAGCACCAGTGCGCTGCACTGCACCACCAGCACCATCGCAGGGACACACACCGGCCGCCATGTCTCGCTGCTGCCCCTACCCTTGTCCCTGCGTGAGTGCCTCCACCACCTTCCTGCTCCCTTCCATCCCCGCTGCTTCTTCCAGGAGCGGCGCCGCCTTCAGTGCTGCTGTGGACCGGAGCAGGCTGCGGTCCGGAGGCAGGCCGAGACGCGGGCATGCGACAGTCGCGGGGGGTACCAAGGACAATGGGAGTGGCACGGCGGAGGGGGAGAAAGGAGAAGATGACGCCCCGGCGTTCAACCCGTTCGGCTTCGTGACAGACAACCCCTCCAGGCTCCAGCCGCAGCGCCATCCAGCTGCCCGCGGTTCCCACCGAGGACGGCAATGTCGGCCAGATGCTCTACGTAATGCCTCATGCCTCGCTTTTCATCTCCTCGCTTGTCTGCTTCGTCTCCTGATTACAGAGTAGGGAACCATATATGGGTACTAGTGACTCGAATTGTTGCATCCAGCGGACCGAAGACAAAGGCAAGGAGTACGGCTCGTATGTCAGAGCAGGAGAGTTTCAATGGTTCGTCAGGGAAACAGGTACCATACTATTTGTTCATCTTTCAGTTTGTTGTTGGACGATTACAAAGAACATCCAGTAAAACATTTGGATACACATTGACATGATGCCCAACCATCGAAGTCGTAGTACTGTATTACACTCACGACAAATGCATTTTTTATCTGTTAGTGTGCTGTATCATTTCACCCACTAGTTCTACTGCTGAATGAAATGAACCAAAAGGCTGCAACCACAATCCTCATGTATGATTAACCCCTAGATAACAGGATTCAGGCTCATGCCAAACCGTTTGTCACATGTACTTTTTGATATATTGTAGGGTCACCTGATGCACGACGTGGGACTATTGTGTTCCTTCATGGAGCTCCTACTCATTCATTTAGTTACCGCGTGGTTATGGCTCAGGTTGCTTCACTGAACCCATATATTGTTGTCCGTTGGAATAAATACAATCTATGCAATGATCAGTCGTTGGTAGTGTGCATTATATTACTCAGCAATGAGTAGGGTGATGATTCTGACTGCAACTTTGTACTTAGGAATATAGATATGTGCTTAAGTAACTTTCCATTGTGGTATGGGACAAAATTTGATGTGGTTGGTCTATTTAGATTATCTACTTTTCAATCTAAGTAGTTTGGAGCTATAAGTGAACATGTATTTTGTGTTTTGTTTATGCAAAATAAGTTGGGTACAGTTTCATGCGCTTCTGAGATAAAAACAACCACAACAAAATATATTTTACTTGCTTCTGGGCATTATAGTTATCATATCAACTTCTGTAAAAAAACTAAGAACTCTCATGCTCATTACAACATTATTATTAATCACATTGCATATTTTGTTTCAATCAATTATACCATCCCCTAAGTATTTTTTGAAATTAAAAGATGGCAGATGCTGGCTACCACTGCTATGCACCTGACTGGATCGGATTTGGGTTCAGTGAAATGCCACAACCTGGATATGGATTTGACTTTAAAGGTCAGGAAAATGTGTATTAAACTAAAGGAATTTGCTAAAGACACATGTACAATGTATCATTTGTAAAGGACGAAATCCACAAGGCATTTGATGATCTTATTGGTACTCTAAATATCACCGAGGCCTTCTTCTTAGTTGTCCAGGTACAAATGTGTAACTTTCATGAAAACCAAGGTCTATAAAAATCTTCACTTCACATATAGCATTTTGGTTCTTTCTTTTCATTGCAAGCCTTTCTTGTTGGTTCTTATGGGTTGACATAGGCACTGAATAACTCAAGCAAAGTCCTTAAGTTAGCAATCCTTAACAGTCCACTAACAGTTTCTTCTCCACTCCGGGATTGTTTCAGCAGCTGAAGTCAGTGATTTCTTCTCATCTTGGCTTCTTACTCTTAGTAGGCACTAATTAACTAGTACTCAGATCCTTTCTTGCACAAACTTATAGGGCCCATAAAAATGGAATCTCCACACCCACCCAACCTCTACTAGAACATGAAAATGTCCACATACATTAAAATTATACAACTTAAGTAACCCAATAGAATCTTACCAAATGCAGCTTGCATGTGCAACAGGACAATCAGCCCTAAAACACTATGCTTGGGTTGTCCTGCATAAGACCTAGTGCAAGCAAACCAATCATACCCTATATGAAATTATGAATACACACTAACAATGAGCCACACCACATCAGCACTAGGACTTGTGCTAAAAAAGAAGAAAATACAACCTAGCAAATGAGTGCACCACATGAGCCAACCCAAAAAATGGCTTACACTAACAGCTCCACTAAACCTTTCGTTTTGCACCATAAGTTTACATGAGTTCAACACTTGTGTGTTGGTGATGTTCATAGGCATATAATAATTTGAACCTTTGCATGTAAGTTTGACTAAAATATGCATTTGCACTCTTCCATTTTGTCATCAATTTTCGATGATTATGGTTAAAGTATGCTACTGTATAAAATTTTCTAAAAACGAGGTTGATTATCTTATTTAATTTGTTCATGGTGTAATGTGTTCGTCTTTGCCTGTTTAGTTTTGGCTTGAGTACAGATGGATGGAGTATTGTGACCCTGATTCTAGTCATGATTTGTCACTTATATATGTTTTGTTGATCTTTATCTTTCATTTATACATTCAATATTTTATTTATATATGTAAATTGATGGAATCTTTCAATGCAAGTGGCCACTCTTTGGTGAATTTACTTGCCAAAATGTTGTTTTGGCTGAGCGTTTCATTGAAGCAGGTTGCGCATATGTATCTTTGTCACAGAACATTGTTCATTATGACTTTTTGCTTCTTGCTGTAGTGCATCTTCGATGAAAGAAGAACCAAGTTTGTCCATTATTCATATGATGCAGTATTATGCCAGTCTTGTAAAATGTTGCATTTTATACTATTCGTATTCATTTTGCACAGTGGTTGTGATGGAACCGTCCAAATTATAAGAGATCAAGTACCAAAGTAGCTGACTTAACTGCCACTTAAAGCACTTGAGCCCATATAATCCCGGTAGTCCGGAAATCTCGAAGGATTTCTAACAATCGAGGATCGCGCGAACTCAGGTATGTCCATTCGAACGAGCCACAACAAACCGAAAATACTTGAAGTCAAAAATAAGTTATTACAACACTCGGTTCCAAATAAAAGTAGTACTTATGCCACAACACCTGTGGCCAAATAAAACATTGTTTGAAACTTTGAACCCGAAGTTTTAAAACGTAGGGGTGCCCACGATGTCATGTCCGACAACAGCAAAAGATGAACTCGTAGAAGACCTTGCCCAAGGCCAACTCCTCTTCTCCTTCGAAAGGATAGAGACAGTGCTTAGAATAGCCGAAGTATACTTGGCCATCTGCAACAAACGGGATAAACCCTGAGTACGGGAATGTACTCAGCTAGACTTACCCGTCTAACTGAAAATAAAGACTCCAAGGGTATGCAAGGCTATTTATGTGGATCTGGGTAAACATGCTTTTGCGGAAAAGCGAACAAGATGAAGCTAAAGATTAGAGAACAGCCATTTTCCATCCTATTATTATTATCTCTAGGTTTGCACCTGTACTAGAGCACTCACTTGAACTACTCAAACAATATAATAACATATATCCAATTCCTTCATCAATATTTTAGTAGAACCATTAAGATGTCACATGGAGTTGTACTGTGGTGAAGCTCAGCATAATCCCCCATATCTAGTGGGGGGCGGCAATTCGAATTGATATACACCAGCTGGTAAGATTACCTTTAACACACGCCCACACTTTCCCCGTCGGGTCAGCGTTAGGTTACCGCTCAACAAAGTCCAGGTGGTAAACGACGCGGGCTCGCATTGGTCCACCCAATTGTAGAAATCAGTTGGCCACCACAGGGCAGATCGTATCTACAAACTAGAGGGTGCTCACAGCAGATTGAGCGTCGGCCCGGACAGTGTTTACTCGGCTTCGGGGTTGATACTCACAACGGCCCCTATGTGAAAGGGCGCATTCAAAGATGTAAGAGGGCCACCATCGTGTACAAACCTACACGATCCAATGGACGGACTGCCCCAAGTCTAAACCACTTGGTGCCTCTTCCTTCCAGTTGACCGCATTTCATTACTACCATAGGTTCTTTCCACGATAGCAAAATATAGCCAACCGTGATAGTATTACCCCCACGGGTAACATGAAACATTAAAAAAAAAGGTAACCAGTTATTCTAAGCAGGCTAAGCGGTTGCTTTTACTTTTGTTAACAGGGTAACAATGAAGGTAAAACAATAATCAAGGAAGGTAATGCATCAATTTGGGATTCAAACAACTCCTGTCACCTAATGCATCACAGTATAAAATAATCAAGTAGATTAATTGTAAATATTGGGAGGCTTAAGAATGCTCCGGGGCTTGCCTTGAGAGAAGGTGGAGGGCTGGTGGTCAGGGCACTCAGGGAGGTTAGTGTCGAGCTCGTGGTACTCCTCGTTTAGCTCCTGTACCTCCTGGACTTCTGTCTCTGTGGGCTCCTGACGTTCCTCCACGGATCCTAAATGATTGCAATGCATACATAAAATAACTGAATGGTGCAGGGATGATGCTTGAAAAGGATTTAGCGCACTAAAAGAGATTCTAAGCATAGGACCAAAGAACTACCACAAAGCCACTTAGAACTAGAGCTACTAGCTAGCAGGGTCCTTTTTATCGACCCTCGGTCCGTCCTTTTTATCGAGCGGTGGTCGAGGCTGAGCGGTGGTGCTCGGCCTGTTCCGGTTCTGATTTCTTTTTCCCATTTTCTTTTATTTGATAAAACTAAGCAGGGTAACTAAACATAAAGCAAACCATACTCTACTCTAAGCATAGCAAGGTTTAACTAAACAGGTTGATCACAAGATTAAGTACAAAACACCTATTCATTCTAGTTTCAACACATATAAATACTCACATGAAATGATAACATATGCAAACATGAATGCAATGAAATGCTTGTGCTTAGTGGCTAATAATGGTCCTAATGCAAGCTTGACACAGGGTGTCACAGCCCTTCCCCCCTTAACGAAATCTCGTCCCGAGATTTAAGTTTTATTACCATTTATTATAAAAGGCGGGGTAGTTTGCGATTAGGTAGGCCTCGGTCTCCCAGGTTGCATCATTGGGACCATGATGACTCCAAAGAACTTTGAAAGTCTTCACTTCTCGATTCCGGGTGACTCTTGTCTTTGTATCCAAGATCTTTTCTGGTTTCTCAAAGTATTCCAGGTCTGAGCTGATTATGATATCTGAACTTGGAACAGATTCTTCTTCTGGAACTCGAAGACACTTCTTGAACTGAGATACATGGAACACTGGAAAGATAGAACTCATCTCTGGGGATAACTGACTTGGTAAGCCACTTTGCCTTTCCTGGCGATGATCCGATAAGGTCCAACATATCGGGGTGCTAACTTCTTCTTAATTCTAAAGCGACGGACGCCTCTCATTGGTGATACTTTAAGGTACACATAGTCACCAACTTGAAACTCCAAAGGTCTCCTTCTTTGATCTGCATACCCTTTCTGTCGAGATTGAGCTGCCTTGATATGTTGTTGAACAGTGCGGACTATTTCTTCTGCTTCCTTCACATAGTCCATACCATAGAATCCCTTATCTCCTGATTCAATCCAATTGATAGGGGTTCTACACTTGCGTCCATACAAAACATCGAATGGTGCCATCTTAATGCTTTCTTGGTAACTATTGTTATAAGAAAACTCCGCCAAAGGTAACCATTTCTCCCATGATCCTTCTGCTGACACAACACATGCTCTCAACATGTCTTCCAACACTTGATTCACTCGTTCCGTTTGTCCATCAGTCTGAGGGTGATAAGCGGAACTTTGAATCAACTTTGTTCCCAACTCTTTGTGTAACTGTTCCCAAAAACGAGCGATAAACTGTGATCCTCTGTCGGATATGATAGTCTTAGGAATACCATGCAACCTTAAGATATTCTAAACATAAAGCTCAGCATACTGATGTGGTCGATGTGTAACCTTGACTGGTATGAAATGAGCGACTTTTGTTAACCGATCAACGATAACCCATATCGCGTCGTTTCCTTTCTGAGTGGTCGGCAAACCTGTGATAAAGTCCATACTGATATCTTCCCACTTCCATTCAGGTATAGAAAGAGGTTGTAACAACCCGGCAGGTTTCATGTGCACTGCCTTGATGCGACAACACGTATCACACTTTGCGACATATTCTGCGATATCCAACTTCATTTTAGACCACCAATACCTTGCCCTCAGGTCTTGATACATCTTACTACCACCTGGGTGGATCGACAACTTAGAGTTATGCGCTTCATTGAGAATCCTTTCTCGCAGGACTTGATCCTTAGGTACTACCAAACGCTGATTGAACCATAGGACTCCTTTTTGATCCACTTTGAAATTCAAAGATTCACTCGTTTCCAACCTTTGTTTGATTTACACAAGCTCTTTGTCTGATTTTTGTCCCTCAATAATATCACTATCCAAGGTACATTGGATAACAATATTATTTAGGACCAAGGGGTGCATTAGATCAAAACCATCTTCTAACAAGGGTTGCAACAAGTTGCAATGAGATTTGCGGCTCAAAGCATCTGCTACAACATTTGCTTTTCTAGGATGATAATGCACTTCCAAGTTATAATCCTTGATTAGCTCCAACCATCTTCTCTGCCTCATATTCAATTCAGACTGGGTAAACAAGTACTTCAAACTTTTGTGATCCGTGAAAATGTGGCACAGATTACCCATCAAGTAATGCCTCCATATCTTCAAAGCATGCACGACGGCTGCTAACTCCAAGTCATGGGTCGGGTAATTCTCTTCATGAGGTCGGAGTTGTCATGAGGCATAAGCAATTACTCTTCCATTTTGCATCAACACACAGCCTAATCCAATAGTTGATGCATCACAAAACACATCAAAAGGTTCCTCCAAATTTGGTTGTGCCAAAACTGGTGCAGTTGTTAACAGTGTCCGCAAGGTACGGAATGTTGTTTCACAATCTACGCTCCATTCAAACTTCTTGTTTTTCTGTGTTAACCTTGTCATAGGTTTAGCTATCTTAGAAAAGTCCGGGATAAAACGACGGTAGTATCCGGCCAATCCTAAAAAGCTGCGAACCTCATGCACGTTAACGGGTGCTTTCCAATTCATAACTTCTTGCACCTTTGAGGGGTCTACTGAGATACCCTCGGCTGACAAAATGTGATCCAGAAAAGGTACTTTGGTCAACCAAAACTCACACTTGCTAAACTTGGCATAAAGCTTATGCTCTCTTAACCGTTTCAGCACTAAACGCAGGTGTTCTGCGTGATCCTTCTCACTTTCCGAGTATACCAAGATGTCATCGATGAAAACTACCACAAACCTGTCCAACTCTTGCATGAACACTGAGTTCATCAAGTACATGAAATGCGCAGGCGCATTGGTTAATCCAAAAGACATCACTAGATATTCAAAGAGACCGTATCTTGTGGAGAAAGCGGTCTTGGGTACATCTTCCTTTCTGATCTTAATCTGATGGTAACCAGATCGTAGATCTACCTTAGAGAACACTTTGGCTTTAGACAGCTGATCAAACAACAAATCAATCCGTGGCAACGGATATTTGTTTTTGATGGTAACTGCATTGAGAGGGCGATAGTCCACGCACATTCTTAAGGTTTTATCCTTCTTTTTCACAAAGATGGCTGGACATCCCCACGGTGAACAACTCGGTCGGATCAGACCCTTTTCCAGCAACTCCTGGAGTTGTTTCTTGAGTTCTGCTAACTCGTTGGGTGGCATCCTATATGGTCTCCTAGATATAGGTGTTGTTCCGGGAGCTAGCTCTATAGCAAACTCGACATCTCGATCTGGAGGTAACCCTGGAAGATCATCAGGAAACACATCCGGAAACTCACAAACTACAGGAATCTTATCTAACAACTCTGCAGTGATGGCAAACATGACTCCCAGCTGATTTGGATTCTTAGGTAAGAAGATTCCGAAGGTAACTCCATTCTGTGGGTTGGTGATAGATACTGCTCGTTGGGCTATATCTAGATGCACTTTCCAAGCTTTCATCCATTCCATACCAAGGATTACATCTAGACCTAGCTCAGGTATTACGATGAGGTTGACATGTATCGATGCCATCCCCATGGTAATTTCTACATCCTTTACCATTTTATGAGTATATAGGACAGCTCCTGCTGCACTAATTTGGTACTCCTTTTCCAACTCTACCACCTTCTGTTGACTCCGCAACACGAAGTTCCCACTAACGAACGAATGCGATGCTCCAGAATCAAACAAGATAACTGCCGGACATTGATTAACAAGAAACGTACCAGCTGTGACGGGTTCTCCTTCTGGTACTTCCTCCAAGGTGGTGTGGTGAACATTCCCTGTGCGAGGCTTCTGAGGATAACTGAACTACCTTCTAGGCTTCGTACAGAAGCGAGATAGGTGACCAGTTTGCCCGCAGTTGAAGCACGGTCCTACCACAAGATGGCGTCTTCTGACTTCCTGCTGCAGGTGCTGCGGTTTTACCCTTATTCCGCTGCAAGGGTGCAGTGAAGGGTCTCTGGTAGGCGGGACGAGCACGAGCATTGGTCATCTTCCCTTGAGGTGGTCGGAAACGTGCACCAACTTGTGGTGGACGAACCGCTGGCCTTGAAGCATCGGGACCCCTATTCTGGTGGGATCCTCCCTCTGGGATGCGACGACGCGTCTCTGCAAGCAACCTGTTGTCATTGGTCTCTTGATTCAAGCAGTCACTGATGAAGTCACTGAAAGTGAGGCGGTAGCTGTTTCCCATCTTGGACAGAAGAGCGGCATTCATGCCTCTCTTGAAGCTGGCGATCTTCTTGGCGTTGGTGTTAACAAAGTCCGTGGCATAGCGAGCCAACTTGTTGAAACTGGTGAGGTATTCTGTTACTGATCTGGTCCCCTGGGACAGCCTCATGAACTCTGTAAGCTTCATCTCCATCACACCATCTGGAATGTAGTGACGGCGCATAGCTATGGAGAACAAGTCCCATGTAATTGCCATGCCGGCAGGCAGGTTATCACGGTACTGGGACCACCAGATACTCGCTGGTCCTTCCAGCCTGTGCGCGGCATACTCCCCTTCAGCTCATCCGTCAGGCGCAGAAGTCGAAACTTCTGTGTCATGGAGTGCAGCCATTCATCTGCTTCCAGTGGTTCAGAAGCTTCCTTGAAGATCAGAGGGCGGGCGTCCATGAAATCCTTGTAGGAACTGTACTGATTAGGTGCGGCCCCCTGTTGTTGCCTATGCTGATGAGCTGTGTTGGCAGCAATGTTGCACAACGTTTCATTCATCTGCCGCTGCATCTCTTCGACACTTCTTTGGCTACCCAAGAACTGGCCAAAGAACGCTTCCGGTGTCATTGTAGGTGGTGGTGGTGGCAAGTCCTCTCTCTGGGATGCCTCTCCATCACACCGATTGGTGCGACGAGTGTTAGCCGTCATCTGTATAGCCCATTAACAAGCAACAATTAGGTGATGCTATATTGAACAATGAATAAATACCGTGCTGTACCAATTGTAACATTAAGCACACGACCAGATATAATTATTCATCTTTCCACATAACATCACAGAATTAATTGTTCATCATAAACATACAAATAACATTCCAAATCTGTCGCCAGAACCACGCCTGGACTTGAATTCCAAATTAAACAGAGTCTCAAACAACATCAAGATACAAAGCTCCTCGAGCGGAAGATCAACTCCTAATCTAGTGCTCAGTAACCGTCGGAGTAGTCGTGCTCTCCGATGTTGTCGTCGAGGTTGTCGTCGTAGAAGGGCTCGTCGGCGAAGACCTCGTTTGGTGAGTCAGGACCAAGGATTACTCCATCCTGTGGCTCGGGCTCCTTAGGTGCTTCGGCGACTTCAGCTGCTGCTGCTGCCTGCTGCTGGTGGAGTGCATGGAAAGCCTCGTGCAGGTTGTTGATGTACTCCTGCTGTCCATTGAGGGTTCCCTCTAACTCTGCAAGTCTAGCCTGTAGATCCTCCGACTCGGTCCAAGCTTCATTCCTGGAGTTGGTGGCCTCGAGAAGTAACTGCTCACTAACCACATGAGCAGCGATCTCCTCCTCCAACTTAGTCTGAGCCTGATGCGCTCCAGAGTTATCTGAGCTAACTCTGCCTGAAGGGTCTCAACGGCTGTCTCGAACTCCTGCTGCAACTGGCGCTTGCTTTCCATCGTGGCGTTGTGGATTTCTGCAACATCTGCCAGACTACGCTCCAGACTCTCACAAGTGCCTAGAAGAGCTCCAGTGGCACCCATGGCTGGGGTCTCACAAAAGAAAAGCTCCTCTTCGTCTCCTGTCAGAGTTGTCTCCACAATCTGCATCCAATCCACAGGAAAAGCTGATCCACGTGGGAACACTCCCGGCCATGCGTCTGCAAGATCTGCTGGAAAACGAGCGATGATGTCCTTTAACACCAGGTATGCGGCCCTGTTGGCTCCATCTTTAGCACAAGCTTCCTGGTAACGATCGTCCATCCTGCCCAGTCGGCCTTCCTTCCAGAGCTTTTACTCTGATCTCAACTTGAACCAGAGAATCCTGGCCATACTGCTGCTTCTGCCAAGAGTACTTAGGTTCACTGCCCTCGGAATACCCAATGGCGTGCAAAACTCGCCAAAGGATAGT
The DNA here is from genome assembly GCA_022036555.1 of Microstegium vimineum. NCBI lineage: Eukaryota > Viridiplantae > Streptophyta > Magnoliopsida > Poales > Poaceae > Microstegium > Microstegium vimineum. Next base: position 58,703,639 of record CM039131.1, on the reverse strand, counting down.
TGGCAGCCCAAAGTACGTCAAAAACTTTCCCCTGGTCATCTTTCTTGCCAAAGGGTGGCGAGGAACTCCTGCTCCTCCGGTTGCTTTCCTGGCGGTCAGACGGGTACGAGGCATCTGGAGAAAAAGGGTTTCGACTCTCGTGAGACAGATATTAAGTTGGTCATTTTTATCAAAAGGGGATGATTACAATTTAAGGGGAGGGATGACATGGTACAAGAATATAAACATGATGCATGATCGTAAATACGTTCTCACTCAACTAGAATGACTCGTAAGTCCTAACGTTCTAGTCGGTGGCAGAACGATCTCTCATTACGCAGTTATTCGTTCTACACGGTTGCGTAGTTAGTGTACCTGCAGAAATTTCATCTCAGCCCAAAAAACAAAACCCAATGCAGAAAATCACCGGGCACTTCCTGATACGCACTAAGTACATACCAGTTAGATACCAAAACCTTATGCACCAAGCTCGGAAAACCCACCCAGCATCACATACTTCTCAGATATGTCTGCGTGAAAGCTCGCATATCCTTAAGTAACAAGATATCACTTCCCTTGACCAACGGTTGGAAGGTCTGCTCTCACATCTCCCAAATAGTTTTCAATGCAAATTTTTGAACCTAATATCATCCTTCCCAAGAATGATATCCCGGCAAATTACAAAAATCCAGCATGAGCAAAACCCTAAACCAAGTTAGTATAACTAAGCCACCTGATTTCCTAGTATAGGCTAAGGACTAGACTCTGGCACCCAAGTTTCAAAATTAGTTTATAAAAATAGTTTTGAAATACCCGTTTTGTTAAGAAAGTTGTTCAAACGAATGAGGATACCTAAACAAAGCTCTGATACCAGCTGTGACGGAACCATCAAAATTATAAGAGATCAAGTACCAAAGTAGCTGACTTAACTGCCACTTAAAGCACTTGAGCCCATATAATCCCGGTAGTCGGGAAATCTCGAAGCATTTCTAACAATCGAGGATCGCGCGAACTCAGGTATGTCCATTCGAACGAGCCACAACAAACCGAAAATACTTGAAGTCAAAAATAAGTTATTACAACACTCGGTTCCAAATAAAAGTAGTACTTATGCCACAACACCTGTGGCCAAATAAAACATTGTTTGAAACTTTGAACCCGAAGTTTTAAAAGGTAGGGGTGCCCATGATGTCATGTCCGACAACAGCAAAAGATGAACTCGTAGAAGACCTTGCCCAAGGCCTACTCCTTTTCTCCTTCGAAAGGATAGAGACAGTGCTTACAATAGCCGAAGTATACTTGGCCATCTGCAACAAACGGGATAAACCCTGAGTACGGGAATGTACTCAGCTAGACTTACCCGTCTAACTGAAAATAAAGACTCCAAGGGTATGCAAGGCTATTTATGTGGATCTAGGTAAACTTGCTTTTGCGAAAAAGCGAACAAGATGAAGCTAAAGATTAGAGAACAGCCATTTTCCATCCTATTATTATTATCTCTAGGTTTGCACCTGTACTAGAGCACTCAATTGAACTACTCAAACAATATAATAACATATATCCAATTCCTTCATCAATATTTTAGTAGAACCATTAAGATGTCACATGGAGTTGTACCGTGGTGAAGCTCAGCATAATCCCCCATATCCAGTGGGGGGCGGCAATTCGAATTGATATACACCAGCTGGTAAGATTACCTTTAACACATGCTCACACTTTCCCCGTCGGGTCAGCGTTAGGTTACCGCTCAACAAAGTCCAGGTGGTAAACGACGCGGGCTCGCATTGGTCCACCCAATTGTAGAAATCAGTTGGCCACCACGGGGCAGATCGTATCTACAAACTAGAGGGTGCTCACAGCAGATTGAGCATCGGCCCGGACAGTGTTTACTCGGCTTCAGGGTCGATACTCACAACGGCCCCTATGTGAAAGGGCGCATTCAAAGATGTAAGAGGGCCACCATCGTGTACAAACCTACACGATCCAATGGACGGACTGCCCCCAAGTCTAAACCACTTGGTGCCTCTTCCTTCCAGTTGACCGCATTTCATTACTACCATAGGTTCTTTCCACGATAGCAAAATATAGCCAACCGTGATAGTATTACCCCCACGGGTAACACGAAACATTAAAAAAAAGGTAACCAGTTATTCTAAGCAGGCTAAGCGGTTGCTTTTACTTTTGTTAACAGGGTAACAATGAAGGTAAAACAATAATCAAGGAAGGTAATGCATCAATTTGGGATTCAAACAACTCTTGTCACCTAATGCATCACAGTATAAAATACTCAAGTAGATTAATTGTAAATATTGGAAGGCTTAAGAATGCTCCGGGGCTTGCCTTGAGAGAAGGTGGAGGGCTGGTGGTCAGGGCACTCGGGGAGGTTAGTGTCGAGCTCGTGGTACTCCTCGTTTAGCTCCTGTACCTCCTGGACTTCTGTCTCTGTGGGCTCCTGACGTTCCTCCACGGATCCTAAATGATTGCAATGCATACATAAAATAACTGAATGGTGCAGGGATGATGCTTGAAAAGGATTTAGCGCACTAAAGAGATTCTAAGCATAGGACCAAAGAACTACCACAAAGCCACTTAGAACTAGAGCTACTAGCTAGCAGGGTAAAACATGCTATAACTTATTCTTAGCAGAACCTATACTTAAAACATATTTATCAGAAAAATTCCATGATTTAAACATGCACAAGCTATCACAGGAATTAATCTAAGAAAACAGCAGAAACACATATTAACTTAACATATGTAGAAACAACTAAATTAAACATTAGTACTGAAGACATTCTCCAAAACATTTATATATACATAACAGACAGATCATAACATAAAGAATCTAACAATATGGATTTCACCACTTTAGGATTTACCAAACTCTAGCTATAAATTAACAAGCATGACACATATTACTGAAATAAGAATAGGAAATCATTTCGGAAACGGGCCCGAGACACACAGAGGCTTGCGGGACGGCTGACAGGCATGACCCTCGATTACTCGAGGTCCATCTACCGTCGAGCAGGAAACAGAGAACGGTGCTGATCGGCGTGTTCTTGCCGACAGTGAGGTCTCCGGCGGTGGGGTTGGTTGTGCTAGGCTCGGGATGACTACGCGCATCCACTGGTGGTGTCGGTTGAACTGTTGCAACCGTGAAAAGGGGTCAGCGGCGTGCGGTGGCGGTGCAGCACGACGGTGCGACACGGCGAGGTGATCACCGGCGATGCGAGGCTCGGCGGGGGGTTGCGTGAGCATCGTGGTGATGTGGTGAGTGCAACTCGAGGGCTAGTTGAGCCGGAGAGGCTCTGTGGAAAACTGACCACGTGCAAGCTCCGCGGCGGCGGCAATGGCGCACGGCCAACGGTGTTGTGCTGATAAGGGTCGAACTAGAGCTAGGAAAGGCGTTCTCACCTCGGCTGGCTCCGGTGAAACTTCCACGAAGATGGAGGCGTCGGAGGCGAGACGGTGAGGGATGAACACTGCTCGGTCGGTGTGGTGGCGAGTCAGGATCGAGGAACGGCGGGGACGTTCCGGCGACTGGAGTGCTCGGCTGGTGAAAGCGAGGCGAGCAGCGTGTGTGCGGGGCAAGGACGAAAGCTAGTGCGAGAAGGATTGAGCAGAGAAGCTCGTGTGGTGGTGGATTGGAGAAGGGGGCGCTGGCGATGCTCGGAGCTCTCGGCGCAACAATGGCAGAGAAGTACGAGCGAGTGAGCGAGTGAGGATAAGTGCGGACGAGTGGGTGAAGTGGAGGAGGTATAGGCGCTCCTCTTTGCACGGTCATGGCCGACCGGCGCGGCCAGTGGGGCAGTGACGTGATGGTGCGGCGGTGGCAGCGGCGCTGGCGTGTTTGCGGCGAGCGGCGCAGAGCAAGACTTGGTCGACGCGCCGTTAGCGCGGATTCGCGCTCGAGTGCGAAAGATACGAGGCGAAGAACTGATCGGACGCGGCACTGCGGCGGCGTTACTGTGAAACGACGGCGCGGCGCGCGGACAGGGCGGCTGGCAGGTCTGCGGCGGCTAAGCAGGGCGTCAGCGGCGGTGCAGCGATGCAAGCTCGGTCCTAGCGCCGTTAGCGCGGGCGTGAGTGCGGACGCGACTGCGACAGCGTGAGCGGCGACAGCGATGTCGGTGCAGTGCCGCAGCGGCGGCGATGGCGTGTTCCACTTCCGCGGTCAGGCATCGTCGGCCACGCGGCAGACGACGCCGACGTACGGTTCTGCCACGGTCGGGTGAGTGCGCGCGGGAGTGCACGGCACATGCGTGCGGGTGAGCGCGCGGGAGAGGGGTCGATATCGAGGGGAGGGGTCGATCAACTGGTCGAGCCTCCGACTCGGTCGAGCCTCCTGCGCGGGGTCGTTCGATCGAGCCTCTGTCCGTCACTTCGAGGGGTCGAAGTCGAGGGTAGGGTCGATTGACTGGCTGATCGAGCCTCTGGCCCGGGGTCGTTCGATCGACCCTCGGTCCGTCCTTTTTATCGAGCGGCGGTCGAGGCTGAGCGGTGGTGCTCGGCCTGTTCCGGTTCTGATTTCTTTTTCCCATTTTCTTTTATTTGATAAAACTAAGCAGGGTAACTAAACATAAAGCAAATCATACTCTACTCTAAGCATAGGAAGGTTTAACTAAACAGGTTGATCACAAGATTAAGCACAAAACACCTATTCATTCTAGTTTCAACACATATAAATACTCACATGAAATGATAACATATGCAAACATGAATGCAATGAAATATTTGTGCTTAGTGGCTAATAATGATCCTAATGCAAGCTTGACACAGGGTGTCACAGTGGCTTAAAATGTTCCATTTGTCTTTGCATTCGTTTGGCAGATATACACTGAAATTGGAAAAGGCTGATGTATACAGGTTACCGTATCTATCCAGTGGTGCTCCTGGATTTGGTTAGTCCATACTCCCAGGTTATTTATTTCGGTGCTTCATATATAATCCTCTGCCATTCAGTTTGGTATATTGTCCCAATCATCAAAGGAACTTCTCCTAGAATATTTGAATTAATTAGTTTTTCACTTGACTCCATGCATTGCCATGAATGAATGTCATCTTGGAAATCTAGATTAGGTTACTATATATATGTTATATGCGAAAATAATGTTTTCTGAATAAATATAGTAATCTATTTGCAGCGATGCTATAAAATTTCTACAATTTTCTTGCAATTTGACTTGGTACTTGTATGTCCTTTTATTTTAGCTTTGCTTGAAGCTACCAGGAAGATCAATTTCCAAGATGTACTAAGTAGAATTGTAGCCGGATTTTCGTCCAACGGGTAGGCATATCTATATGCAGAAGAGCATCTTGTGTACCTAAGATAGGCTGACTATGATTTATTATGTGCAGAAGTAGTAGTGCTCAGTAGCATTAGAATGACATTTTGAATACAAGCAATTGATATATACTAGTCATGTGAACCCGTGACAATGTATTCTGTTCTGACACAAAAAATGATCATCTTGCTGCAGTTAGGAAAAACCAATACTGCTTGCATGGGGAATATCTGACAAGTACTTACCGTTGTCGATAGCTGAGGAATTCAAGAAAACTAATCCCAGCGTTGTAAAACTAGAGGCGATAGAAGGAGCTGGTCATATGCCACAAGAGGACCGGTAATTATTTTCAGAAGCTTGATGGGTTCAGCCAATTCATGTTTATATGCAGTTTCTGTGTACATCGACTAACCTTTAGACTCTGTAGTACATCCTTGACACATCTCACATCATCTGCAGGCCGGAGAAGGTTGTGAAGGCGCTGATATCCTTCCTGTAAACATGGACAAAGATGATTGTACCATCTTCAGGGGAGCTTACAGAGATGCATGTTGATTGTCGTGGCTTCATTACGTCCTACCGTCTAATTTCATTGTGCCTTGGATTGCTTAGATTTGGTGGCGCGTGAGGTGATGTCGGGGTCCCATTAGGTCAATGTTGGGTAGCTATGGACCGCCGGTGTCCTCGCCGCCCTTCCAATCCCCATCTCCCCTCCATCCACGGTACAACGACAGGGTTTCCTAAAGCCAACCGAGAGCTGGGCAGGATGAATTATTGTATTCACTATGGTGCACCACGAGCAACACCATGACGACAGAACATAACATTGGTGATAGGTCAAGATGTATATTAGGGATGGGAAAACAAATGTCTATATTTACAAATGTAAATTGCAATGTAGAGAATGAGTTTGTTCGCATAACTTATTAGCTCAACTTATCGGTAATGATATAATGTTTTTCTCTCACAACAAAACAGTCAGCTAAAGTTGACTTATCGTTGACATCTTAGCTCACATTAAAGATGGAACAACAATAACATGGCAGATGGGACGCGCGGTGAAGCGACTTGAGTAACCTGCAGCGGCGAGATAGCTAGGCTCAGGCTGGCACCTGTGCCTGTGTGGCTGTGTCGCCATCGTCACCACCCTGTCCTTGCTTCGCCGCATCGATGAAGCCACTCCCTCCTCACATGAGCTAGCTCTCGCCACCACCAGGCGCGGGCCTCGTCGTCCGGCGACGCGCAGCCGTGGACCACCGAGATTGTGCAAATTTCGCAATCGTCCATTCCGGCCGTGGTGTCACCGTCTCTCTGCACTGCCCACATCGTCTCTTACGCATGAGGACGACATGCCACATGCATGTATGTGGCCGTACGTATGAGACCCATCGTGCCGTGTACTTCAACAAAACACACATCATATTCTACTTGATTCACTGCACAGTGGCACAGTGCCACAAATTACGGATCTACTACTGGTAAGTGGTAACGGATGGCCGCGGCAAACACTTTCTTCTCGGCACGTTGCTGCGTCGTCGTGCAGGGGCTCGCGGTTATAAAAAGAGCACGAAATGCGTCGTCGCGCTCGTCAGGCCATCATCGTCCTACGTCTAAGCTACGTTCGCGCGTCACGTACGTACCATTTGAACGCCAAGCGAGCAAGAGAACAATGGCCACCGGCCAACAAGCCACCACGGCCGCCGCCCTCGCGCTCCTCCTCCTTTCAGTCTCGGTCTCCGCCGCGTCGTTGTCGTCGTCGTCGTCGCCCGCGCTGCTGACAGCGACGGCGGCGTCGCGCAAGGTGCTGCACTGGAAGCTGGGCTTCCCCGCCAGCTCGTTCCTCTGCCCGTGGGACGCGGTCAAGTTCGGGGCGTGCGTGGGCGTGCTCGGCGCCGCGGGCCTGCAGGCCGGCGCGCAGCTCGGGAACAAGTGCTGCGACGTCGTGCAGGGGCTCGCAGCGGCCGAGGCGGCCGCCTGCTTCTGCACCACCGTCAAGGAGACCGTGCTCGGCATCCCCACGGAGTGGGACGTCGGCGTCGGCGTCCTGGCCAGCGCCTGCAAGACAGAGCTGCCCAACGCGTTCAAGTGTATCTGATGGCCTCTGAAGCTTGCATGTTGCCACGAGTGCATGCATGCATCAAGCATCATGCTCCTGTACTAGACTACTAGTGCATTTGCTGCTGTCATTGTGAAACTGAAACCCCAAATGTTATTTGATTCTACTGTGCGAGAAGTACACTATAACATTTGCATCGTTTTGCCCAGCTTAGTCTTGCATTGTGCAAGTGTGGCCGAATGAATAGCACACGGCTGGCTGTAAATTTGTTTGTTCTGCATGAGATGCAGTGTCTAAACATGGCTATAGCTTGCTGTAAAATGTACTACTACAGTATATGCAAAATTGAATCATTAAGTTTGGGGATCTGATCGTCAGAAAGCAGGCAAAATGTCCCATCGCTCGACTGGCCCCGGATTCTGTGTGTTTGATCAGTAACGCCACGCCGTTGTCACATGACATGCAGCAGTCGGGTTGCTCGTAGAGCTTGTCAGGATCAGGGATCAGGACAGGAGGGGGCTACTTCGTGCTGGTTTTAGCATGTTTTGATCAACGTCTGATATAATGCAGGTATCAGGGAACAGTTACCCGACACATATCACTCTCTCCGTTCTAAAATAAGTGACGTTTTCGTTTTCCGAAAAATAACTATCGACAATTATATATTAAAATATATAAATATTTATGTTAAGTAATTAGTATCATCGGAAAGGAAAGATCTTTAAGTCTAGTTTTTTAATAAATCTATTTAGAGATATAAATATTGTACATATTTTATATAAATCGAGTCAAATTTGTGGTATGAAAACTCAAAAGGTCACTTATTTTGGGACCGGGGAGTACCATCTATGCATGGGAAGCTTTTGTGATTGTTCTGGCAGATCTGGTTGTGTCAGACATCCGATGCAACCACTAGCTAGGAAACGAGGATTAGCAGCTAGGCTAGCTGCATCTGCATGCATGAGCTTGGCAACTGAGTTCGTTCAGCTAGACTGGGTTTCGTCTTTCGTGGACTACAGGTATGCATGCATGCATCCGGACATCCATACTAGCTCCAATCCGGTCAAACGTAATTTGACATACTTTGCCTTTTATTATCTCCTGTAGGATTTTTTATGTGCAATTTTCATCCGCATTTTTATTAGAGTAATAGCAAAAGGAAATGCATGTATATATACTGATTTGACATACTAATGTTCCCTTATAACATTCTATAGTGAGATTGTGAAATTAATTTTGAAGATATATAAATTTACACATGGTATGTATGATTTAGTGCTTTCAAATTGAACATTGAAAGTGTTTGGGGGTCCAAGTTTTTTTTTTTTGGGGGGGGGGGGGGGGCGCTAAATCCTTGTGAAAAACGTGAATGAACTAACAAGATGAGGGAGTATTAAGAAGAAGAGTACTTGTAAGTTGTAATAAAAGTTTGTAATCTGATCAAGCACTTTTGATTAACTCTCTGGGGGGAAAAAAGAAGTATCCAATAGATCGAACAAAACTCCCTGCATTGCCCATTCAAATTCAATCCCATTGGACACTGGCCTGTCGAGATATGATTAATTCCACTAAAAGCATAGTTAAACAAATGATGAGACTGCTGAGACGAAGAATGAACGAAGTTCACCGTTCTCTCTTTTTTGTTCTGAACCAAGCTTTCAAGAATCTATCTGGGTTGTTGGGGTTGCCAACTTGGCCTTCGTGAAACATGTAGCAGTCGTGGGCAAACGACGAGCACCGAATACGCATGCAGAATCAGTGAATCACACACCGGCAGCGCTAGGAACAGAACAGAGCAGCGCGACGGAAGGGACGATGCGGTCAGCAGTACGTTTCAATCATGCCCTCGGACGCGACCAAGCGAGTGTCACACGCCGCTGAGCTTGCTTTGTTGGCGCCACGGCAACGAGCCAAGGGCGTCCAGTCCAGCACTGCCAATCCCACTAGCTCTCCACGTGAGCTGTTGCTTCGCTGCATGCCCCGCCATTGCCACCGCAGCCACCCATGCTCGGCCCCGGCGCGCGCGCAATAATGCCCCGGCCGGACCCATGCATGCCGCCAGCGCCCGCCTATAAAAACGGCGAGCTCCGACGATGCTTCCCACCACACACACACAGTACGTACGAGCAAGCATCTAGCATCTAGCAGCAGCAATGGAGTCCACCACCAAGCTCTCGGCGCTGCTGGTGCTCGCCATGCTCGCGCTCTCCTCGTCCCCGCTCGCCCTCGCGTGGGAGAAGGCGGAGCCAGAGTGCCACTCGTGCGAGTCCGGCTCGCCACCCTCCACCGGCACCGGCGTCCCCATTCCATCCCTCCCCCTGCCGCCTGTCACTGTACCGTCGGTCCCCATCCCGAAGCCCCCGTCCCGCCGGTCACCTTACCCCCCGTCAGCGGGCTGCCGCCTGTCACCGGACTGCCACCTGTCACCGGACTGCCACCGATCACCATTCCGATCATCGGTGGAAGCCCGCCGAAGAAAGGCCACCGGAAGGCGTGCCCGCCACCTCCGTCTCCCCCGACGCCGACACCCACGCCCACGCCGTCGTCGGACAAGTGCCCCATCGACGCTCTGAAGCTCGGCGCGTGCGTGGACATTCTCGGGAACGAGGTGCACATCGGCGACGCCAACGTCAAGTGCTGCCCGCTCGTGAAGGGCATCGCGGGTCTCTCCGCGGCGGCATGCCTGTGCACCGCCATCAAGGCCAAGGTGCTGGACATCTCCGTCTACGTGCCCATCGCGCTGGAGGTGCTCCTCAACTGCGGCTGCGCCGTCCCGCCAGGCTACAAATGCACTTAAACCATTAGTCCATTCCGTTCCGTCCATGATGCGTGCACAGCAAGGTCCCCTTTTGCCCCCACCTCCCGAATGCAAAGTTTCAAAGGCCCGTCGACGGATTTGGGTGGAAGCCGACACTCGTCTCCAGGCTGTTCACCTAGTGCATTCTTCCTTATTTCATTTGATTTGATGTTCTTGTTGCTTGCCATGCCTGTATATGCATCTAGTGTCTCCTCAAATGTCACTTGTACTTTTGTGTGATCTTGTATCAAACTATTTTTTTTTCCGGATTCGATAATTGTTTGAAGTGTTAAATTAAGGCACACTGTCATCATCATCTATTGAGATGTCCAGAAATTGGGAACGTGTCAGAAGCATACTCGCCAGCTTGAATGATGATTCAATTCAGAACACCGCTACAAGCGATGTGCTTCTGAACTTTCATATCTAGCAAACATGTCAGAGCCCCCACGTAACTGTGTGTGCAAGAGACTACTTCGACATAATGTTACGAAATTCCTAAGCATCTCCATATAATAATCCATAAGTAAGGGTAGCATTATTTATGTACAAATCGACCGTGCTAAGTCGAACTCCCCATTTCAGACCACCTGTGTTTCTCCTTCTAAAGCTGAAGATTACCTATCCAACACTGTAGATCTTTGCATACTAAGAACTACTAGGAGCAGCCTCCAGTAAGCTCAAGTACTCTGCAATAGCCTGTCCTTCGTTACTGACATCAATATCGTAGTCATCCAAGGCATCCCCCGTCAGTTCATTGGCAAGCTCACTTTCCATCGACGCATCCCTGGCTGGAACTGGATGAGAGTTTGTGTCATCATCTTCGTCATCCACAGCTACTTCATCAATCATAGTTTCATCTTGGTTCGCAGTTTCTTCATTGTTCATCGGAGTAGCATCTCCATCTGCAGCATGTGGAGTAGCATCTCCATCTGCAGCATGTGGAGTAGCATCCCCGTCTAAAGCATGTGGTGCACCTCCATCCGCAGGATGTGGTGGATCATTAACAAGAGTCTGAGAATTGTTGATTGCTGGAGCAGCCCTGGCAACAGCTGCCCTGGACCTGGAGCTCGATGATCCTGCACCAAACCCTGACAAGAAAGAAGAGAACAAAAAAGGGAGTGAAATTTCATTATTCCAACTGATTTGAGGCCACACAATTTTGAAGACATCTGTGTTGACCCATACATACCACGAGATGCCCGGCTTCTCTTTGCCTGAATTTTACTCTGCAATTAAACATAATGTATTAGCAACTGTGGAGTAGCTTGTTGAGTAAAAGAAAAATAGCAAAGGGGGCGCAGAGAAGTGTTACTTGTAGGATGCAGTTTTGTTCAGGATTTGTCAAAAGGTCTAACGCTATGTCAGCATCATTTTCATTTATGCGCAGTGCTTCCGCAGCAAGATACTTCTCAAATCTTGAAGATTGAAACAACCGGTCAGTAATAAACAGGAAATGGCAATACAAATCAACGGCTATGTAAAATTAGCATCACCGTGCACACAGAACTGAAATGTATGCTGCCTTTGTATCTTCTGACATATAAGTACTCAATTTCTAGAAGGTCCGTGGCAGCCAGATAGGTGTCCTAAAACTATTTAAACACTTGTAATCTTCTAAGGTAGTAAGGTTGGTCTACAACATCGTTCACTTGATGAAATGAAACATGAAGCACATGGAAAAGTAAGGTAATGTTGCAGTAACTAAAATATAGTTGCAAAAGAAACAATAATAGCTATTCTAAGGTCCTTAGCCAACACAAGCTATGTGCAATAAATAAAATAAAATATTACTACCTTTCATCACAATTTGGTCAATAAAATTCCTCTTTAACAACTACTACTTCAATTTGACTCTTTGTTTGAACCAAATGTTGAATACAATTAAGCCCATACATGATATGATTGAAGAGCTGACATTATTTTGGGTGGGTGTATCAAGCATTCTGGTGGCCTTTTCAAGCACATCTATTTCGTTATGTCAGATTTACTAGCTGAATAAGGGCTCATGTTTGGCAATTATACATCCTGTTTTTCCAGGTTTAGGCCCCAATCCAACTGGCAGTTTACTAGAACTACAGCAAAATAAAATTGAAAACGATCCTTGAGATTAATATGAAAAGACGATTCTTACCCGATAGCCGTCAAGCCTTTCAGCTTCTGCATGTCCACTGCCTTGTTCATGGGAGTTTTACCATATGCCATTTGTTCCCTAGGATAACACCAAGAAAATTCACTACTAAGCGAAAGAAAAAGATAACGAAAGAGGAAGAGGGGTAGACTTCATGATGAGGAGCTCACAGAATCTCTCTCTGTCTCACTCGGTCCTCCTCTCTTCTACGAATTTTCTTTTCGCGCTCCTCACATAAGAGTTCAACTGATGATTGAATATCATAGCCAGTCATCTTCAATGCTCTTTTTGCAGATCGTGCTTCATAGCCCATATCCATTAACATTGATATAGCTTCCTCTGGTACTTGAAGCTAAAGTTCATATCCGTTTAACAAAATTTAAGGGTGAGACTGATTTGTTGAACATGAAAAGATGCTAAAGCACTGAAGACTCATAGGACTAATATGCTATAAGAAGAAAATAAAACATCTTTCTACAGCATGTACCTGCAGGTATTTAGCATGGGCAGAAGTGAGAGATCCACGCGCCTTTTCAACATGACCATTATGGTATGCCACCACTCCTTCCAAAAGCTCCAGCCTTACATAACTATTACACAACGAAGGGAAAAAAAATGTATGCTAGGCGTCAACACAAATGAACTGTAGAATGCTTCAAAAGGAAAGTACCCATAAAGAACCAAGACAACAACAATCTGAATAAACTCCCAGTTATAGTTTCTTAAAAAGCATATCAATATTTCTATAGCTCTTCACTCTACTGGTCTTTTTTCCCTTTTAAAGAAGTCTTCCATTCACACACAAGCACACAGGCACACAAGCACGCACGCACACACAGACTTTTTTCCATAAATGTTCCCATACATTTGTGTCTAAGAAGCAATTCAGACTTTTGATTGAAAATGGACACATTCAGTAAAAGTAAGAGGCAAAAAAAAGTAAGGAACTCACATAGCAATATCAGCTTGCCGGCCAGCCTGGAGTATTCTGAAGCGAGTGGAATCTTTCCCATGAGAACGTTCAAAACCTGACCGTGCTTTTTCTAGGCGAGTCCCTGCGACCTCTAAGCATGATACATCACGAAGCACAAAATAACACCATACTATATCTAGTTGAAGCATTGGCACATTATCAACTTTCTGCAGAACATGTACACCAAGTGTAAGTAAAACTTTCAGCATGTTATCGATACAAGTGGGAATATTCTTGAATATTCAAGTTACCTCAATAAGCTTTGGGTCACAAAGGGAGAAAGCTTCCTGTTATGGCAAACAAAGAAAATGTCAATCCATATCAGTTAGAAAGCTGTGCATGTTTCTTGCAGTGGTAAGATTACACTATAATCATGTAGGCTAGATAGGAAGCATGGTAGGACACAACACAGCAGTGTACCTCAGCCATTGTTAACACATCTAGGGCTTCCTTATACATTTTCCTCTTCATCTGAGTTTTACCTTTTTGGTGAAGCATCAGAGCCATCGTCAAAGCCCTAAGGAGGATTGATGATGATGGTGTTAAATACTAAACATATCATATGAGACATCATAAATAGAAGATTCAGTCCATTACTTTTTATCATCTACAGATCCAAACATCACTTTCTGCCCACTTTGATCCTCAAGATCTAAGTTGTAGTCTTCTTCTGCAAGGTAGGAGCCATCTGTGTGCCTTTGAGACAATGCTTTTGCAGCTTCCCTACAAAATCACCATATTCAGTGGTCATCCAGTGAAACAACTTTGTGAGTTACTAGGTGAGTTCAATGCAACTTCGAGCCTCGAGACTAGTCCTGGTTACATGTTGTTCCAACGTATACAATTTTAATCAAACAAACTATCAGCCTTCTTTCAGGTTCAGTACGAGCCCTATCCTGCCTCGTCTAGTAGTTGATTAAAGTACTGAATTCCATGTTATGAAGTATGCACTATGATCTCCATTGGATCTTTTCCAGATTATATGGTTCTTCTCAACTTTTAATTTTCCATATTATGAATTATGATCTCCATTACATCTTTTCCAGATTATATAGTCCTTCCCAATTTTTGTACATCAAGACTGAATTAACAATTCCTTACTACTACATTGAATACCAACTAGGAACAACTTGGAATCTGTACTACTACATTGAATACCAAATAGGAACAACTTGGAATCTGTTAGGTTTTGCAGTCACAACTACGTAATTAGAGCAGTAAAACGCATCAATCGAGTTCTTAATTTCACAATGCCAAAGTGCAAGACTGTAATTTAAGCATCACCAGACAAAGGGAACCGAAACCTAATAAGTACCTAACAATCCCAAAAAGAAAACAAAGAACCCTAAGGGTTCCGATCCTTACCACAGCCTGACAAGCCTTGCAGCGTGCTCCTCCTCAGCCTTCGCCTTGGCGGCCTCGGCTGCGATTTCCTTGGCGCGATCAGGGGAGGTAAGGGAGGAGAGCACCTTGGCGTTGGCCTTAAGTCCGGCCTCCCGCAGCGAGGCGGGGGGTTCATCCTTGAGCACGCGGCCGCCGAAGATGAGGCCGACGCACTCGGGCTCCACGCCGTCCCCCATCCGCCGCGCGACCTCCGCCCGCAGCATCGGCACCGTCCAGGCGCCCAGGTCCACCTCCAGGGCGCCGGCCCACTTGCCGACCACCCGAATTCGCTCCGCCGCCGGCGCGGGGACCTCTTCTGACGCCATCGGGATGATCGGAGTTGGAGTTGGGGCTTGGCTCGACTGTTGGGGACTTGGGTACCGCGTGGATGTTTTTTCCGTGGCTTTTTGTAAGCAGAGTGTTGGGGACTTCGCGAGTTTGGGTCCGTCGAGCCTTCTTATCAGAGTCTACCTTTTTGCTAACTTGGGAAGGAAGAAGAAGATGAAGAAAGAGAACGGAAGGAGCAGGGTAACAGGGCGAGATCAGAGTTCTCCTAAGCCGTCAATCGGTTTTAGTGGCTGTTTTGGCTGTTTTTTTTAAAGATAAAAACATTATTTCGATGGCTGATAAGCTAAACAAACAGGCTAACTAGATTTTATTGTCCGGATCACCCTATGATAAATGGGCACAGACCTAGGACTTGTTTGTCATGCCTAAATTGCGGGTAAGTTATGGTGTGCCACAAGTGGTTGCGGCGAGATTTTCTGCCGCCACACTTCCGTGGCGACGCCTCGTTTCACACGTGAACTAAACAGGGGCTTCGATTTCTGTGGCGAGTCATATATGTCCCTAAATGTTGTCTTTTCCAAAAGCGAACGTAAAAGGATTAGTAACAACATTTTAAACAGTGTGACCGAAACAGACACAGCAAGTTGCACGGCTTTTTTTTGGGTTCCGTATGGCGTGCCATCTAAGTAGAGTAGGCATTTTGGGTTTAGGTGTTGTGATGCATCAGCTCATGTAACTAAAAATTCATCTATCATTATGAACTAATAAGAGCTAATTAGACTTTAACTACCAATTAGACTATGTTTAATTCTATTAATTGATATCCAAAATTCAGGACTAATTGTTAATAATCATGGGATCTAAACACCCTCTTATCTATACTTATACTAATAATAAAGAGACAAAATTTTAACTTAAATTTTTGTCTGGTAAAATTTCGTTCGGTCTGTCACCGACTCACCGTGCTCTGATCGGCCTCCTCTGGGCGTGCTCTGCTCGATTTCCACTTCTTGTTCGTACAAAAAAGTACCAGCCAAATATATATTAAAAAAAGAGTCATAGACAAACTATACTTCCAATCACAAAACACAAAAGAGTTCACGCCATCGATATATCATGGATCACTTTCCAAAGTCAAATACAAATTAAGACCCCTTCCCAAAGTCAAATACAAATTAACTTAAATCGTACACCAACAGAACCATAGGGACAAGCCATCAGCATTGCCAACCATCAAATCAAATCCACATAAATAAGACTAATCAGGAGCAAGAGGACCAAATCAAAACAAAATTAACATCACCCAACAAATCGAGGTAAAATTTCAGCCTTTAATTTTCGTCTGGCCTCAGCGGTCCTATTTAACCATCCCTAATCCAAAATCAAATAGGTTTTCTCATGTCAGTCAAATTTAAACAAAGGATTTCCCAAATCTGACAGGCCCAAATGTGCGAGCAAGGTGCCAGGGATCCAAACCGAAACTGAAAAAAAATCTCCTAGCTAGAAAGACGACGACTTAAATATCAATAATTTTGCTACACGGCTAGGGGCACGTAGCTAACCCGACTGCTTGCTGCGCTCGGCTCATGAAGCGCCGAGCCTTGTTGGCCACCACGCAGGCCGTTGGATAGCGTGGGTCTCTGACGCCGCAAGGATGGCCATGTGGTCAGTGTGGGACGGCACGGGGCTGCCATGGTCGAGGAAACACGTGAGTCCGGGTGCTGTCCTTGTCGTGTTTCCGGGATATAGTTCAGCCGAGGAGGAAACGCGTGTTCCCATGGCCGAGCAAACACGAGCGAGGGTGGAGAGTGGAGGAGATACATTGAGCAGTTAGGTTTAGCAGCTTTTATATATGACTTTTAAGCTGGGTTTTGATGGGCCTAGAACAAACATGTGAGCTATTGCAGACAGGGATATGTTGGAATTAGATCTCCACCGCTTAGGCCCAACGGCCTAACGGGCCTTAGATGTGCGCCCTGATCGGGGCGTCCAACTTTGTGGTTGGTGGACCTCCGTCGCACAGCGCTATAAAGACAAGGTGGGGGTCGGGGCGTTAGGTACGAGACGTGACACGAGTCACGAGGTTGACCTAGACGTCGGTTCCCCACCGACATCTAAACCCTAAGTCCGATCTGAAGAGGGGCGCTGCCAGCGACGGGAAGCACCACTGACGCCGGCGAGCACCCTGATGGCCACGGACGCGACAACCGACGCGACACCGACGGCCATGGCGGGCAGCGGCTCCTCGAACCCCGGCGCTACCGCCTCACACCGACACCTCCGGTCTGCA
Source organism: Microstegium vimineum (assembly GCA_022036555.1). NCBI lineage: Eukaryota > Viridiplantae > Streptophyta > Magnoliopsida > Poales > Poaceae > Microstegium > Microstegium vimineum. The sequence goes on along the minus strand of CM039131.1, from coordinate 58,686,454 downwards.
TACTACATCTCTCTCTGTGTGCATAGCATACGAACTGCATCTATTCTATCTACCTACTTGAAACTCCACTGGATCTACCTCCTAGTCGATCCTAAGAACTAACAATGGTATCAGACGCCTCCTACAGAGGGGATCCATCTGGATCTGAACCGGATCGGCTCAAACAAATCGAAACCCTAACCCTAATTGAAGAACAACAGGGGTTAGGAGAAGGATCGTGAACGAAAAGCATTAGATCGGGATGCGAAACTCCAGAAAAGAAACCCTACAACGGGATCCCGATCGGTTGAACTCGAAACATCTCAAGAAAATAAACCGACACGAAACGAACTCGAATCCTAGCATACACGGCCGGCGGTTCATTTACTTCCTCACTGTCGGCCAACGAAACTACAAGAATCCCTCACCCTAACCATACATAGAGGGTTAAGGAACGAAAGTGCCTGAAAGTACTAGATTGGGAAGACAGAGAACTCCTCAAACGAAAACATCAAGACCCGATCCACAGAAAATGAATGAATCCAACGAACCCCATCCCTACCTTGCTCTGGGCGTTGAACCAGCACCACTGCGGCACCGCTTGACAGCGGCGTGCTCCGCCGTTGGCGAGCACGCTCGCCGGCGAGGGGAGCAGCAACGGCGCCTCTTCCTTCTCTGGCCGAGACGCTGCCAGGGGCAGCCGCCGGCGGCTCCTCACCCTCTCGGTTGTGTATTGCGAATGGCGCGAGGGAAGAAAGGAGCGGCGCGAGGGGGGGACAGGAAGGAAGGAGGGAGAGCAGTCGGCTTTGCCGACAGCGCGGCTGCTCAGAAGGGGAGGGGAAAATGACCTAGGGTTTCGGGGGAGCCGGCCGAGCGGCCATTTTGTTCCCGCGACAACAACGCGCGGCCGTCCGATCTGAGAACCCTGGATCGGACGGTCCGCGGCAGCGCCTAGCCTGTTGGACCGCCTTTGAGCCCAGGCGGGTTGGCGGATTCCCGGCCCAGGCCCACGTTGCGGCCTGGGCGGGAAGGGGGAGCACCGAGCGCGTACTGGGCTAGGCCCAATTGGCCTTAGGGCCGTTTCGTTAGACCTGGCCCGCGACATGAATAGTGAAGTTTACGAATTTATTTTTTCCAGAAATAATGACATTTGAATTGAATGATTTTGTATAGAACCTTGATGAATTTTCTCTGCGCAAACTTTATCCAATGATAATTTTAGCTTAGAGGATAATATGAATTCAGTTCTCTGGAAAATAATATTATGAACAATTTTATTGTTTCCGCTACGAAGAAAATATTGAATTTCTCTCTTAAATTAAATTTGAACCAACGGAATAATTTAATTTTTGAGCGAATTATGAATTCTCTGGAAAAAAAATTGATGAAATTATAGTACTGTTGTTTTCTGACCAACGTTGTTAATAACATTATTATAATGAATTGCTATGCATCTATTTTACTTCTGTCCAACGGTGATGTATAATTTTTTTGTATAAATGAATTGTATGTTTTAAATTTGACCAACGTTAAGTTAAGGCATGAAATTTATATGATGAATGTTTCTCACTTTTCTTTGGATAAATTTCAGGAGTTAAAGGAATGGTGAATATTAACAACATTCCTCCACTAAACGGTACCAACTATCGTGTGTGGCGTGAGAAGTACGAGCTGGAACTTGCATTGGCAGAGATCGACCTTGTCATTACTTCACCGTGTCCTACTATTCCAGAGGAACCGGAGAAGAGAACTGATGAAACTGACGAAGCATTCAACGCCCGAAAGCGTGATCATGCTGAGGTCAGAATGAAATACGATATTAAACACGGGCTTTGGATTCAATCCAATCGAAAATGCCTGTTGGTGGCGAAAGCCACTATTGAAGACCAAATCCGAGGGTCCATCTCAGAATGCATCACCACCATTGACTACCTCGAAAGGGTAAAGAGTCAGTTTACTGGGTCTTCCAAGGCCACAACAAGCACCATGATACATAAACTTATATCTAAAAAATACAATGGTGGTGGTGTGCGTCAGCACATATTGAAAATGAACACAATGGCAGCAAAATTAAAGACAATGGATTTGGGGATCAATGATAAGTTCCTCATTCACTTGGTCTTTCTTTCTCTGCCAAAAGAATTCGAAACCTTTGCTGTAAACTATAATATGTTGCCTGAAAACTGGGACATTGAAAAGCTCTTTGCAATGTGTGTTCAGGAGGAAGAGAGACTTAAGTCCTCACAGGGTGACTCAGTTCATCTTGTGAAGGACAATAAAAGAAAGAATTATTACAAGAAACCACAAGGGAAACCCCAGTGGAATAAAAGCTCTCCCTCCAAGCCACAAGAAAAGACAATTGAAAAGGGAAAAGAAAAGGACTCTCAAGATGAGGATTTCAGAAAATATGGCAATGCTGAAAAAGACCAGTGCAAGGAATGCTTCAAAAGAGGGCATTACAAGAGAGATTGTCCAGTCTACCTGAAAAAATTATTGAAAAAAAGGTGATGATACTATCACATTTGTAGATGAATCCATGTTTTTATGTTATTTGAACACCACTTGGTGGATTGATTCAGGAGCAACAATTCACGTTTCGAATTCTTTACAGGGGTTAAGTGGGAGGAGAACTCTGCAAAGAGGAGAAAGAACGATTAAAGTTGCGAATGGAGTACAAGCTGGAGTTGAAGCCATTGGCGATCTAGCTTTAGAATTAAAAGAAGGCTTTGTACTTAAGCTTAGAAATGTACTCTATGTTCCCTCTTTGCGTAAGAATTTAATAAGTGTTTCGAAACTCGATGATGATGGATTTGGCTGTCATTTTGGTAATGGCAGATGTGAAATATTTGATAATAATGATAAGTGTGTTGGTCTTACCTTCCGGCAAGACAAGCTTTATTTATTATCTCTTGCTGAGAATGTGAATCGTGAATGTGATGTTGTGAATGATGTGAATGTCTCTCAATCTACAAATGAGAACAAGAAGCGGAAGAGAAATGAAAACGTCTCTTCAAAACTATGGCATTGTCGTTTGGGCCATATTTCGAGGGGGGAATAGAACGCTTAGTGAAACAATTGATTCTTCCGCACTTAGAATTCTCCGATTTAGAACAATGTGTTGATTCCATCAAAGGAAAATATGTTAAGAAAATAAAGAAAGATGCTAAACGAAGCACGAGAGTATTAGAAATAATCCACACGAACATTTGGGGTCCATTCCCAATGAAAAGCGTGGATGGTTATGATTCGTTCATAACATTCACGGATGATTACTCTCGTTATGGCTATATTTATCCAATTAAAGAAAGAACAGAAGCATTGGATAAATTTAAGATATTTAAAGCCGAAATTAAAAATCAACACAACTTGAAAATAAAGATAGTTCGATCAGACCGTGGTGGAGAGTATTATGGGCGACATACCCCATATGGCCAAATTCCAGGTCCCTTTGCAAGGTTCCTACAGAAAAATAGCATAGTCGCTCAATACTCCACACCGGGGGAGCCTCAGCAGAATGGAGTGGTTGAAAGAAGAAACCGTACCCTAATGGATATGGTGAGAAGCATGATGAGTTACTCCACACTACCGATTGGTTTATGGATGGAGGCACTGAAAACCGTCATTCATATACTTAATCGAGTACCAAGCAAATCGGTGCAGAAAACACCATATGAATTATGGACAGGAAGAGAACCCTCACTTAAGAACTTACGTGTGTGGGGCTGTCCAGCTGAGGCAAAGGTTTTTAACCCAAATATTGGAAAGTTAGACTCCAAGACCGTCAGCTGCCATTTCATTGGCTATCCAGAAAGATCAAAGGGATATTGATTCTATTGTCCTGATAGATATACAAAATTTGTTGAAACAAGACACGCTGTGTTCTTGGAGGATGATATGATCAGGGGAGCAAGGTAACACGTGAAATTAGCCTTGAGGAGAAGCAGGTACATGTACCTACTCCGATGGTTGAAGAATCATTCTTTACGTTACCTGCTACCGATGTTGCACCAGCAGTACAGGACGCTGTGGTGACAACGCCTGTTGTGAATTCTCCCATAGCGACAACGAATGAACAAGAGGAACCTGTCCATCAGGAGCCTGTAGAACCAAATGTCACTAATAAGGAAGAACAACAATAGCCCATAATGGACCAAGTGCCAGAGGCTCCTAGAAGGTCTCAAAGAACTAGAAGGTCAGTTATTCCAGATGATTATGAAATTTATGAAACTGAAGAATTCCATATGGAGGATGACCCTATAACTTTTGAAGAAGCCATGAGAAGCGAATTCTCATCGAAGTGGCTTCAGGCCATGGAAGATGAGATGAAATCTATGAATACCAACAAGGTTTGGGTTCTAGAAAATATTCCTAAAGGAGCTAAGAAAGTAGGCTCCAAATGGGTCTATAAGATGAAATATGACTCCCAAGGAAATATTGAAAGACACAAAGCGCGACTTGTGGCTAAGGGTTTTACCCAAAGAGAAGGGATTGATTACAATGAAACCTTTTCCCCGGTTTCTTGTAAAGATTCTTTCAGAATTATTATGGCACTTGTGGCTCACTATGATCTAGAATTACATCAGATGGATGTAAAGACCACATTCCTAAATGGGAATTTAGATGAAAATGTCTATATGGCACAACCGAAAGGTTTTGTCGTAAAAGGAAAAGAAAATATGGGATGTCGTCTGAAAAGATCCATTTATGGTTTGAAACAAGCTTCGAGACAGTGGTACTTGAAGTTTGATAAAACTATAAAAGGTTTTGGGTTTAAAGAAAATGCCGAGGACAATTGTGTCTACGTGAAATTTAAGAATAAGAAATACATATTTCTGATCCTATATGTAGATGATATCTTACTTGCTAGTAGTGATGTCAATCTGCTATCGGAAACGAAGAAATTCTTGTCCTCGAACTTTGATATGAAAGATCTCGGTGAAGCTTCGTTTGTCTTGGGAATTGAGATTCATCGAGATAGAAGAAAAGGGGTATTGGAATTGTCGCAGAAGGCATACATAGAAAAAGTTTTGAAAAAATTTAGTATGCATGCGTGTAGTCCATCTCCTGCTCCGATTGTCAAGGGCGATAAATATGGGGAACATCAGTGTCCCAAGAACCAATATGAAATTGATTAAATGAAAGCGGTATCGTATGCTTCGGCAATTAGAAGTTTGCAATATGCTCAAACGTGTGCGCGCCCTGACATAGCTTTTGTTACCGGGTTACTTGGCAGATATCAAAAGAATCCAGGAATTGAACATTGAAAATTAGTGAAGAAAGTCTTGCGTTATTTGCAAGGTACAAAAGGTCTCATGTTGACATATGAAAAATCTGATTCCCTGCACATAGAGGGGTATTCAGATTCCGATTATACTGGAGATGAAAGAAAATCCCCATCGGGATATATCTTTACTCTTGCTAAAGAAGTGATATCATGGAAAAGTTCGAAACAAACAGTGACTACATCCTCGACAATGTACGCCGAGTTTGTAGCTTGTTATGAGGCCTCGGGGCAGGTAAATTGGTTGAAGAAATTTGTACCCGGATTGAAAATAATTGAAAGTATAGAAAGACCGATGCGGTTGTATTGTGATAACAACCCAGCGGTAGAATATGCTCACAACAATAGGTCAAGTGGTGCTGCCAAACACATTGACATAAAGTACTATGTTGTGAAAGATAAACTTCGGGATCATATCATAAATCTTGAGCATATACGAACAGAAAAGATGCTAGCGGATCCGCTCACAAAAGGCCTTCCACCCAGTGTGTTCAGAGGACACATAGCCGGCATGGGTTTAAGGGAGAGCCTATGATTCCCAAAGAATAAGAAGGGCCCAGAATAATAAAAACTTTATTCCAAAATAGAGAGGCGTGTAGTAGTTGTGAGTCTAACGACAAGAATTGTTGTGACGATGAAGCATGCTCTATATGCTAATCTGCGATGGAATAGAATAATTGAAATACTGAATTAGAATGAGAATTGAAGAATGAATAAGAATTGTGTGAGATCTAGGGGGAGAATGTTGGAATTAGTTCTCCACCGCTTAGGCCCAACGGCCTAACGGACCTTAGATCTGCGCCCTGATCGGGGGCGCCCAACCTTGTGGTTGGTGGGCCCCCGTCGCACAGCGCTATAAAGACAAGGTGGGGGCCGGGGCGCTAGGTACGAGGCGCGACATGAGTCACGAGGTTGACCTAGCCGTCGGTTCCCACCGACATCTAAACCCTAAGTCCGATCTGAAGAGGGGCGCTACCACTGACGCCGACGAGCACCCTGATGGCCACGGACGCGACAACCGACGCGACACCGACGGCCATGGCGGGCAGCGGCTCCTCGAACCCCGGCGCTACCGCCACTGCACCGCCTCATACCGACACCTTCGGTCTGCATACTACCTCTCTCTCTGTGTGCATAGCATACGAACTGCATCTATTCTATCTATCTACTCGAAACTCCACTGGATCTACCTCCTAGTCGATCCTATCAACTAACAGGATATAGTTCAGCCGATAGGAAATGTTTTTACCTTGTTTAGGTCACATGATTTGGATCAAGCTGCTGCTGTGTTGTTTATGGATCGGACGACTAGAAAGGATGATCCACATGCGGAATTATTTTTTAAAATTATAGGATATATAAATATATTTGTGCTAAACTGAATAAATTTATTGCTCTCTAGAAAGGTAATCATTTCAATGTACGCGGCAAATCATCTGTTATAAGCTGTAGCCATGTGGTGGGGGGGGGGGGGGGGGGGGGACGAGAGATCCCGCGCGTCACGGCGTGGATGTACGACGCCGTCGCTGACTGCTGGGCCGTCACGGGCTGGTGCTCGGTCATCGTGCTCGAAAACGCTGCAGGGGACCAGTTGCTCGGTTAATCATCGGTTTCCGCGCATGGGCCATCTACCAGCGACATGGGCTGGCTCGCCAACCAGGTTCGATCCCGCGAAACCCGGTTTCCATCCTCCGGCGCCTTCCCGCACGTGAGCCGGCCCACCAATCTGGTTCGCTCCCGCGCATCATCCCACGCATGGGCCGGCCCGCCTACCAAGGTTCACTACCGCGCATGGGCCCGCCCTCGCTTTCGCGGCCGTTGTTCTGCTTCCCTCGCACCTTTGATTATTTTAAAATTCTCTAATAATCTGACAAAAGAATCCCAAAGTAACTGATCCACTCGTTTTGTGGACCGCGAGGACAGCCCGGCGTTTTACGGACCGCTAGAGTTTTCCACCCGCTGCACGCGCCTGTGCACGAGTAGCTGCCGCGTCGAGCGTCATGGCCTGCATTCTGCTTGCTCAACGAACAAGGCCTAGAGAATTACCTTGCCGTTTTTCTTTAAAAATAATTCTAAAAATACACTAGAAAAGACACATACTTATCCCTCAAACTAGAGCTTTCATAGTGGAGTTTCATCAAAGTTTTATAAACATTAAATATGCTGATGTGTCATTATATTAATAAGAGAGAGATTATGAAAGTTTTATGGGAATAGAAAGAGTTTTATAATACTCTGCAAAATCTGCATACGAGGGGCTGTTCATTGGCGCAATTGAGTTCAATCCTTGGGAAAGAATATGAAAGAATTAGACACCTGGCAAGTGTAAATTTTCCATGTGGTTGGTTGCCCATAATAAATGTTGGACAGTTGATTGCCTCGCCAAGAGGGGACTGCCTCACCCCGAATACTGTCCGCTTTGCGACCAAGCCGAGGAGACAATCGACCACTTGTTGGTCTCTTGTGTTTTCACTCGGGAAGTGTGGTTTATCATCCTGCAATATTTTCGTCTGCAGCCCCTAACCTCTCAGCTTGATGACACCTCCTTTAATGACCGGTGGGGAAGTTCAGTTTCTAGAGTGGATGGTCAAATTAAAAAAGCTCTTAATTATATCATAATTTTGGTGGCTTGATCAATCTGGAATCATCACAATCGCTGCGTGTTTGATGGGATTACCCCCAACCGAAATGGTGTTCTGCTGCTCTTTAGGGAGGAGATACTTCTATGGAGTCTGGCTGGGGCTAGAGGAATTTCTCATCTCCTCGCTCTAGTGCCAAGTGCAAACTAGGACTCTCTCTCTCTTGGTCGAGGTCAAGTCAGTGGGTTTCTGAGTGAGGTGTGGTGTGTTTAGTGGTGTGTGTGTTTTCTGGGGTTTCACACCCCTTTTATTCGTCTTAATATATATAATGATACGCAGTTCTCCTGCGTGTTTGAGAAAAAAAAAGATAAAACTCTTCTACACTGCTTCCAAATATAACTGCTTTAAAAACTGAGACATAAAACTCTCATTAAATACAACCTAAGAAAATGACAACTAAAGGTCACCGCTCAATTGTGGTGAATAGTTTATAGTTAGTCAATTCTTCGCTATGAAAATCACCTGGCATACCCTCCATTTCTTTTTACAATACGTGTTAGGATTTGAGGAAGTCTTTGACAATTAATTACCCTTCCAAAATACCATCAATTCCTGCAAAATCAATTTTATTGAAAGATGTGCAGAATGTGAACTACTTTGTATAAATTTGAAATCGTTTGTCAAAATGTATGAAATTTGACTTTAGTACAATTAGTTAAGCTTTGCGCGACTTGGATTAACCTGATGAAATGAAGTGAAAACCATATCAACTTTTTTGCCAGATTGAGCCACAAACACATATCGTGGAATCCAGACTCTGATTTTCTATGTGAATTTCCTAATATTTAGAGAGAACTGCTCCAATACTCCTTTTTTAAAAAAGTGCACCAATCTCAAAGCAACCAATCTAATTAATTATTCTTTTCTTAGTTGTTTTCCTCTTGGGCCCAGCGTGTCCCAAGCCCAACCCGCCCGTCCAAACATCCTGAGTCCAGCCCTTGCCACGCCAGCTCCCCCGATCCCCTTTGTCGCTGTTCTGTTAACTCGTAGGAGACGACGTCGGCCATTCCCGAGCGGCGGCAGCCGGTGGACCGAGTAGCAGACTAGATGTAGCGGGCAGTTCAGAGAACAACAAATTTACAGGCTACAACAGTACACTTCCGATTTAAAAAGAACAATCGGGAATTTCGGGATGATCTTGAGAACTTGTGTAGATGGTAATTTGCTGGTACTAAAGCCTTTCACAAATGGTAAATATGCATCGCAAATTCTGAGCTTCCACGGGTAAAATGGTATATGGATTGTGTATTTCCCGTGGTAAACAGGGTGTGACAAATAAAATGGCAAATTCAAATCCCTTGATATACTACGGTGGCTAAGTGCCCTCATCCTTTGTCCGCTGAAACTGAATAATGTGCTCAACTCGCAATTCCTGGATTAGAAACTCAGCTTCAGCGGTGGAGAACATGTAACCCCACAGAAAACAGCAAGACCTGAAGGAGCTTAATCTCAATTGAATCAAGGGAAGATCTCGATGCTCGTGGTTCCTAGAACCATAAGCAATATCTGTCATCTTTCAGACGAAAACTGATCAACTCACCGTTGTTTATTCTACCTTTAATCCATTCACCATTGCTAATAGTGGAAATTAGCATCTGACCAGGTGACCGATCAACATCACTGAATAAGTGAATATTGTGTTGCCACTCCCTTTTCCATGCCGATACTATCATTAGACACTATATCAAAAGCGCCAGAGGCGAGAATCACAGAGGTTACTCGTTACTGGCGGGCATCACTGCATCAGGAAGGGGCATCACTGACAGACATACATCGAGTACATGTTTGCGGCACCATGGAGCACATGACGAACCGCCTGAGTTTTGGCTCCAACCGCGAAGGCACGGCGCCCACGTGTGGTCGTCGGCGTGTTGCGCCGCGGTGGCGCCCGTCTTGGCATTGGCAATGGCCTCTACGAGACTACGACGGCACGAACGACTCGACCGGAGCTGACCGTCCATGCGATCTGGAAGAGCTGCTTATTAGCTTGGGTCAAGGCTGGACTGTGTCTGGGTTGGATGGGCCAGTCCATGCGAGACCCAGCGGATAATGATTAAGAAAAAATAATTAATCAAATAAGCTGCTTTGAGATTTGTGCACTTTCTAGAAAGAGGAGTATTGGAGCAGTTCTCATATTTATTAGATAGCATACCTCCATATCTGCAGTTCTGCACTGTTTCCGTTTTCTGTCAGTATATTTTGTTGGGTATGATGACCTACTGACTGCTACATCAATGTGATTTAATCTGAACGAGGCTAAACAATCAATTATACAGGTTGCACTATATATGGATAAAAAAACAGTCTTATTGGATTAAAAAATTGATACTAGCAATCTGCCACTACTGATTTTATTTAAAGCTAATGATAGAAGATGACACGCCATTTCATCAAGTCATCATAACGATAAGTACACAACTTTGTGGAGAATAGATTTGTCGTCCTTTTTTTAATGTAAAACAAAGCTGAAAGCTTCAATAGGATGATGATAATAAGGGTTGAAGGATGCCAACATTTTGAGTTCATGAGATGATGATGTTAACGTTTGCTATGTGATCCAAATTTGCTGGTAGCTTAAAAGAGAGAGATTGTATGGCTATATGGTCCACATTTTTTACAGTGCGAATGGAGAAGCTAGAGAGTAAATGGAAAAGAAAATTGATTGGTATCCATACCGTTCATTCCCGTTGCCAGATCTTCCTCAAACGGGCATCCCATGTTCCAATGGTGAAGCAAAACCTTTTATATTCGTAGTTTGATGTCTAATGGGGAGCAGAATAACCTGTTCAGCGAGGAGTCCATGCCATTCTAGCATAACTTTTCAGTTCCGCACAAAGTCTGTATTCCCATTTTCTTTGCTGATTAAAATCCAATCTCCTATAAACTGGAATAATGACATTAGTTTTGCATATGAACTCAGAAACTAAGTGGGGGAATGTTTGAAGAATCTGCTATGACATGGAAATTTCTGCCTAAATAAGATGCAAAATTTATAACAGTTGTGCTATAAATAAATTTTCGCCCTAGCGCCGTGAACCCAACTTCCATTAAAACGATAGATGTTGACCATATGCAACTGTCCAGATAAGGAGGGCGCTGGGCGCCAAATCCGCTCTTTAAATGGAAAGGTGTCGCAAAGGCACATGGAATATATTCTCAACAAGTGTGTCGGCCGATTTCTGTGCAGGAAAGCTGATACCATATGCTGAAATCAAATGTATATCATCCTAAGCAAAGCTGAAATGCTAAGCAGAACCAGAAGATGAAGCGGTATGAGAATGAGACTACCAACATCAGGCAAGTCACCAATTCTTAAGGCGCGCACAGAAAGTTTGCAGTTGGCTTGTGAACTGAGAACAGTAGAGCATTAGATTAAAGCAGCTGAAGATGGCATAAGATACATATATACATAGTACATCAGAATTTCAGATGCTGGGGACTGACTACAGACTCCTATATACAGTACAGTCTTCACTGATTTCTGCTTACCAAGCTCAAATGTGCAGCAAGAACATCTCTGATTCTCTCCCCTCCTTATCCTTGTCACCCTGAAAGTCCACAAACGCATCAGCATCAGCATTCCGTTGAATCTCTTGTGCCGCCGGATCGCCGCATTGGAGGAGAAAATTGTGGAGCAGACAACCAGCAACCACAACATAGGGCAGTGCCTCTTGGCACTCGCCCTTCCAGCATTCCTCCAGAAGCCGCCACCGTGCCCGCACATGGCCAAAGGCATTCTTCACCACCTGCTGCCCGTGCGCGTGCACATGGTTGAAGATGCTCTCTTTGGATAAGTCATCAGCAGTGGCATCCACTGCACGCTTGTACTCGTACGGTGTCACAAGCCAGGGGAGCAGCGGGCAGCAAGCAGGCCCCAAGAAGTAGCGCGGCACCGAGCCACCGATGAGCTCGCCCTGAGGCGCGTTGGCGAGCACCATGGCCTGGGAGGTGTACAGCTTCGTCCGCGGGAGGATCTCCGCCGGCGCCATCTCCGGGTCCCACCCGACAGAGACGTCGAGGAACCGGCCTTCGGCGTCGACCAGCGCCTGCGCGATGGCCGCCTCCCCGAACCGCGCGTACCCGAGCGCGCCGCAGCAGTTGGGCAGCGAGAGCGCGCAGAACCCCGGGACGGCGCGCGCGATGCGGTCGGGCGCGGCGAGGTCGAGCAGCACGGCGAGGCGCTCGGCGATCGCGCGGCAGACCTCGTAGAAGGCGCGCGCAGCGACGGCGGGGGACGGGAGGCCGAAGCGGCGCGCCACGGCGCGCGCGGGCGCGGCGTGGGCGAGGCGGAACAGCGCGGCGCCGAGCTTGTGGTCAGGCGGCAGCGCGAGGGACGAGGACGACGCCGGGAGCGCGAGGGTGTGGAGGAGCTGGAAGAAGGCGGGCTTGGACATGCGGAACGCGTCACGCCAGGCGGAGTCCGGGAGGGAAGGGGAGGAGAGGAGGCGGAGGAACCAGGAGGAGGGCAGCGGCGGCGACGGCGTGGGCGGGGACAGCGAGAGGGAGGTGAGCGTCAGCGTCTGGAGGTGGAGCGGGAGCTGCGCCAGGAGGCGGGACACGGCGCGCGCCGCGGAGAGGAGGAGCGGGTCCAGCGCCAGCGTCTGGGACGGGCGCAGCTGGAGGTCGCGGTCGGACGCGAACCGCAGTGCCAGGGTGACGGACGAGGCGAGCAGCGCCAGCAGCGACGTCAGCTGCGGCGGAGGCGGTGGAGACGATGGCGCGGGAATGGGCGCGCGGCGGGAGCGCTTGCAGCCGGAGGCGACCATCCTCGGGAGACGAGCGCGTAGTGGGGACTGGGTCTGGAGAGGTGGTGGTTGTTTTTGCGGGTTTCGGGGAGCTGGACGCTAGCGGTGGCGACGGCGACAGGTGGGAGTGGAGTGGGCGCTCTGGAGTGCGCGAGCTCGTTGGGTTGGGTCAAGCAGAGCTGGGCTCCCCCTTTCGCCTCGGGCTTGACGACGACATGGGCTTTGCAGGTTTGCAGCTCGCGGCAGTGGGTGCTTTCCTCGCCTCGGGAGACGGATGTGACGGCCACGTCGTCGTGTTGGATGGGGTATACAGTATGGACATGCAATTAATTCGCAGTAATTTTGGTGTCAGGTCAGAGGTCAGGACTGAGGAGTCAGATTGGGCTGGATTTCAAGTGGACTGTGGCTAGTAGGGGTCTAGCCCAGTTACGTATTGGACTGGGCCGCTCATGCTAACACGATCATTTTTTATGAGATTCTAAGATCCGGACTAGATAAAAATAGTATATGACGTCTTTTTATTCTGTGACAGTATGATAAATTCTATAGTGTTTAGGATTTAAAGATTTTTTATTCGGGTTATATTTTCATAAAATGCATATTATGTTTATGTAGTATACATGTGACGTCCTAAGATATACTCCCGCCGTCCCTAAACAAGTATCGTTTGCAGTTCTCAAGAAACATCTTTGACTAAATATATATTGAAAAATATAAATATTTATGATACATAATTAGTATCGTTGGGAAGATCTTTGAATCTAGTTTTTTAACAAATTTATTTAGAGACACAAATGTTGAACATATTTTCTATAACTCTAGTCAAACTTGTGGCACGGACACCTACGACGACACTTATTTAGGGACGGAGGGAGTATGTTCGGATATTCACATATTATAACTAAGATGTTCTACAACTATCTTTGAGTATTCATATAGTTTCTTGTGACATGTCTCTTTGTAAGATGTTCTATGATTAGGTTGTTTAAATAATATCTATGTAATGTATTTTTTTTAATTTTATCTATTACATATTTTAATATTTATTATTTCCAGTTCCCCATATGTCTTGTTGTAATGTTCCATAGTAGATATGTGATGTTCTATGGTAAATTTTGTGATATTTACATAGTGTAAATGGGATGTTCTGCGATGATCTTTGAGTAATAATGTAGTACTCATATGATGTTATATGATAGATCTTACTATCTTAGGTTATTGTGGTAGTATCCACGTGATGTTCTATGTATTTTTTATTATTATGTTCTTTTCTATGTATCGTTTCATATTATATTTTATTTTCTCTTTCCACTCATATACATTTAATTATTTTTTAAATTAGTTTTTTGTATTTTATTTCCTCTATTACATGGCCTTTTTTACTTATTTTTTCTCATTCTCCGTTGTTTGTTTTTCCTATTACATATTTTCTATCGTTTAGAATATTATGTTTAAACTTTTCTAAAACTTAATATTATCCTTGTGAGATGGAATACTTTTTCTTACATTTAATAAATGAGTACTCTGTATCTACCACAAATGTTCTTGTGAGATGGAATACTTTTTCTTAGATTTAATAAATGAGTACTCCATATGTAACATAAATGTCCATATGTTGATATGGTACGAGGATTACGAGATAATGAGAGGTATGTTCGATGCGCCAGTTTGCAGTGTTTTTAGCTTGCTTATTCTATGGCCTGTTTGTGGGAAGCTTATATGTGAATTGATTTTAATTTAATTTTATCATAATTTTCTGATAAACTACGATAAAAACAATCTGTTGTCTAAAGAATTGAAAGTGTTTGGCAATTCTAATTTTTTTCTATAGATTGTATGTTCTGACAAGTGTAAAATTACTTGTATGCCCCTAAGACTGATGACAATCTTATTTTTTTCACTGGATACGAGCTAAAAATAGTTATAGTACTAATTTTTTATTTCTGCATAATAAAATATTTATGATCATAACTAATATCTAGACAACATGAAATTAACAAAAGTCTGGACAAAGGTAAGCGTAGGTAAAAAAAAACTAATTACACAGTTTGTTTGTAATTTACGAGATATTTTTTTAAGTCTAGTTACTTTATGATTGAACAATAATTAACAAATACAAACGAAACTCTATAATTCAAAATTTTGTAAAAATTTTAGATCTAAACGAGGGTAACAATTTCAAGAGTAGCTTTTGCGATCAAGAAAGTTTGCAAGATTGATAATATCAGTATTCAGATGTGGGATCAAGAAACTGTTTATGAAATTGCTCATAAATAATTATTCTATTCACTTATTATGAATATTTTGGAATTCTAAAAAATGATTATTTTGGAGAAGAAAAAATGAATTATCTAAGTTCACTTATTCATTGCAGCTACGAATATTTATTCACGTATTTCTATGTATTTGTTCTTTTATTTTTTCTATTCATGAAAACGTGTTCTTTGTGGAACAGAGCAGGCCCTGCTTCGCGTCGGGACATCTTGCATTCTTGCAGTCGGACTTTGCCTAGTCGACTGCTTCGGGGTAAGGGCCGCAGGATTTGCCAGAGCTGAGGAAGGAGGTGTCGGATCCGCTGCCGGCCTTGGCCCGCTGCTCGGCGAGGGGAGGAGACGGCGACCGGACCGGAGCTGAGGAAGAGATTATGCCATCAAAGCCGCTCGCCGCACCGTCGGGCAGCAGGTGTCGCGCTGCCAGACTAGAGCTAAGGAAGCCGCAGGGCTGGTGCCACATGGAATTTTAAAGCAATCTAAACATGCCCAAAATGATAATATGATAATTAAGGGAGTGACAAATATGCATGACCAATAGAAGTTATAGTGCATATATAAAGGCTTTCTCTACCGTGTTAGTAATACATTTTTAGAATCGCTATCCTACTTGACCGTATATGATTTGAGACAACCTCCACATCCTAATCAATTGTGAGGCAATGAATTAGTTAAATTTGGTTTGATCATGCATATAAGGAAAGAAGCAGCCCCCATATAAGGCCAGTCTGAACGAGGACTCATGGACAAAATTTATTAGGGTTTGTAAAGTGGGAGTGGGAGAGGGACCCTTACCCTTATACTCTTGGCATTATATATATGCATTAATATTTTAGGAACGAACCCTTGATGAGAAAGGATTTCACAAAGCTACGTTGGAGGCAGTTAGGCTAGGTCAGAAACAAAACGGACGCGCGGAAAAGACAGGGGAAGAAGGCATGTGGTCGCGGAGCTTTAGCGCAACCTTAGAGTGCCGCGATGGGGCGTTGAGCGGCGACAGGGCGAGGATGGGGGTGTGGCTAAGGAGGAGGGTACCGAAGTGGGGTCAAAGGTGCGTCGTTCACGTGAAGCCAATATACACTCTTTTTTTACATCTTTTGTTACTAAATTTGCTAGGTGTCAGCGGTCCATATCGGCTGAAACAATTAGTACACTGCAACAGTGATGATACTGTTTCTCTTACTATAGAACTTTAATTGCCGTACCTGTACGGTTGTTTGTTGGGTGCAGTAGTTTCTCAAATCACACATTCACGTAGAATAGCTGTTCTGAACTGTTTACCACGGACGGTAAGGGAACAATTTATATTTGTACTGTAGCTTTCTGTTGGTCATGGATTTTGACACTCGCCTAATTATCATTTGATCAGTTCGGTAACAATTTCAAGAGTAGCTTTTGCGATTGTGGCAAAAAAAAAAAGATTGCAAAATGGATAACATCAGTATTCATCTGGGCCAGTAAATGACAAACACAGAGAATGGTGATGTATGTGTATCCTGTATTCCTGTCTCCGTAGAAGGGACTGAAGCATGTGCCGCTGTAGCGACGTCTACGAACTTCCGAAGCATGTGCCGTTGTCTTAACAAAAGGTAGTAACTGGATAAGTACATTGGAGCTTTTTCAGTATGTTTCAGTTTCATATTGGGAAGTTCCCAGTTTCACATAACTGATTTGCCAATTACTTCCTGCTACATTGGACTTTGTATTTTAAGGACACGTAAACTACTAAACTGCATCAGTGTCAGCTTGCAGTCTGCCTTGCAAATGGAAACAATCAACACTAGTAATTTTGAGTTCAATGATTTCTTTGTTAGAGCTTCCTCATGAACTCACGTGGGTCTCTTTCTCTTCCACGGTTGTTCAAGCAATCAAGCTGCAGTCCGCACAGACCAGGAGTACACTGGGGACACACTGACACTTGTAACTACCTTTTTAACATATGTTAAATTTGCTAGGTGTCACAGCTGTCCGTATCAATCGAAACAATTACACTTGCAACATAATGGTGGTGGTACGGGTACAGTTTATCTTAAGAACATGAATTTCTGTACGGTTGTTTGTTGGGTGAAGTAGTTTCTGACAGTACAACACAGTACTGGAAACTGACTGCTGGGTGCCTACCTGCCTGCTGTGTACGGGTAACGTTCTTTGGAAATTGGACAGCGCAGGCTGTCGTCGTTCGTGATGCTGATCCCATCGCTGAGACGATCGACCTTGCAAGAGGTGAAGAAGACAACAGATGCCGTCGTGCAAATAGACTGATGGTGATGGCATTGCATTTATATGGTGTTGTTAGATCAGGTATAGTACTATGTTTCTGCCATACTAAACTGGTACTATCGATCGGAAAGGTAGCACGTAGTGGCTCAGTGTTGGCACATGGTACCAAATACCCGCACCAAACTACTACGGTCTACGAGTAACCACTACAGGGGAGAGCTAGTGACCAACTAACCCCCAAATTTACGTTGGTTTGATCGAAATGCGAACTTGTACTGCAGAAATACATCAGCTCATCATCGTGTGTTGATTGAACTCCTGGCAATGCAAATGAACAGGATATAAAGTCGTTCAAATGAAACAACAGAAGCAGACTGCAGAGATCACCATGTTTATTACACATCAACAACTTCAAGCCGAGTGCCCATCAGACGGCAAAACCAGACGTCCGATGGCCAGTTCCAAACATAGACTACTAACGTAGACTGTACATTACAGTACATGCAAACAAGATCGACAGCAAAGCAACTACACTCACTTCTTATCAAACACAAGCACAACCGTTATTAGCACTCCGAACACTGATCGTCGTCCCAGTCCCAGCAGCACTTCGATCACGTGGCAAATGGTGGCGGCGGCGTCAGTTGGGATTGAGGTTCTGGAACAGGCGATCCCACCTGACCATCTCGTCGCCGTCGCCGCTCTCCACCGCGTGCACGGCCGCGGCAGCCCTCCCGCCGATTGTGGAGGCTCTGGGCGCAGGCGCCTTACTGGGCTCCGACTTGGCACGCCGTAGCGCCTTGCCGCCACGACGCTGCTGATGCTTGTGCCTGGAGACGCCGCCGGCGCCGGCGCCGAACGGGCTGCGGCCGACGTCGTCGTCGGGCTGCTGCTGCAGGCTCGGGACCAGCACGAGCGCCGTGGAGCCGTCCTCGTCGCGGCGCACGAGCGAGCGCACGTACCTGGCGACGCGGCCGAGGAGGACGCGGGCCAGCGCCGCGGCGGGGCGAGCGCGGGCGCGGCGGTCGCGCCAGGCGAGCTTGAGGATCTCGAGGCGGTGCTTGGCGACGGAGATGCCCATGCTGTGGAGGAACTCGTGGTCGAAGAAGGCCACGTCGTCGGCCTCCAGCTCGTTGCGCGCCAACACCAGCGCGTACTCGTACACCAGCGCCGGCTCCAGCCGCGCCCCGACAGCCACGCGTGCCAGTCCATGCCCGCCCCCGCGCGGCCGCCGAGCGGTTCCTTCGCTCGCCGGGCTACGCCACGCGCTGTGTGTGTGCGCGCGCGCTCGATCTGCAGGGCGCTGGCTATCGTGCTGGGAGCTGGAGTTTATACCGAAGTCATGGGGGTGGGTAAAATAAAACGGACGGACGCTGGAAATTATTGTACGACGCATGTCTCGCGTCTGATGGATGGACATCATGGGGGTCGTCATCCGGACCGTCCGTTTTTACAACCCGAGAGGAGTGGCACGGCGCGACACAGTTGGTGCCTGTGAGACTTTTGCCACGTACTCCACTTTGCTTTACCTCCACGACCACGAGCTAGCTAGTGGCCTAGTGCTGCACCGTACTCCTCACACGTTACATTTCGCCCCGTAGCTCCAGTGCTCTGATCCTGATCCACAGCTAAGAGCGGTGAGCAGAGCCTGAACGCATTCTGATTTCTGAAGGAGATACAAAGCTTTGCTAGTACATCATCAGAATCATAGAAATACAAATCCCAGTAGTCTGAAACCAGAATCATAGAAAAAACATCTCCCTCTGACCTTACGAACATACCGTCGTTTCGTAGAATATCAGAAATGAAAAAGGCGAAGCTGTGAAGGAGACATCGCAAAAAAAAAAAACAAACAAACGGAGACAAACATGCCCTCTGAAGTCTGATTTGTGCTTGAGCAAGAGGAATCCAAGCAGTGTGGCCAGCATCACCTTAGTCATAATACTCTGTCGGACATGTGAAGCCTACTTGCTACACTACACTACACTACACTACACTACACTACACTACACTACAGTCTGACACGTGAAGGGTCCATGAAAAAATGAGCGTCGCACAAAATTCTTGGCACGTGCAACAGGTACCTATGGGTGTTATAGGTCAACTTCATGTTTATGTAGTACACTGAAAACCACCAAAAGGCCAATTTTAGGAACTTGACAAAATGACCTAGCTAATAGGGAAAAAAACTTTAAGGGGCTACCTTGATGAGAGATGTGAACGACCTGTGCTGGATTAATTGATCTTGACCCATGACTAGTCTATCAAAATAATCAAACAGTTCTAAAAACCCACCATTAGCGCTAAGTGGAGGTGAGATTAGTACCATATGAAAATCCACTAGAAAGATGCTCAATTAAAAATTTAAAATATAAAGCTAGTTGAAAAGGAGAGTTGGGGGCCACACGTGCTGTGCTACCCTCGTGGCCTCGACTTCATCATGAATTTACCTCTCGACCTTAGAGCATTTCTAAGAGATTAGCCAAATCGATTTTTAAATGTAAATTTTACTATATAAAAGAAAAAGATGTCTTCAACAAACTCTGTAAATGACTCTACAAATTTAGTAGTTCTCCATTCCACCTCATCCGCTCTCTATCTTTGGATAGACTATCTCACTAGTCATCTAGACTCTTCATTTTAGAGAGTGACTAAATCACTAAATTTAACTAGTATGTCACATGATGTATATGTAATGTTTTATTCTTGGATTAAATCATGTCGTAAAATAACTAAATATTCAACATTATGTTGGTGTATAAGCCCGTGTCCCCCATGTTCAAATTCACTCTACTCGAATTTGGCTGAATAATTTACTCTTCCTTAACAAATACAGTTTAATTTGGAACGGATTAAAGTGCTCTATAGTTTGGAACGGATGACATGAACATGTAGCCAGGTTTTGTTTGGAGCATCATATATGGTACCATTGAGGACTTTTTTTTTTTTTGGCTTGGGACGTCACATATCAGAAAGGGCAATGATCCAATGATTAAGCCATCACTATCTAGATATCATATAATCAAATCGGGTCCAATGGGTTCTGTAATCTCGATTACTTGTCTACTCTGAGTTCACGGACATCCCAACTCTGAACAGCCCACGAGTTATTCCATCCCATGCGTCTATACTCTATGATAACTGACAACAACAAAAAAAAGCCACGATACCAGTAGCAGAATTACCCAAGAGAGCAACCACACCAAATGCTTCACTTCGGTTTTCACTTTGAGATGCACAATACCATACTGTACATAGCTGAATCGGATGCAGGAGCAGGAGGCTTCATCTACAAAGCCGAGGTTGTCTGCCCAGAACAGCTCAAGCTCAATCATGGCGGCGTGGCACGCCATCAAATTAACAAATCTCAGTCACGTCTGCTTGGACATGGCGCGCCGACGTCGGTGCCGTGTGTGCACCATCCAGAAGACGACGGACAGCATGACGCCGGCGGAGATGACGACGAGGCCAATGTAGACGTCCTTGCTGTACAGCTCGAGGCCGGGGCAGTTGTTGTTGCTGATGGACGAGAACGTCTCCCGCACGAAGGAGCAGTCCTGCAGCTGCACGAGGAACGGGCTGAACTCGTACAGCCCCTTGCTGACGCTGGTCGCCGCCGTCATCTGGCCGTACGCCGCGGGCGTGACGCGCCCCGGCGTGGCGCACACCTCCGACCCCGGCGGCCCCGTGGTCTGGCACTCGAACCGCTTCCACTCTGCCGCCGCGCTGCTGAAGTCGACCTCGCCCGGCGCGCACCGGCGGGGGCTCATGTCCGGGTTGAACGGGTTGCAGAGCACGGACATGAGCGGGCCCGACTGGTTGAAGTAGAGCGGGCGGAGCCCCGGCGGGAAGTCCCGGTTGGAGATGTTGACGACGACGTTGTTCACCAGCGCCACCAGCTGTGCCGTCACCTCCTGGCTCCGGTACAGCGACTCGTTCGCCGTCGCCACGTCCACGCACGGGAGGATGTCGTCCAGCGCCGTGTGCGCCTGCGGGTGGGCCACCCAATCGCCCATCGCCACGCACGTGTCTGCCACCACGCTGCCACGCACGGGACGGACGGACCCGTTCTGTCTGTCAGTGCCTGAACGATGCCTGCTTGCTGCAATATACTACTGCGTTTGCATTGCATGTGCAGAGTTTCAGAGAACAAAGCTTACTTGTGCAAGAGGAGGAAAAGACCAGAACTGACGATCGTATTGGTGAGAAGGATCCAT
Organism: Microstegium vimineum; assembly: GCA_022036555.1. Taxonomy (NCBI): domain Eukaryota; kingdom Viridiplantae; phylum Streptophyta; class Magnoliopsida; order Poales; family Poaceae; genus Microstegium; species Microstegium vimineum. The sequence goes on along the minus strand of CM039131.1, from coordinate 58,665,103 downwards.
GCAGCGATCACCAGTCTGCAGAGATACGAGAAGGATGAGAAATTGACATGAACAATGGTGACATGACGGGCATGCCGGAGACCAATGTCATGGAGATTTTCAATAAACATGCTTAGATGTTAACTACTAGTCAGCTATATGCGTAGGTGCAATTCCTATTCAGAAATGAAATGAAATGAATGGTACAGTACTACACAATACTCCTGTAACTACTTACAGGGAGACAAGAAACCGCAACCCCAGTATGGAGAACACTGCCAAAAACCAAAAATAAGTTCAGAATTCAGATCATGAAAGCAGAGAGCCCCGGACTCCTGTAGCTGAAAACAGAATCATGTCAGAGGTTAATGCTTACGGAATCCGAGTACTGAAAGGCCAGCCATAACAGCTGCAACAGCCATCAATTCGCTCTCCCTAAAATCAGCAAAATGAAAGGACATGTGGTTATTAGAAACGCCCCCAATCTGTTGATCTTTGTTGAGACCACGAAAAATTCAGAGCGAAATAAAATGCGCTGCGATGCAAATCTTGTTAAGCCGCCCGCCATCCATACGCACATGTGGTTCAGCACTCTCTTGATCTTCCTGGAGTTCTCCTGCAGCCGAGTGGAGAAGATGTTCGCTGAAGAGTTGAGCTTCCCCTCGACGATATCGATCTTCTGCTGGACATCAGCTGGGAGGAAGATCTGGTCGATCGTGATGTTCTTCGCCGCCGCCAAGCTGCCGGCGAAGTTCCTCAGGTGGTCCACCGTCAGGTTGCCCTGCCCGAAGACGTAGTTGACGGTCCTGATGGTGCTCCCGTGGAACAGATCGCTGCCTCCGTGCAAGATCAGACACCCGGCGCTGGTGGAATCGGCAGTTTGTGGAAGGGAAACGAGTAGATCGTCAGCTCATACACGCACGATTTTTCTTTTCATTCATTCATCGCGACATGGAAACATGCGTTGTTGAAGAAAGGAGCAGTCACGCACATTGTGGCCATGGTGAGGACGATGAGAATCACCAGGGAGCTCAAGTAGCACCCCGGCGAGTAGGCGTTGCTCTTGCTCCGGCAGAAGCAGCAGCAGCAGGAGATGATGAGCAGCACGACGCCGAAGCCGACGAACCACAGCACGGCGATGAGCAAGAGAGGCACCGCGGTGTACGCCACGGACTGCATGCAGAGGAAGCGCGGGGGGTGGATGAGCGAGAGAGGAAGAAGACGAGACGAATGGATGTGATGTGATGTGCCGTACAGCCCAGTAGTGTTCGTCGCTAATGTTCCAGCCGCCGCTGTACGCGGTGAGGTTGGCGAAGGGGTCGCTCCGGTGAGTCCTCGCCGAAGCCAGCACGAGGGAGTTGTTCGCCGGAGGCGCAGCGTCGACGAGCGACCTCCTCAATAGCGCTAGTATCCCCCTCCCTTGGCCATCTGCTCGAATTCATGGCGCAAAGTTACACGTGTACGTGTTGATCGAGAGGAGAACCAAACCAAAGGAGCGCATGAGCACGGAGCACACGGCGGGGCGCACCTGACAGAACACGCCTAGCCTGGAACGAGCCGTGCGCTGTGGAGGCGCCGGCGAGGAGCAGGAGCAGGACGAGAAACGCGACGCCGGCGGACGAGGAGGAGGCCGGCGCCATAGGACAACGAAATGCCGGCCGTCTCGCCGCCCCCTTCGTGGTTCGTGTGAAATCAGCTGGCCCCGACGACCCGACGACGCCCTCGGGGTGGGTGCGAATTCTCAGGTCGATCGAGACCGGATTGCCGAATGCTGCTCCTCTTGCGCACGGTGGTGGCGGGGGCCGGACGGAGGCGGAGGAGGGTCCCGACCTGCTGCCGCGCCTCCAAAACAGACGTGCCAGAAATAGCAACGCGAAACAGATTCAGCGATACCGGGGGCGCCTCCAGAAATAGCAGCGATCGGTTCGGCTGCGCGTGCTTTGCATTTGCATCTTGGGGCTTGCTCGGCCCAGACACTCTATCCATTGGGCCCAATTCAGAATCACAGGGAGTATGGCCCTTGTTTGTCTCTGAAACGGGCTGAGACCTCTCAAAAAAATCTAGGCCGGGCCGACCTCTGAATCGATCTTTGATTCTCTTCTCATACTCCAGTTGTCTTCGGTTTGGCTTTGGCCAATAGGTCTCCCATCCAAACTACACCCTAGTCTCCGTTTTTGGATGAAGAGTGAAAATTTTACAATCAATACAAAATGTATTAACATTTATAATATCGAATACCCCTTCCCAGAATAAGTAAACAACTTGCATCCCGAAAAGTCAACCAATATCAAGTTTACTAAGTTTATACGGAAATATACTAAGGTTTATGTACCAAATAAATTTTATTAGATTAATCACACCATATATTTGTATTTCAAATCTATCCAGTCATATATATAAATGTCAATAGTATTTCCTATAGACAAAGTCAATCTTTAGATTTGGTTGGCTCTTCGAGATGCGAGATATGTACTTATTTTGGAACATAACAAGTAAGTACTATTAGATTAATTATAAAATGCATCATAACAAATATACTTGAGGACTTAAATTTCTATAGTCAGATTTTGAAAAAATTGTTTGGGTTCAACTATTTTTTGGATAAAAGAATTTTATTTTAGCCTCTAAAAGAGTTTTGCACCAACCATTCATTATTACATAGTTTCAGCTACCTTCTAGCGAAGAAATTAAAAGTCCTCAAAAAGCATAAAATGTGGGAGACTTAAGCTCTAAGCCTATTAGAGAGGAACCATCCATTCGTGTCGAAAATATCTATCTATAGTCTCCATCACTAGGCATTGCCTTTTCAATGTTGATTGGTCGGCCTCCTTTCAAAGTATGTACCAGAACCGCGTTTAATGGGTCACCCCTGAAAATAGCCAGTAAATAGGAGTAAAATGTTTTTATCAAATATTACATCATTTTTTTACCAACCATATAGACCAATAGATTGTGATTGTTCGTACTGGAATTTAAGGTCGCAACTTTGATTATGCGTGTTGTGACCATGTTTGGAAAAAAAACAAGTCATATCTCTTGGTGGTTGTAAACAAAAAGCTGTGTTGAGCAATCATCCAAATAAAACGTGTTATATGGTACTCAAAAAATAAATGTTAAATAGTTTCTTTGTTGTTAGAAAATAACACTTTCGTCACTCTTCTAATTTTGTTTTATAAGATTGTCTTTTGTTAAAATGGCCCTCTTTATTAAGAACCAAACAAAACAAATTGAATTTTAAGGGCAACTTGAGCTTCCAAAGCGTTTTATTTGAGGCATTGCCATTTGGTTTACTATCTTTTTTTTTACATTGATTGAACGGTAAACACTACTTGGTAAGGGTCCATTTAATAGAGAGTCTGTTTGCACATCGAGCTGCACAAATGCCACTATTGTGAACAATTCAGTCCATTTAAGTAATGTATCCCCCCACTAGCTTTATATGAAAAGAAATATTAATAGGCGTGGCACTAAAAACATGAGCAATTGTTACATATTTCTCTCTTGTAATATTATATAAGGATGAGTATTGCGCTTTGAGGAAGAAGTTCTCTGACCACTTATCCTCCAGAACCTAACTTGGGGACCACTATTAATGTTAAAGATATGGATAACTCTAGAAATTGGTCTTTGACCTTCATAAGTTTTGTAAGGACCCACAAAAAATGTGAATATCTTAGCTTCTAGTACACTTCACCTAAAGTTTTGTTTTTCTAGTACTTCCTAAGAAGTTCTTGTCAAACTCCATCTTCATTGATGAGTTTGTAAAGCCATTTAATAAGCAAGCATCAATTTTGTACCTTAAGATTAGGGCACTCACAATGCAGACTCTATCATAAAGTCTAAACCTATTTATTACCTCGAATATCGTGGACTTGTAGTCTTGTTTTTTCACCCATCTCTTCAATAAATATACTGTCACATCAGCAAAATATCATAAATAAGTGATAATAAATAGTCGTGGAGTCTGTGATAGAGTCTTGCACTGGGAGTGTTGTCGGGTACGAAGGTAAGGGGTACCCTAAACCCTTCGATAAATTAACGCTAAACATAGCAACCATTTTTAAGACAGGAGTCAACCAACCACTCAAGAAGGGCCCAGCGCTCAAAGGCCCCCTGCACCGGCCGTAGCGATCCGTCGTGGGCCGGCCTGCTTCGGGAAAGAGACGGACGAGGGTCGAACGAACGACCCCTCCGCCTCCACCTCGACGCCGAACGACGGACGAGGGGTCGAACGAACAACCCCTCCGCCTCCACCTCGACGCCGAATGACGGACGAGGGGTCGAACGAACGACCCCTCCGCCTCCACCTCAACCTCTCCGGCTCCGCCTCCGCCTCCCCCTCGACGGGAAGCTCGATCAGCCTACCTGCTCCCGGCATGGGTTAAAGTAGATCCGCCTAACGCCATGGGCGCCCATGACCGCAGTCAAATCTAGCAACTCACCGCCATGACCCGGACTCCCGTCGACTGTGCTGCCACTGTCGCCACGCTGCGAGTACGGACTCCAGAAGCACCCCTCGAGACGTGAACAGTACAGCCCTCGACAACGTCTTCGGGGATACGACAAGGCCAGGCAGGGCTCAACCCCTCCCCTCGACCGGGGGGCTCGACCCCTGTCTCCAACCACTCCAGTATGGGGACCGTCCCATTCGCCCCGTCCCACTTCAGCTGCGGGATTCGCGCCCGCCTGCGGAAGCTGTGTCGCGACGTGCCACGACGACTTCTACTATCACCACGCCCCGGGTCATAACACCGACAGTTGGCGCGCCAGGTAGGGGCAGTTGCGTGTCGATCAACTCCGAACTACTCTCTCAGATGGACTCCACGATCCCGTCGCTTCCATTCACCACCGTCGTCTGGTTCGGCAGTCTAGGTTTCATATCCACGGGCCAGGGCCACTACATAGTCTTTCCCTTTACTCGTGGCCTGGACAGCAGCAGCTCCGGTACGCCGGGGCCAAGAAGGGTCAGGCGACGGTCCCTCCGCTTCCGCCTGTGGCCTGCGATCAGGAGGAGGCGCGAGCGACTCCGACGCACTTGTCACCATGCGGATTCCGAGACGCCGGATGCCGTTTCCCTGGCCCCAGCTGGCGACACAGTCCATCCCCTCGGGAGCCTGTTTGACCCATGCTTGTGGATCGGGGGCGGGCACCCCTCTGGGTGTGACTTTGGCTCTACCACATTGTCACCCCAGAGGGTCCCCGTGGGCTCTCCGACACACTCGACCCTGCCACCACCGTGTGGCCCGTTCCCGTACGGGCTCCACAACGGTGCAAGGCTCTGTTCTGCCCTCGCAGGTTTGCAGATGCAGACACGTTGCGGGTCTCCAGGGACCCCGTCACGTACGACGGACAAACCCATCACCACCTCTCCACCGGACGGGCAACCAGAGCCAAGACTAGCCCCGACGTGGGGCACGTTGCGGCGACACCTAGCCGAGGAGCGCAGGGGATCTTTCCCCCACTTCTATCACGCCGACCCCGACTCGGACTCCCCCGACGAGGATTACGATCCCACCCGGGAATGCTTCCACCTCGACGGTCAGGATGACCCCCAGGACGATGTCGATGACACCGCGGCCACAGATGAAGGAGGAGGGGGCAACGCTACACCAGCACGAGATGCCAACCCCCCGAGTCCTGATAAGGCTGATCCACCCCCAGACGTCCAGATCACGCAAGTTCGAGAGCTGCTCGGCAAGCTCGAGGAAGAACGTCTACGACTTCAGCAGCTCGAGCACGCCCTCGAGCGAGATCGCGGGCGCCCACAAGGTGGAGTGGCTCGCGAACGAGCCCGGGAAGTCCGCCGGCAAATCGTCGAGGAGGGGGAAAACGAACCCCGAGTCTACAACCGCGCCAGCCAAAATGTCGTTGCGGCTGCAATGCTGCTTCGCGACATGCCGGCGCCATCAACTCCCCAAGCACGGCGCATCAGGAACAAGATCCAGGGGCTTCTCCAAACTGCGGTCGTGCAGCAGGCGGAAAGCTCGGCCTCGAGGCGTCGAGGGGCAGCCTCCGAGCGACAGGAAGTACCCCCTCAACATAATTGAGAGGTATCCGTCCATCAGGACAAAGCACCCCATGGCCAAGTAGAGCGACGACTAGTTCGGGAACGCCTCATCGACGATCGACCACCACGGGTGAACAATCGACGCCGGTACGGCGACGCCGAGGCTCGAGGCTACAACGCTCACCGAGGTGGGCGCTACGACAGCGACGAAGATCGATGTCGGTCTCCGGAGCCACCAGGGCCCCGAGTCTTCGGCAGAACCATCCGGCGAACCCCCCTGCCCGTCCGTTTCCGTCCACCCACCAGCCTGGTCAAGTACAACGGCGAAACTAAGACAGAGCTCTGGCTTGCCGATTTCAGGCTGGCATGCCAGCTGGGAGGAGCCAACAATGATCATGTCATCATTCGGCAACTCCCACTGTTCCTCTCCGACACCGCTCGTAGATGGCTCGAGGAGTTACCCCCGGACTTGATCCAAGACTGGCCCGACCTGGTCAGGATCTTCGAGGGGAACTTCAACGGCACCTACGAGCGGCCAGGCAACCCCTGGGATCTCCGCAACTGCAAGCAGAAGCCAGGGGAGACCCTCTGCGCCATCACCCTCCGGTTCTCGAGGCAGCGTACCGCGCTAACCCACATCTCCGACCACGAGGTCATCACGGCGTTCATCGCCGGAACGACCTGCAAGGAGTTGGTGCGGGAGCTGGGGCGAAACACCCCCAAGACCGCCAACGAGCTCATGGACATCATCGCCAACTATGCAGCTGGCGAAGAAGCCGTTGGCGCGTTCTTTCTGATACCTCCAGACAAAGGGAAGGGTAAGGCGGACGAGCCCGGAGGCTCGGACAATGGACCCAAGAAGAACAATGGGCCCAAAGGGAACAACCATGGCAATAGCGGCAGGAAGAAGAAGAAGAAGAACCAGCCGGGCCGACGCCACGTCAAGCCTGAAGACGAGCCCGACGACCTTGTCGCCGCAGCAGACAAGAAGAAGCCTCGAGGGCCCCCTCCCAACGGGGGCGTCTTCGACAAGATGCTGAAGGAGCCCTGTCCCTATCATATGGGACCGGCCAACCACCGTCTCGAGGACTGCCGCATGCTCAGGAAGCACTTCATCCCTCCCGGCTTCAAGAAAGACGACGGCAAGGAAGATCCACCCTACGACCTCCACGTCAAGGGCGATGCCAAGAAAGGGGGCTTCCCCGAAATCCATGACTGCTACATGATCTACGGGGGACCCTCGACTCGACTCACCACGCGCCAGCGCAAGAGGGAGCGTCGAGAGGTCTTCTCCGTTCGAGCCCAGGCTCCTCGGTACCTCGACTGGTCACACACGCTGATCACCTTCGACCAGGACGACCACCCCGAGCACGTCCCCAACGCAGGGGTCTACCCGCTCGTCGTCGACCCAATCATACTCAACACCTGCCTCACCAAGGTACTTATGGATAGGGGAAGCAGCCTCAACATCATCTACACCGAGACCCTCGATCTCCTGGGGATCCCGAGGGCCATGCTCCTGCCCAGCGCGGGGGGATTCCACGGGATTGTTCCAGGAAAGAAGGCACTCCCGATCGGCCGCGTCAAACTGCCTGTTTGCTTCGGCATCCCCTCAAACTTCCGAAAGGAAGAGCTGACCTTCGAGGTGGTTGCGTTCCGAGGCACCTACCACGCCATCATCGGTCGACCGGGGTACAAGAAGTTCATGGCAATCCCGAACTACACCTACCTCAAGCTCAAGATGCCAGGGCCCACGGGGGTCATCACCGTCGGCACCTCCTACGAACACGCATACGACTGCGACATCGAGTGCGTGGAAAGGGCCGAAGCTGTCGAAGAGTCGGCCATCCTCGCGGCCCTCGACGACTTGTCCGGGGAGATCCCCGGCCCCAAGCGACACGCTGGCAACTTCAAGCCGGCGGAAGACACCAAGACCGTCTCGCTCGACCCCGGCCTCGCGGATGGGAAGGTGCTGACGATCAGCGCTACCCTCGAGCCCAAATAGGAAGCCGTGCTCGTCGACTTTCTCCGTGCGAATGCCGACGTGTTTGCATTCCTTGGACATTCCGAGTCGGGTCCAAACCGGTGAAGCAACGGCTGCGCCGCTTCGACGAGGAGAAGCACAGGATCATCGGGGAGGAGGTCGATAAGCTTTTGAAGGCCGGATTCATCAAGGAGGTACATCATCCCAAGTGGTTAGCTAACCCCGTACTTTTTAAGAAAAAGAATGGGAAGGATAGGATGTGTGTAGACTACACCAGTTTAAATAAAGCCTGTCCCAAGGTTCCTTTCCCACTACCACGCATCGATCAAATAGTAGATTCCACTGCGGGATGTGAAACTCTCTGCTTCCTTGATGCATATTACGGCTACCACCAAATAAAGATGAAGGAATCCGATCAGCTCGCGACTTCCTTCATCACCCCCTTTGGCATGTTTTGCTACCTCACCATGCCCTTCGGTTTGCGAAACATCGGGGCCACCTACCAGCGATGCATGCTCCACGTCTTCGGGAAACACATAGGGCCAACCGTCGAGGACTACGTCGACGACATCGTGGTCAAGTCCAAGACAGTCGGGAACCTGGTCGGAGATCTCGAGATCGCGTTTGGGTGCCTCCGGGCGAATCGCATAAAACTAAACCCTGAGAAGTGTGTCTTCGGGGTCCCTCGAGGCATGCTCTTGGGGTACATAGTTTCCCAACGCGGGATCGAGGCCAATCCCGAGAAGGTAACCGCAATCACGAGGATGGGCCCGATCAACGACCTCAAGAGCGTACAAAGGGTCACGGGGTGCCTCGCCGCCCTCAGCCGATTCATTTCGAGGCTCGGAGAGAAGGCATTGCCCCTTTACCGCCTCCTGAAGAAGACGGAACACTTCGCATGGACCGCCGAGGCTGAGGAATCACTCTCGAAGCTCAAAGCCTTGCTCACCTCGTCGCCTGTCTTGGTACCCCCAAGTCCGGTCGAGCCTCTCTTGCTCTATGTCGCAGCAACTACCCAGGTAGTCAGCGCTACCGTAGTAGTCGAGAGAGAGGAAGGACACGCCCTGCCGGTCCAGAGGCCTGTCTACTTCGTGAGCGAGGTCCTTTCCGAGACCAAGACGAGATACCCCCACATCCAGAAGCTGTTGTACGCGATCGTCCTCACTCGACGCAAGCTCAAGCACTATTTCCTGGGCCACCCGGTTACTGTGGTCTCATCTTTCCCCCTCGGAGAGATAATCCAGAACCGGGAGGTGTCTGGAAGAATCGCCAAGTGGTCGGTCGAGCTCATGGGGAAACCCTCTCCAACCCCCATCGGAAGGCCATCAAGTCTCAGGTATTGGCAGATTTCGTTGCAGAATGGACCGACACCCAACTACCCCTAGCGCAAGTCCAGACCGAGCTCTGGACCATGTACTTCGATGGATCGTTGATGAAGACAGGGGCAGGCGCCGGATTGCTATTCATATCACCCTAAGGGGTACACATGCGCTATGTTGTCCGCCTCCACTTCCCCGCCTCCAACAATGTAGCCGAGTACGAGGCCCTCGTCAACGGCCTGCGCATCGCTATCGAGCTCGGGGTTCGACGCCTCGACGTGCGGGGGGACTCGCAGTTGGTGATCGACCAAGTGATGAAAGATTCGAGCTGCCACGACCCTAAGATGGAAGCCTACTGCGGGGAGGTCCGAAAACTCGAGGACAAATTCTACGGCCTCGAGCTCAACCACACCGCCCGCTGGTACAACGAAGCTGCCGATGAGCTGGCCAAAATCGCGTCTACTCGAGGTACGGTTCCTCCAGACGTCTTCTCGAGGGACCTTCACGAGCCATCCGTCGACCTAGGCTCGGGGGCTCCCGCCCTCGAGCAGGGGGTTGATCCAACCCCCTCGACCGATCCCCCCTCGAACGGGGAAGAAGTCATGGAGATCGACGGGGCTGCCGCAGCGCCAACCCCTCCGACGGATTGGCACGCACCCTACCTCGAGTACCTGACACGGGGCGAACTCCCAGAGGACCGCACGGAGGCCCGTCGTGTAGCCCGACGTGCCAAAACCTACGTCTTTTACGGGGATGGCCGCGAGCTGTATCGACGTAGCCCTTCCAGGGTACTTCAACGCTGCCTCACCCTCGAGGAGGGGAGGGCACTGCTGAAGGATGTACACTCGGGGGCTTGCGGCCACCACGCGGCACCAAGAACGCTGGTAGGAAGTGCCTTCCGACAAGGCTTCTACTGGCCGACAGCCGTCACCGACGCCACCAAACTCGTCCGATCTTGGAAGGGATGCCAATTCTACGCCAGGCAGACCCACCTACCCGCCCAAGCTCTTTAGATGATACCTATAACTTGGCCGTTCGCAGTATGGGGGCTCGACATGGTCAGCCCCCTGAAAAGAACCAAGGGTGGCCACACCCACCTCCTCGTGGTTGTAGACAAGTTCTCGAAGTGGATCGAGGCTTGACCCATCGCCAACATCCAGTCTCGACAAGCCGTGCTATTCTTCACCGACATCATCCATCGCTCCGGGGTCCCCAACGTCATCATCACCGACAACAGCACGCAGTTCACCAGCCAAAAGTTCCTGGGCTTCTGTGACCACCACCACATCAGGGTGAATTGGTCTGCGGTCGCCCACCCTCGAACCAATGGTCAGGTCGAGCGCGCCAACGGTATGGTTCTGCAGGGCCTCAAACCCAGGATTTTCGATCGGCTTCACAGGCATGGCAGGAGATGGGTCGACGAGCTGCCCGCTGTTCTATGGAGTCTCCGAACGACACCAAGTCGAGCCACGGGGTTCTCTCCGTTCTTCTTGGTCTATGGGTCCGAGGCCGTCCTCCCCACCGACCTCGAGTACGGGTCCCCTCGACTAAAGGCCTACAGCGAGCAAGCAAACACAACAGCCCGAGAGGACTCCCTCGACCAGCTCGAGGAAGCCCGAGACGTGGCCCTCTTCAAGTCGGCAAAGTACCAGCAGACGTTGCGGCGCTACCACGACAAAAACGTGTGCAAGAGGGACCTCGATGTTGGCGACCTCGTTCTGCGCCGTCGACAAAGCAACAAGGGGCGTCACAAGCTGACGCCACCTTGGGAGAGACCCTTCATCGTGGCAGAGGTGCTGAAGCCCGGCACTTAGAAACTGAAGAACGAGAAGGGCGAAATCCTCACCAACGCGTGGAACATCGAACAGCTACGTCGTTTCTATCCCTAAGGCCTCGACGCCTCATACATTTCCGCATTATGTACACTTATCGCATTACGGACGAATAAAATGTTCTCAAAACACATTTCACATTCGTTCGTAACTCTAAGGTAGCCTCGACTTTGCCCCGGCAAAGTCAAGCCTCCCTCAGGGGCTAACAGGGGGGACCCCCCCTCCTAAGTCCTCGAAAAACTCGAACGTTTTTTCGAGACTCGGCTTTCCCTCTCGATCTTTCCCCCGAGTACGCTTCATAACTAAGTAAAGGCGCCTCGAACTCCCTAAGGGTCGCGGGCCGTCGAGCCAGGGACTCACCTACGCCCCAGGGCTACGGTGTCCCCACTCGCTCCCCCCCTTCCAGAGATACGAGCGTGCGCCGAACACTTAGTCCGCAAGCGACGACTCAGGCAAAGAAAAGCAGAGAGAGCTCGAGAAGTAGAAATGCATTAGATATAAGAAGCCCTCGGGGGCTCGGCATTATATCATTACAAAAGCCTAACTATCACATGGACCTTCCTGTCCAAATTTGGCTCGCAGGCCCAGGACTACTCAATGAGGGGGTCACCGTCCTCAAGAAGCAATGCAGGAAGCTAGGCATCACGCGTTGGCCACATCGGAAGGTGAAGAGTCTGCAGAAGCTCATCGACAACATCCGAGGGCTACTCGGCGCCATCTCCGTCCGCTGAGGCGACCACTTCGGGCTCGAAGAGCTTCGCCAGCTCGCCTCTGAGCACCTCCGCGAGCTCCATCAGCTTGTGGCACCTCGCGTCGTTCTCTTCATCAGTCAGCCTCGGGTCGGTGATGAACCCGCTGGCGACGGCGTTGAGGTCGTAGTTATAGCCCGAGCTGACGACCGTGAGCGCCCGCTTCACGCCCACATGCAGGGCAGCACGGACGTGCTCCGTCACCTCCTGCGTCATGGAGTAGAAGCGGCGCAACAGGGAGTCCCCTCGAGCGTAGCCCTCGACCTCCGGCTCCGGCTCGACCAAGAGGTCATCGCAGAAGGTGGAGATAGCGCCCTCGAGCCTCGCGTTAAGGTTCGCCTCCGTCCCGAGGAGGCCCTGAAGACTGGTCAGGTCCTCGTGGGCTCGGGCCTTGTCTGCTGCGAGCTCTGCCAAAACAAGCACAAAACCCGGTCAAAACCAAAAGAGCTGGAAAGGGGTCGAGGCCGGGCAGATTCAGCGACACTTCCAAAAACTTACCTTCGGCATGCGCCTCCAAGGTGGCGTAGCCCCGCTCGGTCTCCTCGAGTTGACGGCGGACATCGACAAACTCGGTGGCCTGGTCGCCGACTTTAGCCTCGAGGCCCTCGATGACCTTGCCAGCGTCATCGAGGGCCCTCTTCTGGTTGTTCTCCACCACCCCCAGAGAGACCGCGCGGGTCCGAGCCTTCTCCTCCACGGTGGCCAGCGTGTCGAGCTCGCGGGAGACGACGTCGAGGTCGCCCTGGAGCTCCCGGATGCTATCCATTGCCCAGGCCAGCTCCTCCTTCAGCCGGGCGGCCTCCTCCTCTGCCCTGCGCTGGGCCTCTAGGGCAGCATCCCGCTCCTGCCCGACCTTGATGGTCGACTGGAGGGCGTCGTCGATCCTCGACTACGCCGTCTCCTGGGCGGCCCGGGCTACCTCCTGCATGGCCATCACCCCGGCCCTCGCGTGGGCGACCTTGGACTCGGCCTCCTCCCGCGCGGTTGCCGCCTCGGCTTTCGCCTGGGCGACCTCGGCCTCTGCCCTCCCCAGCGAAGCACGGAGGGCGGGGAGCTGCTCCTGCGCCTGGAGGATAAACTGGGACTTGTCGTAGGACCTCGCGCTCAGCTCCTGACAAGGGTAAAAAGGAAGACCATCAGAAAAGAGCAGTCAGGCAATCCAAGCAAAATCTAAGGGAGAACGAAACCCACCTCCATCCCCCGGCATATGTCCACGGTGGCAACATCCGCGGTAAGGCGCACCGAGTGCTCGAACCATGCCCGGTACTCCTCCAGGTGCTCCCACGTCCGGAGCTCGGCCTGGTCGTCGAGCGTGAGGAAGAGCCGCTCGGGGTCTCGAGGGTCCGCCAGCTCGAGGACCTCTTGTCCCCAGTACGCACTGCGGCGGTCGATCCTCTCTTGGACCTCCCGCATGACGCCCTGGCGTACCTCAGCAGCACCTCCGCGGCGTTCCACCTTCTCCACCCAATCAAAGAAGGGAGAAAACCCCTCCAGCTGGGCTCTCCCGGCCTCGAGGCCACCCTGCGAGGACGTCGACGGTCCCGCCGAGCCATCACCACTGGGCAGGGGAAGTCTCGGCCGAGAGAATAGCCCTGCACGACGAAAGAGACCAAGCGATTAGTACCCGGCGCCACAGATCCACTACGGGTCGACTAAGTCGGAGGAAAATTACCTCGAGACGACGACCCCCCGACCTCGAAGCGAGGCCGAGCCACCTCCGGTTCCGCCCGGGGGCTGAGACAGCGGCCAACTCCGCCGAGCCCACCAGCTCGGCCACCTCTTCGGCGGTGGACGTCATCAACATCCCCGCCTTCTCCGCCGCGGGTGTCGCCTCGGGCTGCTCGGCTCGACCCCCCACCTCGACCTCTGGCGTCGGCAACAGGCCCTCCGACGCGGCAGCGGCCGCACCCTCGCGCTCGAGCCGCAGACGCGCCTCTAACGAAGCAAGGCTCTCGGGCCACCGCCCCGGCGTCGGGCGAGCCGGGGTCTCCTCCTCAGCCGTCAAGGCCACGTCCTCCATCTCCATCCCGGCGGCGGCTTGGGGCTCGACCCCCTCGGTCAAGACCGCCGTCGACACAGGCCCCGCGCCTTCCGAGGCGCTGGGTGCGCCTCCCTCCGACGGGTGGGCGGGCGCGGCTTCGCCCACCACTTCGGCGGCCCTCGCCGGCGGGGCGAACAAGCCCATCTCCTCTCCCGCCTAGGCCAGCGCCAAGGCACCCTGCGCCGCCCCTCGCTCCATCGCCTCCCGGGCCCTGGCCGCCCACGCCGCCTCGGGGGTGAATGTCGAAGGGGACGGAGTGGCGGGACTGGCCTCGACTGCGACCCCCGTCCTCAGCCTCTTGGCCGGGGCAAAGGACGCGTCCTCCGCCAAGCGTTTCGTCGACCTGAAAAAGAGACCCATGCATAACGGTAAGCACGAGTTGTCAGCAGCAAAAAGAAAAACATAGTAAGTACCCTCGATCAGCTGAAAAGTAACTTACCCCTTCGGGGCCACGCGTTTCTGGCCGACGGACTTCGAGCCGCCCGAGGGCTTGAACGCAATGCGCCGGGGGGCACTCCTCCCGCGGTCCGCAGCGGGGGTCGAGGCCGCCCTCGGCGCCGTCTCCTGGGCCGGGGCCGACGACGCTCCCGTCGGCCCCCTGCTGGTTTCCTCCTGCGTCGACGAGCCCGGCGTCCGTGCGCTCGACCGGGCAGGCGCCGAGGGCGTGCCCGATCGACCCCCCGACGGGGATCGCGACGACCGCCCGCGCGTCTGCCGTGGTACTTCGCCCTGAGGAGCCGCGGGGCGCTCCCCCCGCGGCTCGTCCTCGACAGTAGGGGCCGACCTCGACGTCGACCCCTCTCCTCCTCCGGGCCGCCCTCTGCTGTTCGGGCGCCGTTTGTTCCTCCTCGCTCCAGTCCTCCTCGACCTCGCTGTCGCTGCTCTCCTCCTCTTCCTCATCCTCCTCCTCTGAGGGCGATTCCTCCTCGGGAAGGCCGTCCTGCCTCTGTCGGGCCCGGTGGTGCTCCCTCTCCTGCATCTCCCGGGCCTTCTTGGCCTTGTCCTTCTTGGCCTTGTCCTTGGCCTTCTTGTCCTTCTCGGCCTAGAGGCGCCTCGCCTGGGAGTCGCCCCGTTCCTCCTTCACCGGCGGCGGCGAATCCCGGAAGGTAACATTCCCCTGGGGAACGCGAGGCAGTTAGGTCGCAAGCGAGGAAGGAGAACAAGGTAAATACAAAAACACTAACAAAGGAAGGGAGCCTTACCAGCTGGACATATGCCTCGTCCGGCCTCATGGGGATGTTGGCGACGCTCTTGACCTCGAACCCGCCCGCGAAGAAGAGACGTACGCGGCGGACCACCCTCTCGGAGGGTAGCTCGTCCCCCAGGAGGCGACACCCCGAGAGGTCGACCCCCGAGCACATCTCGTCAAGGCGTAAAGGACGGGCCATCAGCGGGACGACCCGCCGCTGATGGAAAGCCGACATGACAATCGCCGCCGTGAGCCCCTCCTTCATACGCTCGACCGCGCCCAGCAGGTTGGCGAGGCGGTGCTGCTTCTTCTGCACGACGCTGTACCTCCAGCAGTCGGGCTTCGCGTCGATCGTCCTCCCGGTGTAGGCAGGGAGCAGGTTGTCGTCGTTCCTCAAGTAAAACCACCCGGAATGCCATCCGGAGTGGCTCGACGAAAGCTTCGCCGGGATCCAGCTGTCCGACCGCTTGAGGGCGATGCTGCAGCACCCAGCCCTGACCGTCTTGCGGGTGCCTTTACCAGCCGACGCATGGAAGATGCTCGCCTCGAAGAGATGGAGCCACAACTCCCAGTGCGGCTCGATCATGAGGTAGCCTTCGGACACGGCGGCAAAGATCGCCGCGTGACAGACGCTGTTGGGGGTAAAGTGCTGAAGCTCCACGCCGTAGTGGTGGAGGATCGCGCGTAGAAGACGGCTGGGTGGGGCACCTAGCCCCGCCCGGTGGAAGACCTCGAAGCTCACCACGTAGCCCTCCGACGGACTGGGCTCGGCATGATCCTGCGGCGGCACCACCCACTCTGGCCGGTCCGTCGAGGTGATAGGCCAGAGGAGGCCGCTCTCCACCAGATCCCCCAGGCGTGCGGCGGTCACCGAAGAGGCGAGCCAGTCATCGGGACCGACAAGGCTGTACCTGGCCATGGGAGCAGGAAGGCTAATGCGCTCGAGTGTGGGGGCGGAAGGTATGTTCCCAATCTCCCTTCTCTCTCTCGCGTGCGCAGAGATCCGGCTCGCAGAGCGTCTAAGGCAATGGCGGGAGGAAGGAGGCAGGGAAGGCGATGGCAAGGAGGCAGGGAAGGCAAGTGCGAGAAAAAAGTAGCCAACTCCTCACCTCCGGTATTTATAAGCGGGAGGCCAACGGGCGGATCCGATAAACAGGCAAGTGTGTCTCCGCATTTAATGCGCCTGTACACCACCTCCTCGTATTCCTCTAGGATAGCGTGGATCCGTGGGAAGGACGCTATGAGGTAGTGAAGGTCTAGCCATTCAAGGGCTCGAGGGCCCGACTACGCACGACACCCCTCGACGAAAGAGGGTCGAAAACACTCGTGACCTGGCAGACAGAGTTGACCTCTTGGGAGGGGCGCTCTGACTCCAGTTACGCTAGAGGGAGCGAAGGCTGGCCCTCGGTAGGGTTCGACAGCCGCCCTCGAGCACCTCTCTTTTCAGGGAAAAGGACGCTCATAGCCTGGCGAACAATATCGACCCCTCGGTAGGGCGCCACGTCTCCAGGTAACCTTAAAACCCCTCGATAAAACACTTCATAGCCCCCAGAGGAGTTCTTAATCACTCCTCTGGGGCCTCGGGGGCTACCCCCGCGGGGTGCGCTCGCGCGCACCCCACGAAAAATCGAACTTCTCACTAACCCTGCAGGACGAGGGCAAAAGCTCTGGGTAATCCTTACTCTCCCGAAAAAACACATATCTTAGCCCCAGAGGAGTGACTCCTCTGGGGCATCGGGGGCTACTGTCGGGTACGAAGGTAAGGGGTACCCTAAACCCTTCGATAAATTAACGCTAAACATAGCAACCATTTTTAAGACAGGAGTCAACCAACCACTCAAGAAGGGCCCAACGCTCAAAGGCCCCCTGCACCGGCCGTAGCGATCCGTCGTGGGTCGGCCTGCTTTGGAAAAGAGACGAACGGAGGGTCGAACGAACGACCCCTCCGCCTCCACCTCGACGCCGAACGACGGACGAGGGGTCGAACGAACGACCCCTCCGCCTCCACCTCGACGCCGAACGACGGACGAGGGGTCGAACGAACGACCCCTCCGCCTCCACCTCAACGCCGAATGACGGACGAGGGGTCGAATGAACGACCCCTCCGCCTACACCTCAACCTCTCCGGCTCCGCCTCCGCCTCCCCCTCGACGGGAAGCTCGATCAGCCTACCTGCTCCCGGCATGGGTTAAAGTAGATCCGCCTAACGCCATGGGCGCCCATGACCGCAGTCAAATCCGTCAACTCACCGCCATGACCCGGACTCCCGTCGACTGTGCTGCCACTGTCGCCACGCCGCGAGTACGGACTCCAGAAGCACCCTCGAGACGTGAACAGTACAACCCTCGACAACGTCTTCGGGGATACGACAAGGCCAGGCAGGGCTCAACCCCTCCCCTCGACCGGGGGGGCTCGACCCCTGTCTCCAACCACTCCAATATGGGGACCGTCCCATCCGCCCCGTCCCACTTCAGCTGTGGGATTCGCGCCCGCCTGCGGAAGCTGTGTCGCGACGTGCCACGACGACTTCTACTGTCACCACGCCCCAGAGCACCAGAAGGACGGGAAGGCCATGCCGCCACAGTGATCGACGTCCCTTCGTCAACACTATGCCGCGGACACGCCGCCCATACTACGACAGTTTAGGACCCTGTACCCTTGGGTCTCCCCTTAGTTTATAAAAGGGGACGCCGAGATAGAAGGAGGGAGGCGACACCCGATCTTTTTCGAACACCACGGACTCAGACTCCACACACCCCGTTGCTTGATCGACCCCTCGAGCAGCAAACCGACTGCCTAGGGTAGTCCTGCTAGCCTTAGGCTTCAGCTCGCTCTGAGCGACCCCGTGTAACTCAGCTTGTATCCCCCCTGTACGAGCACTTTGGGTGCGAGATAATACAAGTCATCCTCCCCGCTGGACGTAGGGTTTTCCTTGCCCGAACCAGGATAAATCTTGTGTCCTTCTTGCATCACATCTGGGAGAGGGGGCACGCAATATACAAATTTACTAGTTGATGATCTTGACCCCGGGTCATAACACCGACAAATGCCCTTACTCATTTCTAAACCGCTTTGTTCTTTTGTTAGACATAAAAAAAATCCCCCATTTTACCATCCTATACCTTATGTTCGTATAAATTGCACTCTTCTGGGACGCGGTTTAGTACTGAAAAAATACAGTAGCCTCATTCAACTCTGAACTTTTTTCTACCCATTCCTGCTCTGAGGTCTGAGGCGCTCTGTGCATCCCACGCGGCAATCCAGCATAAATGCATAATAATAATGTAATATAATATATTCAAGGAGACAGATTGGTTTTCCAGTTTGTGCCGAGTATTTTATGCGTTCAATCGAAAGAAAAACAAAACAAAACAACAGGAGGTTCTCAAAGTCGTCTCTGATCTCTGATGGAGCAAGATAGGATATGTACTCGAGCAGTCGAGCAGCAGGATGGGCGCGCGCTGAAGAAATCCTATCCATCCTTCTTGTTCCGCGATGCCCGGCCCGCCGCTGCGACTTGTTTATCTCTGTCTCGCTTCGCTTCCGATCCATCAGAACGGCGCAGTGAGGGCAGCTAGGAAGGCAGGCAATCATCAACATCGTCAGGTGGTTGTCAGCGTACAGCCATACAAAAACACGAGCACAGACTACAGTAAAGCACTAAACAAAGGCCCCCCCGTCAGAGCTGAATCGAACGCAATTTATACCCGCGTTCCGTGTTCCGTCCGGCCGGCCGGCCGGTGTTTCCACTACTCTGCATGACTGCCCTGGTCTGGTGACTACTGTAGATACACGTCCCAAAGCACGCATCATGCGTATGCATGCATGCGTACATGTGCCGCAGAGGAGTCAAGACTGAGGACCCGACCCGATCGATCCAAAGCTGTAGCGGTATACTCCTAAGTCAGTAACAACCTCTGGTCGTCGTTACAGTGGTAAACGCAGCATCCCATTCCACCGATAGTCATCACCATGTTCTGTGCATGTGTGCTGTAGCTAGCCCAGTAGGATTTTTCCACGGGCCGGCCGACCTTATTGCGCGGTGGCGTAGCGTCACGCGCGCGAGCATGGCGGTGGACGGACAGAGACAGCTTAGCACGCAGCGCGTAATACATACGGTAGCGTCCGGAGCACGTACGTGAACGTGCGTGCTCGTCAAAGCGCGCGCGAGTTCCCGGCCCTGGACCGTGGGCACGGCACGGTACGCGCGCGCCTCTGGCCAGTCCGCCTCGCTGTCCCGCCCGGCTATCGACCCCCGAGCTTACTTGCCGCCCCGAGCGCGGACCGCGTCGCCATCCCCGGGGTGGCGCGCGCGCGCGTACGTCATGTCCCTGCCCGTGCCCCCCATCCGGCTGCCCTCGGCGCCCTGCCGGAAAGCGACGCGGCTCGGCGGGCGCGCGACAGCAACGTCCCGATCCCGGTCCCGGCCCCCACGGCAAACCCAGCAACGACGATCCGACGCAGGTACGCCGGCACGCCTACGGCCGCTTAACCCACCACCCGGCCGCGCGCGGGCCGCCTAATTAATCGAGCGCGCACAGCGGCATGTGGCAGATCGCGCCCTGTCGATCGCTGGCCGGCCGCCTCACCAACCCGTCGACCGTCGTCCTCGTCCCCTGGTCTGAATTCGAAGCTTTGGCTACTGACAAGTGACAACGTAGTATAAGGAGCACATTACTGCAAGTCGATGAGTCAAAACGAGTACGTACAGCAAAGTAAGTAGCGGTCAAAAACTAGAGTTACAAACAAAAAACTAAAGATATAAAGGGGCTTGCAGTAAGAGGCAGGCATGTTACATTACGTCGTCGTCGGTCCGCGGGGGACTCGAGATGAAAAACGCCAAGGAAGCTTTTGTACTAGTATCGTCGTCACAAAAGGCGCAGCATTTCCTGCGATGCTGTCCAGTATCGATGGGGGTCACTAGACTACTGTACGTGCGCTATTCTATTCAGGATCAGCAGGGGGCTGTTACTGACCGGGGATCGAGCACACTCACTCGCTAACTACTACGGCTAGCAGCTAATCTAATGAACAAACAAAGCTAATAGGCCACCACTAGCTAGCTACGTACATAGGCCTGTGTAGCTAGCACTTGTGCTGCGTGCACCACTCACGTGCTGCTCCTGCTGCTGATCTTTGTGATTCGTAGCCCACCAAGCCCGGCCGGCCGGCGCTCTCAGTTGTGGATGGGAGGCTTTCGCGTGGCCGGCGAGTAGTCCATGCCGGCGATGTCCATGATGTCCGGGTACGTCTGCCGCTGCCGCGCCACGCTCGGCGAGGCTGGGGAAGAAGAAGCCGCTTCGTGATGGCGCCCTTGCTGCTGCGCGGCCACGCCGTTCACCGTTGTGCTGTGGTGATCATTTCCCGTCGAGTTGCTCTGTACGTACATAAGTAGATCGATATCCAACAAGTGAGTTGCTAGCTATAGATCGGAGTACTGTATAAAACATGCGTGGAAGTGCAACTGCCATGCATGATACTGTGCAGATGGTGTGGTGGCGGACTGGCGGCTGAAAGTTAGCTACCCTGAAAAACTCACACTGGCCTGCTGCTTCGCTTCCGCTGCTGCTTCAGCGTGCGCCAGTGCCTTTTTCACCTTTCCTGCATCATCAAAGGTTACAAATAAACCACCTGTTAGATTAAAAAAAAGGTTGCTGTTGCTGAAGGTAAAATCTAGGTGCCAAAAGCTTCCCTAGCGTGCATTCTATATCTTCCAACTTGATGCAATTGACTACACTGCACGAGACCAAAGGTGGTTACTGTACTACTAATGCCTAGCCGTAGCCGCCGACTGACATGCTGAATTTCCTATTTCTTGCTAGCTAGTACCGTTACATGCTAGCTGTGCAGAGAGTGGAACCGTGGGTTGGTCTCGCACGTGAATAAATGCAGGCATCCACAGAGAGAGTACGAAGAAAAGTTCGAGCAGGAAAGACCAAAGCTGTGTGCAGAGCTAAAATGTGCTTAAATCAACTAGCTAGATTACAAGTACTCATACATAACAGAGATACTGTGACCGGGTGCGGAACAGAACAATGCTACAACTAGCTAGCTAGCTTCTCCCTTTACATTCTCCAAGCCAAGACGATGACGAAGAAGCAAGAAGAGAGAGAGAGAGAGAGGGAAGAACAACTACGGGTAGCTAGTAGGCTAGGGGATGAAGATCGAAAAAGGGTATGTAGTAGAGGTGGAAATGGTTTGCTCGGACAGCTTGGTCAGTGGTGATTAGGCTCATGGCCACTTGGCCCATAGTAATCCTCATGGAATCTCGGCGCCGCATGCGCACTGATCATCACTTCGCTATCCCTGGCAACAACAGGAGTAGGGGTCATCTGCTTCGTTGTACCTGAGCAACGCCCATCGGGAGTGCAGTGCTTCTTCACCGAGTCACTGCCAGCAACGGATGCTTCGGCATCGCCGGCCTTAGGATCGGCCATCTTCTGATTATTGGCACAGAGAGAAGACAACAAGATATATAAGAAAAACTGCAAATCTGATTCAATTTCATCGGTAGGATAGGAAGGAAGTGCTTCGATCACAGTAGCTCTGAGTGCGTCTGTGTATATATACTGACCTTGCTGTTGACTGCTTCATGTAACTGCCTGTCCAGCCTGATTCCTGCTTGGAGAAATAAAGACGAATATGCATGGTCAGATCAGTTCAGGACGGATACACCTCACAAGGAGTACTAATGGCTGAGATGGCCATGCATGAAGCAAGCATACCGTGTGCTCTTGTAGCCAGAAGCAGCAGCATGAGAAGAGCAGCAAAGGAGACAGCAGGAGTCCTCATCTTCATCTCCTCCTGTGCTGTGCTGACCCAAACAAATCGATCGAAGAACAAGAACCAGATGCGGTGGTTTGTCCTGCTTCTGAATGTGAAGTAGCTAGATCGAGCAGTAGGATGGAATGGGAGCAAGCGGCAAGGCATAGGTCAAGTGACCTCAGACGCCTGTATATATATACACCGGCAGTGGTCTCCCCAGGCATTGCCCATTGCAGTCATGGAGCACTGACATGTCAAACTCTCCCCAATTAAGGACAGCTTAAAAACAATTAGGAACGCTGGATCGAAGGCAATTCTTTAATCCAGCGATGTACCGTGGCTGTATCTTGAGTTTTGGTTGGGCTATCACTTTTTAAGGAAGGATGTTCCCTCTAAATTAAAACTCTGTGCTAGTTTAATTTATATATAGAATGTCACTTTGCTTGTCGTGACGCAGTTATATATAAAACTACTCCTAGCTACAATGGCGCAGTAGGTTTGCGGCCACTGATTACTGTTACAAACTCATCTGCAGGAGCTGGGTCTTTGCAGGTTTGCTATGCTTGTTGTGATCACGTACTGCTCAGAAGCCCAAACTCGCCTGGGTTTTTCTGATTTCTGAATCTTAGCAGAAGACGAGGTGTGATGGTCCCTGCTGCCTACAAGTACGGTTGGATTCAGATATGTTACCGTAACTGTGATTCGGAAGCAGGCGACTCCAACTTTTTGTCTTTTGGATCCTCTCTTAGGAATAAAACTAACGGCAGTCTTGAGGAAGGTACTGTTGACTCCAACTCTACATTCTCTGAGGTTATCTCAGATTGAACATTTTTTAGTTGTAACTCTGATATACTGTATAGCCAGAGATTGCAGCTGGCTGGTGCCATTTGCAAACCATCTGTTCCCTACATATTGACAACCATCATCAGAGGTGCTAGAACAGTAGTAATATTTTGCTGATATTGTTACTCTATAAAAACAATAATATATAGCAAGAGAAAGGCATTTAAATACGGATTCAACGTATACTACTATGCTCCCTCTGTATCGGATTTACAAGTCGTGTTGACAAGATTTAGGTCAAATATTGATAATATAAATTATATATTAATAACTTTTACGTTGTTGAGATTGTAAATGTGAAAAATATATGAATAGATTTGTCTTGAAAAACACTTCTATAAAAATATACATATATTATTATTTTATAAATATTTTTTATAAAAACAAGAGATCAAAATTATGTTTGGGAGATCGTGTTATTGTCCTAAACGACTTTTAAATTTGATATGGAGGGAGTATGTCACTGGACTAAATTGGTCGGAACGTGATTGTTGTTTAAAGTCAAAAAAATTTCTCACTAAAAACGAACGGAGGGAGTAGTAGTACCAACTTTTTAAAGGATTATCTTTATATGGTGATACAGTATATGTTGTACAGTATGTAGGAAGTGCAATATATAACGACATACAGTACATTGTTGTGGTGGCATCGTACGTGCGCACGATGCATGTGCTAACAAAAAGAATGTGAAGGAAGTGTACGTTAGTTTGAACAAATTTCGTTCCCAAGGCAAAGCTCTCGAGTTCCAACCGAGTCAATGCCGCTCATACAGCAAACATGCCATGTACCACCAGATCTCGCGGCTCTCCTTCGGACCGGCACATCACCATGTCTCTTGGGCATGGACATGCAACATTATATTAGTATATACTCCGTATGTACGTACAGTACTTCTTACTGACATGACCTACTACACTAAACCCATTAAAAACTAGTTAATCCCTACCGTACCTCAACAGCAGCACGCACATCAGAAGAAAAACACTAGAATAATGCGTTGCATTAGATCCACACAAGATCCTTTGGTGATTGGAAATGTCTCAAATACTATTCTTTTGAGAAGGTCAAATACAATTGGGACCCTCTCAGCATATGCTCCTACTCGCCGGCTACGGAGTACAATGGAGGGTTGAACTGTATACGTCTGTACCGGGCCGTACTCTTTTTTTTTACGGCCCGTACTTTGGCTATAGCTTCCCTGTTTTTGTACTAGCACCCACATGCTTTTGTAATGAACAAGAACACAAGTGTCAGTTTAGTTTAACACAAAAAGGATTCCCCTAGCTAGCTAAAAGTAAGTTTGAAAAACTACCAAACGAGATCAGGTTTGTACTATGAAGATACACTACAGAGGAGTGGTACTCCGTAGACTAGTACTAGAGCATGCTTGCAATGCATGTGTGGTAAAAGTTGGTGATGGAGTGTAAAAAAACTAAAAAGAGCCGGTGGCGGTGCAGACGTTGGAAGGGGAGTGGAGTAGAAGTGGAGGCCCAGGTAATTGGGAGGAGGCAGTACTGTGGCCTTGGCCTGGCCTGGCCAGGTGGGCGTGGGAGTTTGGGCACGTTGGAGCTTGGCCACCGTACCAGGAGCACTGGGGCATGCATGTAGTAGGCGTATCGTAGGCTCTCATCAATTCAAAGCTGAAAGCTGTGTGGATCAGGAGGTGTGTATGGTGGTGTCACTGCTCTGAGCCTCTGACTGGTGAGTCCAGGTGGCCGGCCAGGTGGGAAGAGACCCGATAAATCATCCATCCCGACGGCGCCTTTGACCAGATGCTGTTCAAATCCCGGGGACGCACGCCGCGCGCGCGTGAGAGGTTACGTTACGCGCGGCGCGCTCCTGTCCTGTGCACGTACTGTACAGTATATTGTTGGTTGGCATTTAATTTTTAACATAACAACGGCGTGTTTCCATGCAGTGCCGCGCCGATTCATCATCTCTCCGCACCGCACCGTACGATACGAACCGGTCACCGGAGACGCATGCTGCGTTGCATTGCATTGTATCCAGACTAAGCCAGGGCAAAATATCCGATACCCATTAGCCGAACCCGAATTATTCGAACCCGAACCCGAATTACTCGAACCTGAGGACCCGATCTTAAATTCAGATAGTGATTTTGATTACCTGAAATTAGTTTGAGTAATTCGGGTAGTATCTTCCGGTACCCAAACTACCCAAAGTTTTGTATGTGTCTTTAAATTTATCATGTATTATTAGTTAAACACTTGAACTTATCACTTTATTAAAATATAATTCTCTCTTCTTGAACACATGACTATAATATATTATTCTCTATAAATTGTTGTTGAAATTCTATACATTTGGTGCTAAAATTATGTATAAATTTCTACTAAATTTTTATCTAATTTGTTGATTTATGTAAAATCAGGTATATCGGGTAATATCCGAACTCGAACCTGAATTATTGGGTACCCGAAATTACGGGTAGTGTTTTTTCGGAACTAATTTCAAGTAGCAGTTTTCATTACCCGAATTTTGAATTACCTGAATTACTCGACCCGAACAAATTGGGTAACTCGAACGCCCAGGCCCTTGTGGCTGTACGTTAGTACGTACGTACCTCCTGTCCGCGCGCACGAAGAGACGATGACCACGGCCGGGGCAAATGCGGGCCAGCCTCCACACCACTAGCTCAAACTAAAGGGCCGAGGAGGCCGCGCCGTCCAGTCTCCTCCTGTCTCCACTTCCGTGTACGATCGGGCCGGGGGACGCAAAAAAAGGAAGCCCTCCTTTTCCTCTTATGCATGCATGGGGCGACCGACCGAGGAGATCAGGCGCGCTTTGCACTGTGCCACTTGGCTCAAGGCGAGCCTGCCCGGCAAGGCCCGGCCTGGTTTACCTTCAAAATTCTAAAACTTTACAAGATTTCCTATCACATCAAATCTTTAAATGTATACATGTAATATTAAATATAGATAAAAAAATATAACTAAGTACATAGTTTATCTGTAATTTACGAGACGAATCTTTTAAAATTGGCTACTCTATGATTAGACAATAATTACCATATACAAACGAAAGTGCTACAGGACTTTACGTCCAAATATTTTTGGATCTAAACAGCCCCCGCTCCGGCGCGGTGATGGCGCGGGTCGCCCGGCCACGGCGCGCGCTCTCGCGGTTTTTGATGCGCGCCGGATCGATTGGACGTCGGACACGGATAGTTGATCGCCTTGTGGGGGATGTAGCTGGGGTACCTAGCTGCTGCCTGCTGCATCTGCACCACCCGCGGCCATGGGCCAACTGTGTAGGCAAGGCTACGAGCATTATCCGCTGGCTCTGGTCTCTGCTAACGCCAAATCAGCAAGGTCAAAGAACCGACTGAGTTCACTTGTACATACATAGTATAATCCCTTTAATTTTAGGTAAAAAAAATACTCCTGTAAAATAGAAGTATAAATTTGTACAAAGTCAAACTTTTTCAAAATTTAACTAAGCTTATTTTTTTCTCGGATAATATTTCCGTATCATTAAGAAAAAATAGTTTAACCGTAGGACACGCTTTTGATGAGCGCTAGAGGTCTTCCAGCTTTGACCGGAGACCTTCCTTATAAAAAAATAACTAAGCTTATATTACCTTCATCTCAAATTATAAGACATTACAAAAATCTTAGAGAGTCAAAGTATCTCAAATTAGACTAAATTTATATAATAATATAATAATTTTTATTATGTCAACTAAGCATCATTAGATTTTTCATCTATTATATTTTTATAGTATACCTATTTGATGTCATAAAATTTTATAACTTTATTTATAATATTGGTTCCTTATTAAAAAAACTATAATATTGGTTAAATTTGAGATGCTTTGATTCTCCAAAATTCTTGAAATGATATTTTGGAATGGAGGGAGTAGAAAAGAGTAATAATATTTACAATATTAGACAATATACTCCTTCCTTAGAAAAAGTAAAACTTTATGTCAAGGTCAAAGTTTTGTCAACAAATATCATCGCTGGTGATAGGAAGCGCCCGTGGACAAAAGTTGCCACGAGATATAGGCCAACAATGCAACGAGGAACCAAACAAATTTGAGTTCAACCAAAATTATGCAAAAGTATTATTAATCTTTCTGATGAGCAAATTAATTATCAAATATATTTCATAGAAAATTAGTTTAGATGTATAAATATAAATATTATTTTCTTAAATTTGTTCAAACTCAAGAAAGTTTGACCTGTTTTCAAATATAGAATTACCTTTTTTTTTTTAACGGAGGTACGTATTTGGAAGCTAGCAGAGCCAGCCGCAGTGGGTTAATGCTGTGGTTAGCCCGTCGATTCGAGGAGCCCAGCTGCTGTGTCCGGCAGGCCGCCGGTACTCACGTACTACAGCACGTCGTCGTCTCCATCAATCGCCATGTCCATCTCAGATCAACCGAGGCAGTTCATCGACCGATAGATCCGTGACCGGCCGGACCTTTCCTGCTGCCACTGCAGTGTCGCAGGCATCGGGAGGCACAAGCTGCTGCTGTCACGAACACGATGTGACGCAACTAGGAAACCACCACGGCGATGATGGACGCCCGGATTCCGATGGATCGATAGGCGACGGCGACGCGAGCGCCAGGTATGGCCGGGTCTTGCTGGCGGTTACCTTGCTAGCCGTACAGCGGGGCATGATACGCTTTCGATCGCGGCGCCCCGGGCGGCTGGCGGCCTGCTCCGTCGTCGTCGACGGACGGCCAAATGGAACAAACGTGTCCGGTGTGGGCAGTGTGCCGGACGAGCTAGCATCGTGTGCGCCCCGCCGTGTCGGCGACGGCGTCGCACGCCATTGCCTGCCTGAATATGGCACGCACGCACGCGCGCGCATGGCGATGCGCCGGAGGATCCTGTTCGTCCATGGCATGATCCGACGGTCCAACACATGTGCAATTAGTCACCACGGAGATCCTTTCATGTCGTGCATCGATTCGAGATAGACACGGCGCCGAGACCAACCACGATTCACGCAGATCCGATTCTTCTTCTGATTTGATAACGAGAGCTCGATCGTGTGAACATGGTACGTCTCAGGTGGCGAGCCCCGGCCGGTCGGTGGACCTTTCCGTGCTGGGAGCCCGGCGGCGCACGCAACAGTGAGACCCATGCAGATGCAGCAGCAGGTGCGTTCGTTTTTCCACGGCGCCGCGCGCTGACGCCGACTCTCTGTACCGCCCCCAACTCAACCGACGGGTCGTTGGCCATGGCCCGTCGTCGGCCATTGGGCGTGGCCACGCGCGGCGCTGTCGTCTGTTGTCGACTTCGCCCCGCGCGCACGCCGCACTGTCCGGGGGACAACGTCGCTAACGCACGGCCGCGAGCGGATCGGATCCGTTGGTCGCTCGCTGCATGCGCGCGCGCGCACGCAGGCACGCGCCGTGGTCGCGGCCGGCCCCGCGGGCCTCGCGTGTCGTCGACATGTCCCAGCCCGTCGGCACGGCGCCATTACTGCGTTGCTCTCCCGATCGACGCATGCATGGTCCGGTCCCCGGCCGATACGGACCGCACGGACGGCTCCAGCCACGCCGCCCGGCCCCGCGCTGCCGATGGCCAGACGGATTTTTTCCCCCACATGCCACAGGTGCAACCGTACGGTTCATCGGCGATACGCTAGCGGCTGCCGCTAGCTCGATCACCTGCGTGCGTACACGGTAGACGGACGTGCAGGACCCGTCTCGGTCTCAGGCAAGTAGAGTCGTTTGGCCAGGGAGGGAGGGAGACAGTGTGGTAGCTAGCTGCCGGTACGCGCGCCTGCAGACATGGGGTCCATGAGATGAACGCGCCGTAGCGTACCGGGAGCAGGCCGTGCCTACGTGCCCGTGGCCGGACAAGGCAGCAGGAACAGCACGCTGCCGTTCTGGTGAGGCTGTCGACAGTTTGGTGGATAAGCATGGACCTACACCTGGAGAGTGGAGACACATGGTCGATCGTCTGGTTGGCATCAAGATTATGCATGTCGCATACATATTCAATAGGGTCGTACTACATGTCCATGCATTACATTTGAACGATTTGACAACAATTTCATACATGATTGCCTGGAATCGGTTATTGGTATGTCAGAGTACGGTACAATATTATAGAGGGAACAAAAAATTTAGAGACCATATACTGAACCCATTTTTGGGCATGTCCTAGATGATGTTAGGAGAAGGAAGCAAAGAAAGAGAGTCAGAGCGTCGCCTGAGCCATTCTGTCGAACACGTTGAGCACGCTATGGATGGTAGTAGCGTGATCTAAGAGAGACAATGTATGGTAGTAGCGGTTTGGAGAAAGCTATTTGTCGCTAATATCAGGTGCCAGGATAAAGATTTTGCATTTTCCTACACTTCGAAAGATACTTGCATTAATGATGTAGTGATGTCCTTTATATGCTTTACTCGTTCCAATATAAATTTTCCTCCCAAGTGCATACAAATCTCTACATTGCTCACATGTCTTAGTTTAGCAGAAAATGGCAGGTTCTCTATCGATTCTTTAAAGGGTGTCAAATTACAAAGGTGGCATGCCTAATGTATCAGCTAAGAAAACTGTAACCGAAAAAGAAAAGGAAAACAAAGAGAGAAGAGACACGATCAGTCTATCACTCTACTGTAAAGCTTGACAACAGTAAACAGCCAGCGATGCAGACTTCTTCCTACAAGAATGTTGACAGCACAGTACGTGGCATGTCAATTGCCAATGTCCTCCAAGCTGCTCAGAAATTCCCCAGTTTCTTTCAAGCATCCAAACATATTTATTCTGAATTTTCTCCTCATGGGTCTGCATGGTACTTCCCTCAACAAGCTTGTCACCAGTTTCTCAGATTTTGTTAAGCATTTTGAGGCTCAAGAGAATCAACCTGTACCTGACCAAGTTGCCACTGCATGCCAAATCTGTTACGAACAACCAGCTCATAATCAAAGGAGAACCAGATTCATGTTGCTAATAGGTAAGCTAATAAGTTGAGTTAGCATGCCATGATCGCCATCCATAATCCATCCCCTGGCAAGCAGTTTGTCTGCTGTGACGACTGCACTGAAGTTCTGCATTCCATCTGAAGTTCTGCATTTCAACTTTCATCCCAATTTAATTCAGTAACAAATGAGTTAAAAAATTGAGTCTGATATGTCAACTTGGCTGAATAAGTACTTGAAGTATTCCTGCTCCACGTCTTGCCATGAGTCTGTTTAGCGAGTTGAAGCTGACTGACCAAGGACCTTATAAACTACATGGGCTTTGTTTCATTGCTGATTCTTCTTGGTCCTTTCATCCACTTCTTATGTCAACTTGGGTGGAGGTCCATGAGCATATCATAATTCTATTTCCAACAAATGTGACCATGTCCACCTATGATTTCAGGAACAGTAATTCTCTGGAGGCCCATCCCTTGCACAGATTTGTCAGATAATAACCTAATAATAATTGGCAACAATGCAATAGGATTCAGTCTGCCTTTAATTCCTTGTAAAATCCATGAATTCATATTAGACCCCCTTCAATAAAAAGCAGCCTATATTTGGGAACATGAGCATATTCAAATCACTGTTTCAATGATTACAATGGTTAGTAGAACAAGATCATGTCCATCCCTGTCTATCTCTCAGAAATCAAAGCACACCACTAAATGTGTTATCACTATCAGACTCTGATTCTGGCAGCTTAGTCCCCAGCTCTTTCCTTGGCTTAGGTGAGAGTCCCTTTGCAAGCATTTCCTCATCATACTTCCTAGCCAAATCCACCATGCCCTTTTGCAGTAATGCATCAATAAGTGCATTGTATGCAAATGCATCCGGACTAAGACCCTGCTCTTCCATTGCCTTCCACACATTGAACACTGGCCGAAGGAACCCCCAACGCCCAAACCTCTTAATAAGCATGACATATGTGTCCATCCTTGGCTGGCAACCCCTCTGAAGCATTTTCTCAAACAGTCCGAGGACCTCCTGTGGGCGGCTCAAATACTGGAAAAAGCAATGGTACGTGAGCACGTCGGGCTTGCAGCCAGTTTTGTGCATCTGCTGAACAAACGCATACCCTTCCTTGAACCTACCCTCCTTGCAGAATAACTTGACAATCGCATTGTAAGTGGCAATATTCGGCTTGCAACCAGCATCAACCATCTGTCTGTACAACCTTACAGCAGAATCGACGCCCTCTGCGAACCCAACAGCATGGATCGCAGTGTTGTAAGCAACGGTATCGATTCGAACGCCTTTCTGCTTCATCTCCTTGAAAATTTTGAACGCCTTCCACGGTTTGCCTGACTTAGCAAGGGCATCCATGTATATCGAGTAGGAATGGAGGTCCTTGGCAACGCCGCGGCGGTCCATGTCGAACCAGAGCTGTCGGAGGCGCGCCCAGGCGCGGGTCTTAGCCCACCCACGGAGGAGCAGGTTGTGGGTCTTCGTGCCAGGCGGGAACGGCGGCGGGTCCTTGCCGAAGCATAGGTGGTCGGCCTCGTCGACGCGGCGGTGGTCGCAGAGCGCGTCGACGAGGAGGTGGAAGGAAGCCTCGTCGCGGAGGCCGATGGAGGCGGCGGTGGAGTCAAACGCGCGGAGGGCGTCGTCGACGAGGTTGGCGGCGGCGAGGCGGTTGAAGAGGGCGCGGAGCGCGGGGCGGAGGAAGGCGGGGTCCCCGGGATCGTGGTGGGAGAGGAGGAGGGAGGTGGCCAGCGGGAACTCGAAGTGCTTCCCGAGGATGTCGACGGCGCGAGCGAGGGTGGCGGCGGTCGGGGGCAAGTTGGCACCGGCGGGGGATGCGGACCAGTGGAAGAAGTCGAGCGCCCGGCGCCAGTCGTTGGCGTAGAGGGATAGCGTCTCGAGCACCGCCGAGGCGTCGAGAGAGGACGGCGGGGTGGGGGTGAAGGCGGGCGCGGGTGCGGGCAGGGTGGAGAAGGGGAGAGCGAGGCGGCGGTGCCGCCGGACGAGGAAGAGCATCTCACAAAGAAGAGCAGCCGGAGGCAGCCGATTCCTTCAGTGCCGAGACTAGAGATGCATTGGGCCAGTGGCACTTGCGGATTTGGCCCGACCCAGCCCCAAACCGGCTGCTAGTGGTAGATCTATATATTGAATAAAAAAAATTTAACTTCCTATAAACTTCCCAATCCATCCGTAGGATTTTTTTTTCAAAAAATTATAATTTTATAACTTGGGTTCCTCAAGTCCTGATGTGTCTCTAGATTTCGCTGAAGGAGACAAAAGATCACTGAACACAGGAAGATACGTGTTCCGGCTGAGAAACTTGGACTTGATATATAATCAGGCAAAAACTGTAATACATTTTCATTTCCATAGACGTCAAGCAGGATATACCTCCGTTATGGTATGTCTGTTCGTGGTTACAAACCTTTACAAACATTATCTTCTGCAGCTCGCGGCTGTCATTGAATTTTGTACAGAATCTACAGACGAGGCAAAGTACAATTACAAGCGAGTTCAGTGTGATTGTTTCGTTAGTCAGCATCGTCGACACCAAAATCTGGTTCTGGGGGTTTCGGTAGCCTGACAATGGTAGGGACAGCCTTGCTTCTTAGCCTGTGAACCCCACGCATGGCGTTAGCAGCGAAACGAGATGCATAGATAGTCGCCCCAAGGCTAGGGTGGCTAATGCTTGGCCGGCTTGCCGCCTCTTCTTCTTTGCGCCGCTGTTCTGCCATCTTCCTCTTGTAATAGCGGCGCCATGCCGCTTGGATGAAGCATGCCGCCCAGGTCCTCCATTGCTGGGAATAGAATCGGAATGTGTGCTGTACTTGCCTGCTATGCAGCCTCCTGAACTGACTAGCCACAAATTTGAGCTCTTCTGCACATAGGGCAAACGCTTCAACCTCTGTGAGCGCCATAACGGTCCTACTCGAAACTGGAAAATTAGCAGCTGACTTAGGATCCAATGCCCAAGTGAGCAACTCATCACCACAGAACGATCCTTCCTTTAGCTGGACCTTGTTAAAGAATCCACTCCGCCCACCATCAGTGGTTACACTCTCCAAACAACCATGAAGAATAAAATGCATCTCATCCACTGGATCACCTTCTCTCAAAACGAATTCATTTTCTGTGTAGAGTGCAGGTCTTAACCGCTCACATATTGCATCCAATAATCGTTCATCCATATTTTCAAACAAAGGCACCTATCAGTAGCAAAAACAAAATGAGAATAATAAATACTCCATAACTGAAATCACTGAACAAAGCAGAAAATAATAGTTTAAGCAGCCATAATGTACCCTTTTCACTAAGCCCAAACAAAGATGCCGCTTGATATCCCTCCTAAGATCTTTTGGAAGAGTTTGAACCAAACTTTCTTCATCTACTCCCCTGGTTTCCAACCACCGATAACGTTCATACTTCCTCACCCGATGTCTGATTGCCGGTGGCAGTGAACGGTGATGCATCCACTGCTCAGCATCACGTTTCTTAACTCTCATCTCTTCAAGGCGTATAGCAACAGATTGTAGGTAGCTCTGTAGAAATTCAACTTGGAATCAAGCAAAGAAAGAGGAAAGGCTTAAAAGAATAAAAAGGGGAACAAAACAATATATCACTCTACCTGCATGTTACCAATGAGAAGAGCAAAAAGAATTAGTCCAAGGACACATATTGCTATAGAGAACAGCACTTCTCCAGGATATGTGCTTGTCAAAAGCCCTTGACCAAGTGTGCTGTCAAATGGAAATGGAAACTAAGTTAGCAGGCATAATGCGCTCTGAAGTAGAACATACAATGATGACAGCGAATCTTGTGAACCTACAGCAGCTAGAAAGCATATTTCAAGTTTTCAACAGCCAAGTACAGGAACCCAATTCACAGAACAACTTAAATGTGAAGTCCTGAACCTAAGAAGCGGAGCTGCAAACCGATCAGTTTCTGATTCTATCCCAGATTGGCCACTCATCTGTGGTTTACTCGTGTAAGCATTGATGATACCATTCTGTTAGACATAAACAACATACAACCACCACTTTCCAGCTGTTACTATAGCTCACCCTTTTTTTTTCGAACACGCATGAGAACTGTGTATCATTTATTAAGAAGAATGAAAAAAGGTGGTCTTACAGCACCACACACAAACCGACACCCACACACTCAAACTTAGTACAGAACCTCTCACTAGCAGATTAAGAAACCTGACCCTTGACCAAAAGAAAAAACCAAGAGTTTACTCATTGTTAGGCACTGGTGCCAGGAGATGTGATACTCCTTGAGCACCGGCCAAACTCCAAAGGTGCAGCTCATCTCTCAGAGAAATCAAAACATCCTCAAGGTTAGGATTGATTCCATCAAAGACACATCGATTACGATGATTCCATAGCGACCAAGCACCAAGGATAATTATGGTGTTAACCCCCCCCCCCCCCCCCCCACAAGTAGAGGGTTTAGGGCTAATGATTTAGTTTTTGTGAACACTGCATAGGGTTATCCTATTAAAGAAAAGGGCAGCCTAATGCTGTGAGTTACCACATGATTGCAGTATCTTGCAGCTTTATTATTAATTTTAGCTCAAAAGGTATAATGCTAAAAAAAAAATAGATATATACATTGGACAGATTTTAACTACGAAAACAGATTTTACTCAGTTACCAATCCTACAGCACATGTTCTTCAGTATATCTACAGATCTGATCAGCAATTTGGCTGCAACCCATGTGGTTCTCGATATCTTCCTAAACTAGGTGGATACCCCGCGCCTTGCTGCGGGTATTCCAGAGCCATGGCGGGCCACGGGCCAACCACGGCGGCTGGGGGAGTGACCGATCTTTGGCGTAGCCTCGTTACAGGGTCATCGTAAACCTTAGTGGTTTCGAAGCATTTCACCCGAGGTCTCACTCAACCGAACCCTCTCCTCCTAATATACCGGAGGGGCATCTCCCCTACCAGGAGTTCTAAAAGTTCTGTGTATGGATCATTCAGGCGTTTTGAAGGGCCTGAGAAAATCCATGTGATATGCACTATTGCCACGTTTTTCTCAGAAACACTGGTTTCGGGTATTCCAAAGCCACGGCGGGCCACGGGCCAACTGCGGCAGCCGGGGGAGTCACCGGCTTTCGGTGGAGCCTAGTTAGAGGGTCCTCGTAAACCTTAGTGTTTTTGAAGCCTTTCACCCCGAGGTTTCACTCAAACGAACCCTCTTCCCATAATATACCCGAGGGGCATCTCCCCTCCCAAGAGTTCTGGTAGTTTTGTGTATGGTTCCTTGAGGCGTTTTGGAAGACCTCACAAAACCCATGTGATATGCAGTTTTACCACATTTTTGCTCAGAAACACGGGTTTCGCCCATGGAGGCGCATGAGCGAGTTATCGAAATATATCTTATCGAAATATATCCATGTGGGGTCTTGTTTTGTAGAGTTTCTTGCGAGGAACACCATGGTACAATTGGATTTTAATTATGATACTTGGTTTAGGTGCTATGGCTTTTTTTATATTTCAAAATGAAATAGCTAGTGGGGAGATAAATGAGGGTTAGTGGGCTGATGACATCACCTGATGTAAGATGACATCACTTTTAGCAAATCCTCGAATCTGATTGGAGGGGACCCTCTAAGTGGGTCTTAGCAATATAGGAGTAGTAGATAGAACCAAATCACCTTTTTATGCACCTTGAAGATACAAAATTGATCTATATTGGATTATTAGTTTTATATGTGCAACTTCATGCATTACAATGCACGTGAAATGCCTACGAACACCATAACCTCCTTCAAAGGCCCTTAAGATTCCCAATTATTTCCCACATATTTACTGCAGTTGTATCTCAATTGACCATTATGTACAAAACAAAAAAATAGCTGCATTAGCTACATAGATAACCTTTTTTCATAGAAAAAGGTGACAAATTGAATTTAATATCCTATTAAGACCAGATAAAAAGCAAGCTTGTAATTCTAGCAAGCCATGCTCAATTTATGAACACTTTTTTACAGCAAGATTTTATGGACATTGTTCAGCTTCACGATTATCCAAACACATTTAAATTCTGCGTTATGAAAACTATCATAAATAACAGCAATGAAGTACCTTAGATTTTGCAATCCCCACCAGAAGCAATAACATAATTTTGAGATGAAATTTCCTGGAGCAAGTATTTGAGAGACCAGTGCTTGCTCATAAATGCCAAAGTTGAAAGGATTATTTTGACCACCATCGCACATGTTGAATACTTGGGTACCATTAGCCTTAAACCAACTATCATAGATGTCATTATTATTATTATTATTATTATTATTGCAGTACAAGTAGCTGCTATTACATCCAATGTTGGGATAATGACAGTACAGATGCCAGCAATCATCTTCACGTTCTATGGTTAGAAAGTACCATAAAGTACCGACATTCTGCAGCAAATAATACATATAGAAACTACAGCATAAGTCATGGGTATAAGAGATTGTTTCAATGAACGAATGCAAACTAATGAGTTTTCTTGTGTCACAGATAACATGTATAAAAGGTGCAGCATAAGCCATGGGAAACATGATTGCTCATAGAAACCTATGGTATGGGGAACACTATTGATGTATAGTGCTGACAGCGAGTATTTCTTTTACACATGTCAAAGGAAAATCTAAAATCAATTAAACAAAGATGATGTTTAAAATATATGCACAAGATCTCATTTTACATCTAAGAACTAACATAATGGCCAAAGGATTCAAAGTTTCAAACAGTTTCAACTGGAATATGTGCCACAGTTTTTTAACAAATAGTTTAAAAGTCATCGGTTATTTAGAATATAAGAGAATCCCAGGTAGATATCACTGATATTGTAGTCAAAGATCGACCTCATTGCTGCTGCCTGCTTCTGTTGAGTAAAGAATGTGGAAAATATAATTGATAGTACATAGCTTATGGAAGCACTTACATGCCCAGCCAGCATAAACCATAGAAGATAATAAGCAGCACCAGCCCAAGCAGCTTCAATAAAAACACCAGCTGTCCTTTTCAAATCTGTGGTCACAGGGAATATTCGAAGCAACCTTGGAATGTATTGAATCAAAACAACCCAAACCAGTGCAGTTTTCGTAGTCAGTACATCTGGACCATCTGGAATGTTGAGATATCTCCATACAACAATCTGTGAACCACCAACAGATAATTTAAGGTAAGCTGGGAAATTATTAGAACCAAAAAAGCTTCTGAATGTGAACAGAAAGATCATAAATTCAGCTCGCAATTCGGATGGTCTTATGCATGCATGTAACAGTATTAAGGCTTGATCAAGTAACGCTGCACAAGGACGCAAGGTAGTGAAGCAATAATTTATGTTTCAGATATGGACTAAATGCTGCATAGAAATGTAAATGTTCTATGCTGATGAAGAGCAATGAGATTAAAGGTGACTATAACATAATGTAGTACTACCACCTTCATTCCAAATTGTAATACATTTTGGCTTTTCGATACATAGATTTTGTTATGCACTTAGGTCTAAATACATAGTAAAAGCAATGTATCTAGAAAAGCCTAAACAAACATTTGACAATTTGGAACGGAGGACATAGTAAATTACAGTGAGGTATACATTCAGTGCTCACATAGATTGGATTGTGGGAATTCAAATTCTGGAGGACAAGGGAATAGGGTTGACTACGATGAAATTCTTTACTGATGTCAATGCATATTATAGCTTATTGTTGTCCTGGCTATCATATGGAGAACAAAACTTATTTTAACAGAACTTGAACCTCGAAAGCATCATCAGAAAACATCCTAACTAAAGAGAACAGAACTTATTTTAATAGAACTTGAACCTCAAAAGCATCATCAGTAAACCTCTTAGATAAGAAAATGCAAATTGGAAACTTTATAAAGCACAGCTTCTTCTCTGCAAATGAAACTAACTTCTATTGATAAAAATAGGACAGAGCTTTTGTTGCTGAACATCTGTAATTACTTCCAACATCCACTTCTAAGTACTAAGGTAACCAAATGAACTAGATATTAGAAATGCTGACACACTAAAAAATGTCAAAAAACTGGTACAGCAATTATTACATTAGCTGACACCAAGAGAGAAGGGGATGTACCTGTGGAAGTGGTAGCAATGCAACAAAGTCCATTGCAAAGTAACTTTTAATGTATCGCTTTGCAATTAGCATTGGATCAATCACAAGCTCACCGGTCCCAAACACTCGTGAAGACGGAGCAACATAAGCAGTGCGGAATTGAAGACACACACGTATAAGGTACACAAAATCAATAACCGTCCGTATTATTGTTGATGTCACTGCCAACTTTTTATCTATACCAATGCATTTTGAATCATTGATGATGGGTAGAAAGAAGAATAGTGGATCCACTGCAACAGCAAAAAGACAAGACGAGAAGAAAACCCAGTTCATTCGAAAAAGAAATTTGTCCTGGGGATCAAATATAGTTCTCTTATATGATTTAAGATCTTCTGCAAAAGCTGTCTTAGGAGCACCAGAAGTAAGTGACTGTCTAAGTGACTTCAGCCTTCCAGAGCCTTTGCGGACCCCTGACAAGAAAGACCTTAGTGCATTAAATGAGCCATAACCAAACCCAGGCATGCTGGACCTCAAGGTGCTCCTGCCTCCCACTTCAGAAGGTACAGATGACCTAGGACTTGACTCATCCAGCCTACAGAAAATATGGTGATTGGTGATACAACTAAAAAAAATAAAAAAATAGCTCCAACAGTTCAACACAAAGAACATGGAAATTCTATGCGGTGCAAGAAATTTCAGGTCTATAAGACATTTGACAAAAGCATTTACTACTTTATCACTCCAGAACACTCAACATGAGGCAACTCTCACAGGTCTGACAAAAATTATTAGCTGGTAAAGTGGCAAAGACCTATTCGAACTAGGATAAAAAAAACAGATTTCTAGGGTAACACAAAACAAAAATAGTAAACAAATTTGAACTTCTTGAAGCTGAAGAGGGCAAATGATAAACTATAGGAAGAACAATTTAGGAATACTGTTGCAGCCATGGATTGTACAGAAATATTATCTTCCAGAAATAGGATTTCCAATATAAATGGGGAAATGGGCAATACTACATGAAACATGCTATACTCCCAAAGATAATATTAATAGATGTAAAATCATTGTAGAAGTGTCCTTAAGACAAATAAACCAACCTAATAAACTTCTCTCTGTGCCCATCCATGTATTGAGCTTTTTGACTACTGTCAAACATCTTCGGGGAAGTTGGAAATACAATAAAAAATGCTGGAAATTGAGCCAAATATGACAATGAAATAGTTAGTTGCCAGAATTACCCAGAAGGGATAACAAACACAGAAGGTACATAATTACATATCAAGGGAAAGGATAAAGTAGTAAATCAACTTGACACATTGGGTGAGTGAAGTATAAATAATAATGCTGGGAGTTACTAATATATAAATAGTCGATATAACCTTTCAGATATGTAACCCTTTGATAGTTTGATTCTACAATTTGAACTACTAATATGCTTTCTTTGGGCTTCAAATAGGTAATATGTCAAACAAAGACATTTTCATAAGTCAGACAAATGACATTTTCTTCTATTTAGCTTTCCATTCAAGTAGAGCTGAAAACTCAGGAATACAAGATAAGCATCCTATGGAAACTTCCAGGATCACATAAGGGCAGAATGCATCATAGATACTCTAAACAAAAACACTCCAAAGATTAGTGAACCTATTAGTACAAGAAGGATGCTTTCACTTAAGAGCATTACCGCAGATATAAATATTACAGGACACTTCTGCCCCATCTACCACGGGCCATAGGACAGCAAAATAAGAAGAGAAAATATCGATACACTTGAAGTGCCTACATTTCTCTACAAAAAGGGATCCTAGTCCTCTAAGTCCTAACACCACAAGTAGCAATGAATTGACACCCAAAAAAAATCATGACACCGAACTGAAATTTCCATCGCATGCATAAAATGTTTCTTTTTCTTATACACAATGCTCACCAGATTGAAGAAAGCTACAATAAAATGAGGCCACAAATAACTCATCGTGCCAGAATTAGGGATACAGACTCTAAATCAAGAATTCAAAAAACACATTTTACAGATACTGCAGAACTTTCGAAACTAAAACCATGGTGAAATCGATGTCAAAGAAAACCAGCACAGTAGCATACCTCTGGCTCAATGGAGGTCTGGAGCTGATGACAAAGGGTATTTGAAATCCTCTGCAGCTCCAAGGTTGTGCCAAACTGATAATGAACCCGCTATTCCAGGAACCTATTTTCATATCAACACTTGTTGCATGTTGTCAGAAGCCAACCGCCCACCCCTGCACACCAGAAACACCCTGATCCTGATACAATTGACCAACAAGCACAATCAATACACGCAAAAAAAAAACAGTGATACACTGACCAACAAGCACAATCAACACCCCCACAAGAAAAAGTAATACACCTCACGGATAAAGCATGGGCACAAAGAAATGGCAAGTACGGTAGCCAGCAATATCAAGCTACAGCTAAGCTTTTCACGAGCAGCGCTGGGCAATCGTCATCACTGTTTGACTTCCAAGATTAGGGGTGCCGCGGGAGCAATAGACGCAGGGCTAGGCCTCCGTTTCCACGCGCGACTAATAACAGCGGTAGCAGCCGAACTACTGGAGTCGCCGTCCTCTCGCAGGCTAATTCAGATCTAGTCGTCTAGGAAGAGGGCGCGAATCATAGCTCCCAGAATCAAACGGACGGTTTCCCGACGAACTCCGCGCGGTGGAAGGGATCCGGGAAGTATTTCCAGGAACCGAGAGAGTAAGACGGGTACCTGGGCGCCGTGGGGCGGCGGCGGCGTGCGGATTCGAGCTTGCTGGCGCGAGTGCGCCGCTGGGAGTCGGGTCGGAGGTCTGCGAGCAAGCGAGCAAAGGGGAAAGCACGGGAGCGGAGCGGGGAGGGGAGGCGAGGCGACAGGCGAGCGAGCGAGGCAGTCAACGAGGCCTCTGCCAGTCTGCCCTCCTTCGGTTACTCCGACCGTGAACCGTTCGACGCGGGGACGGGAATGGGCACAAGAGGCGCAGCCGCAAATTGACCGCGGCTGCCCGGCTGGCGGCCACGTCGAGGCCCGTGAGGCCTCATGGGAGCTAGCTAGTGGGCCGTCGGGGAGCTGTGGTCTGGACCTGGTGGGCTGCCCAGGGAATTTCAAAACAAAGTTTCATTGGGCTGACCGGCCCTGTCGACCCAGTCGCATTTTATTTTATTTTTGTTCTTTTGTTGGAGATGAGAACCACGGGAATATTCTGTCACGGTTCTTTTTTAACACAGAGGTTCCTTTGGATCAGGTGGCCAACCTTTTTGTTTTTACCCGAAGTCAATGATGCTACGATGCTCGAGATTAGTAGCGTGAGTGCATGTGCGTCCAAGTGCCATCATCGATTAGTTTTAGGTCTAATTTGACAGAGCTTTTTTTCATAATTCTTAAGGTTTGCCTTTTTTCTTCTCCGACGAAGTGATTATGTAGAGAAGCATGATGGAGATCAGGTGTCAGTCAATTCTAAAGCGATCCTAGTAGTGATTGAATGGGGAGCAACGAGGAGTGATGGAGAGAGTTGTTTTTACTCCCAACTCGTAGTCTAATAAGCAGAGAAGTAATTCTCGTCAGCTCAGCACTACATATTCTAATTGTATGTTAAACGTTTAGTAACGATTTGTGGAATCTGCTTTGAAGGAAGTGGGGAGTGGAGCCCTGCTAGTAAGTGAATAAGTGATTCTCGTCAGTTCTTGACCAGAATCCAGTTGTATTTTAAGAGTTTGTAGTGATTCACAAAATTCGCTTAAAAAGATTAGGAGCGGACGTCTGCCGCCAAACTAGCACTTATGCTTCAGCATTTGGAGTTAAATAGATATATAGTGTTTTGATTGAAAAAAACAATAAGTGCGCTAAAATGGACTCTTCACTTCAGCCAGGAGCATATGCGGGCACCTCCTCCTTTTTGACAACAAAACGTATAAAGCATGGGAACTGCCATGTGCCAACTGCCAACGCCTTATGCATTCAGCAGGAGTGTGAGATAAATGGATGCCATCTCCTCCGTACCTCACTACGTGGTACATACTCCAGTGTGCGCTCTCCATCGCTCCTGGAGATTAGTATGAACAACAGAACAGGTTGCAGTGTTGCTGCTCCATGTGATTGTGAACATGTACATAATACGGTACCATGTTCCATGTAAAACAATTGTCCCTGAAAAATAATATAATATCATTCGCCGGCCATCGCATAATTACCTCGTGTCAACAAACAATCCACGAAGCAACGACTGTGACGTTGTCCCTTCTCATTTTTTCTCCTACTACTACTATTGGCTCGTTGGGTCCTTGTCTACTAGCGGAGCCGAGTGGACAATAATAGCATATG
Source organism: Microstegium vimineum (assembly GCA_022036555.1). Classification (NCBI taxonomy): domain Eukaryota; kingdom Viridiplantae; phylum Streptophyta; class Magnoliopsida; order Poales; family Poaceae; genus Microstegium; species Microstegium vimineum. Next base: position 58,623,062 of record CM039131.1, on the reverse strand, counting down.
GTACGCTGCGGCATCTTCCCAAATCCCAATCGTGTCACCAGAGGAGGCGACGGACATGGTGGGCAGCAGTGCGCTCCCAGTGGTGGACCTGGCGCCGTTCTTCACCGACGGTCACGACGGCGGCGTCTCCCGCGCCAGCGCCACCGAGGCCGTGCGCCAGGCGTTCCGGACGCACGGCTTCTTCCGCGCCGTCAACCACGGCGTGCCGGGCCACCTCATGTCGCGCGCTCTCGAGCTGTCGGCCGCGTTCTTCGCGCTGCCGGACGTGGACAAGGCCAGGGCCCGGGCGGCCGAGGGCGACGAAGCGCCCCTCCCCGCGGGCTACGCGCGGCAGGCGGCGCACTCGCCGGACAAGAACGAGTACGTGCTGGTGTTCGATCCCAAGCTTGGGTTCAACGTGTACCCCGCCGAGCCAGCCGGATTCAGGTCAGTCGAGAACGCGAGATAGATGCAAAAAAATTAAATTTGCACGCCGAAATTGCAGTGTTTGAGTTTGTTCATCAGGATTAATTTCTAAAAGAAAATTCCTACCAAATCGATCCATCCAGAGAGGCGTTGGAGGAGTGCTTCGCCAAGCTCACCGAGCTGGGGCTGCTGATTCAGGAGGTCGTGAACGACTGCATGGGTCTCCCGCCGGGCTTCCTCAGCGAGTACAACAGCGACCGCAGCTTCGACTTCATGGCGGCGCTGCGCTACTTCCCGGCGACGGAGGAGGAGGACAACGGCATCACTGCGCACGAGGACGGCAACTGCATCACCTTCGTCATCCAGGACGGCGTCGGTGGCCTCGAGGTCCTCAACGACGGCGACGACTGGGTCCCTGTGGAGCCCGTCGACGGCAGCATCATCGTCAACCTAGGCGACGTCATACAGGTACGACGTACATACAGAGAACACGACACTGTCCGAGAAGTGAGAACACAGCCTAGCTTCTCCATGCGAGCATTTTTCATATTAAGTTAGATAAACTTAGCTCAAATTAAAATGGCCACGCCACTTTGTAGGTGCTGAGTAACAACAAGCTCAAGAGCGCGACGCACCGGGTGGTGAGGAGGCCTGCGCACAGGCACTCGTTCGCGTTCTTCTTTAACGTCCACGGTGACAAGTGGGTCGAGCCGCTGCCGGAGTTCACGGCCAAGATCGGCGAGGCGCCGGGGTACAGGGGGTTCGTGTACAACGAGTATATGCAGCTGCGGATGAAGAACAAGACCCATCCGCCGGCAAGGCCCGAGGATGCCGTCCACATAACCCACTACGCCATCTAGCGCGTGAATTGAAGCAGGCTTTCGATGCGCAGAAATGCGCACAAGCGACCTGTGGATTCTGGCGGTACAACCTGCAGATGTTAGTGTCAGCTCTTATTAAGATTGTCGTGGTCTGGTCACTGCACCATGGAGTATTCAGCTACGGCACTGCCGTCGCCGCGTCTACTCATTGCATCCCCCCACACAAATGGAGATGCACGTCGGCTCCCAACGAGACTTGATTATATAGGAAAAATCAGAAAAAAAAATGTATTAACATGATGCCTAATAAGTATTATTATTATTAGATTCGTATTGTAGACCATATTTTTCACGATAAATACATTAATTTGAAGATATAAATGTTGGGATTATTTTTTTATAAACCTAATTAAATCTGAGATTATTTGTCTTCTCACGAAGCAAAACTTCTATTCTCTCTAGAATGGTCAGGCCTGCAGCAGGCATCCACGTCGGTACAAAATGGTCCATTGTTCATTTTAAGTAGTGTTCTTTGAACCAAACAAATGCACTGCTAAGTTTGGATAATCTCCTGGGTTGAAATCATCGTAAAACAAAATCATTTAAAACATTATTTGTAGCTAAACACACATACAAGCTACATCATCATGGTGTTATTTTTTTCCGTTATAATGCACCACATGGTGTTATTTTTTAGATCACTTTTTTTGCAGCCGCCTGAGATTTTGCGTTTGCATCAGTGACAGGCCTTCGCACGCGCTGTGCCCGCAGCCTCCACCTACCCCACCCCGCCCCTTCTCCCCCAACTCTGACGAGCTTAGAAGAGAAGGGATTTAGGGGCGAGGAAGGCTGGCTAGATGGTGGAGAGAACAGGAGGGCGGTTTAGGGGCTCTGGTGATAGTGGAGGCTACCGAGCCAGGTCCGGCCGGAGGACCTCCATGGCCATGGCAAAGTTCCGTGACCATGGCCACAATTATAGAGCTTCGGTGAAACCCTAGTGCGAGGCGGTGGGTAGGAGGAGGGACGAGGACAAGGACGAGGACGAGAAGGAGAGCGCACTCGTCGGCGAGGAAGAAGAGGACTAGACACGATGAAGAAGAGGGTCAAAGGGAGAGGTTGAAGATGATTGTTGCACCGTTGGATTGGAATCCAACGACTCTCACCGTCGCCTAATAGTTATGCAGCTGGTTAGTTTTGTGCCTGAGACACAACCTATTTTTTTAAGAAAAAAAAATCCATTTTTCCTTCCTTAACTTTGGCCTCCGTTCGTTTTTTTCTCCCTAAACTATGGAACTAGGAACTTTTTCTCCTCCAACTTTAAAAACCGTTTGTTTTACCTCTCTGACCGGTTTTGAACGGTGGTTTTGTATTTTTTTCTAAATATTTAAAAAATTATAGTAAATCACAGAAAAATCATAAAAATAGAAAAATCTAATTCTATTAGACTCCAAATGAGTAGATATATATAGTGAATATATAATATGTTATGTTTTAGCATAAATTTTATTGTTGTAGATTTAAATATATACTTTTCTATAATTAATTGGAAAAACTTTGGACTAAAGTATACCATGTTATATATTCATTGTATAGATCTACTCATATGGAGTCCAACAAAATTAGATTGTCTATTTTATGATTTTTTTTATTTACTTATTTTTTAAATATTCAACTAAAATAAAAAAGACAAAAACACTGTTACTATAGCAAAACCACAGTCCAAAACGAAAGGGTTTCAAAGTTAGAGGAGAAAAGATTTCTGATTTCATAGTTCTGGGAGGAAAAATGAAAACTTAAGTTGAGAGAGAAAAATAGTCTTTTCCTTTTTTTAATAATGCTAGTATATACTTTCTGTGTCTAAATTATACGTAAGTCACTTTGATTTTCTTTTTGTAAATTGAGTTTGTTATGCATCTAGATATAACGTATGTCTAAATATATAGCAATTTTGATGTAAAAAAAATTCAAAACAACTTATAATTTATACAACTTATAATTTGAATTGGGGGGATTATATTATTTTATATATTTATAAAACTATGTGAAAACAACTTGTCATCCGAAAACCTAAAACCGTGAGCTCAATTCTCTCGGCCCAATATATTAGCTGTTCTTCTCTCGGCCCAAACCAAATTAGAGCCAATATATCTATATCTATATCTATATATCTAATAATAAAGAGGTAAAATTTCTCTCTACCCAATTTTTTGGTTCGTCCATTCCCTTTTAATAAACGGACCAAAATTCTAAACGGACTCAGAACGACCAAATTCTCAACAGACTCTGGATCAGCGTAACAAGGCCAAACAAGGAAACTACGTATGTACAGTACGGACACAACGTGCATGGGAAAGGAAAAAATCGATCGGAACACTCGGAAGATAATAAAGGTAAAAAAAAATAAGAACAAAGCCTATTAGATGAGGACAGTGGACTCTCAAATCCAGGGTTTCACTAACCGTTTCGAAACCGGTAACAGTCCACGAGTGGTTTGGCGGTTACCGACGGTAACCGCCCAAACCGGCGCCAAACCGAACGGTTTGCATTTTGAATTCAAACAACGTAGTTCAAACGGTTTGGGACCGGTAACCGGTCGGTTAGGGCCGGTTACCGTCCGGTTTGGGCGGTTCCGCCCCAAACCAAATTTCAAATTTGAAAAAAAAATCGAAAATGCTGAAAAAATTCCTAAAAATAGTTCATGATTTGTAGAGTTGAATGGTGCAAATTTTTTTCAAATTGGAGTTCGTTTGCTATTTATTTTGACGCGCACAAGCTTGAAAAAAATTAAAAAAGATCTTTTTTTTTCAAACTTGTACACGTCAAAATAAATAGCAAACGAACTCCAATTTAAAAAATTTGTACACCATTCGACTCTATAAATCATGAACTATTTTTAGGAAATTTTTCAACATTTTTGATTTTTTTTTTCAAATTTGAAATTTGAATTCAAACCGGTACCGAAACTGAACCGGTCCCGGACGGTTTACCGGTAACCGGTCGGTTACCGCGGTAACCGTTCAGTTTGAAAAACCCTGCTCAAATCTCACGTTCGATTCGTAGGGGTCTAGGACAGTAGCAGTATGACATCTTTAACAGTAATAACACCTTTAAGTTGTCTTAGATATAAGTATTTGTGATTTACTTATGTCTTTGAGCAAATATGTTTGTGCTTAGCATTATGAGAAAAAAAACTATCATGACCTTATGTTAATTTCATATAATCACAATTATATATTGTCATATTATTACCAACATTTGCTTATATTTTGAATTTTCATCACAAAATAAATTATGTCTATCAAATTTTTAAAAGAAAAAAACATAAATAGTTATGTGCTCCCGTTGCAACGTTTCCTAGTAAAAATAAAAATAAAATACATCCCTCGCGTTTGGGCGTGGATCCACGAATTCATATCCAACTCAAGTTACTCAACCCAGATCCAATAAACAGCGGAAGCCCGACACACGACAGCACCCGCGATCCCCTCGCTCCCTCCCCATATTCGCCGGCGGCGAGCGGATCTAATCGGCGGCGGCAGATCGGGGCGGCGTGATGGCTGGGCAGAACCAGCGCCTCAACGTCGTGCCGACGGTGACGATGCTCGGCGTCATGAAGGCCCGGCTCGTCGGCGCGACCCGCGGCCACGCTCTGCTGAAGAAGAAATCCGACGCGCTGACGGTCCAGTTCCGCGCCATCCTAAAGAAGATCGTCGCCGCCAAGGAGTCCATGGGCGAGACGATGCGCGCCTCCTCCTTCTCCCTCGCCGAGGCCAAGTACGTCGCCGGCGACGGCGTCCGCCACGTCGTCCTCCAGTCCGTCCGCGCCGCGTCCGTCCGCGTCCGCTCCCACCAGGAGAACGTGGCCGGGGTCAAGCTCCCCAAGTTCACCCACTTCGTCGACCCCGCCGCGGCCTCCGGGGGACCCTCCAACGCGTCCCCGAGCCTCACGGGCCTGGCGCGCGGCGGGCAGCAGGTCGCCGCCTGCCGCGCCGCGCACGTCAAGGCCATCGAGGTGCTCGTCGAGCTCGCCTCGCTGCAGACCTCCTTCCTCACGCTCGACGAGGCCATCAAGACCACCAACCGCCGTGTCAACGCGCTCGAGAACGTCGTCAAGCCCAGGATCGAGAACACCATCAGCTACATCAAGGGGGAGCTTGACGAGCTCGAGCGCGAGGACTTCTTCAGGCTCAAGAAGATCCAGGGCTACAAGAAGAGGGAGATCGAGCGCCAGATGGCTGCCGCCAGGCTGTTCGCGGAGGAACAGCTCGCCGAGGATCTCGCGCTCAAGAGGGGCATCTCCGTGGGGGCTGCGGCAAATCTGCTGGTTGCTGGTGGGGAGAAGGACGACGACATCATCTTCTGATCACTCCTTCCATGATCATCCAATCATTCAATCGGTGCGTAGCATCATTCATCAACACATCGTCCTCTTATTCTGGATCTGGGATGAGAAAACTTACACCACATGTGTCTGGTGCGCTGGTTTCTTTCGTCCCGTGAATAATGCTGCTGTAGTTCCTTTGACTGTGCTAGTATCAGTCGGGCATTGCAATTAATTTTTACTTTCTTAGATGGATCCAAAGTACCTTCCCTAATAAATGTATACATAAGGTCCAAAAGTATTCTTGCTTGTGAATTGGGATAACTGATAAGCGATCTAACTAGAAAGTAGTTGTTGTTTGATTTCAACAAGATATGCTAATCACAATCACATTGCTGATATTTTCACCTTATTTTTTCCACTTTACATTACGTTTATAGAAAGGTTGAAAACAGCACAATGCACTTGCAAGTGTTCCTGGTTGAGTTAATTTATTTGAACTCTGTAGTATCTGTGTGTTCATGTAAACAAGGCATGGCAATCACAAACACATGATTGGTTTGGTCATGCCTATGATATTGCCAATGCATTTCGTTTGTAGAGAGTAGACTAACTCTTTAGGATGTTAGCAAACAGACCTTCACCTGATAATGTGTCTGATGTAAGTGGTGATTAGCCATTGGCAATTAAGATTTGCTGCGCTTCCTATCATTCAGAGCACTTCTAGATTGATCAGGATCTCTGTGCTAGAAAAGAGGTTGACATGTATTATTAAATCAGTAACTATAAATAGATTAGCATTTTTCTTAAAATACTGAAGATTGGCCACTGCCAATTAATGTAAGGGATAGGGTACTTCCAACAGATTAGAGGGATTTATCTTAACTGCAAAGCTACCAGCACTCCAGAAGTACTTAGAGCATCGCGCAGCAGCACAGTTCTAGCATCTAGTGTTCATTGCAAAAGGTTAAAAAGAGAATAACTATATGCATTTGTTTCTTGTTGAAGAATGTTATGTTTACCTTGAGCTGTTAAGTTTATCAAATTGCTGCAAGTGACATATTAGAGAGTAAGTTTGAGGAGCCATACTATATTGCTATATAGGGAGGGAGTACTGGGAAGGAAGTTAGCACTAGTGTTGCACCTATAAATTTTACACGCATAATAAATCCTAATTGATCGTTACATGTGTGACTCAGGATGTAGTTTAAGTAGCGTTATGAGCACCTGTGGACTATGTTAATACTGCAAGTTGCTTCTTGAACTTTCAGTAGCAGTTTAAGTTTTGATCTTTGAAGTATGTCTTAGTTTGCCTGCACCAAAATTTTAATGGGGACGAGTCTATTTCGTTATAAGAAGCCACTTGTACTCTTTGCACCACAGATCCAGTGGGCATTCAGTCTGCACCTTGTCCTAATCTGAAATCTATATATAAACATATTTTAATTTACTTTGACTCTTGATATAATATAGACCAGTTTCCATAGAAACAAATGAATTTGAGGATAAGACCAATTACTTTTGTCATAGCTGTATATATCTCAGTTTTTGTCATAGTTGCAATCAAGTTTTAGTTTTTATTGCTTTTTCCAGAAGTTTCTAATGGCTATAAGTGGTTATGGTTAGGACTTAGGAAGATATGACTCCTGAGTAGCACCTCCAGCGACCAGTGCTTTGGTTCAACACCCCCTAGAAGCGAATTTGAGGGATGGTTATAAAAACCTACATCGCTGGCAACCCATGAAATAGTGGCAGGGTGCCGGGGCCTATGGTAGTGGGCCTGTGTGAGCGGTGGTCCTACCTGGGGGGGGGGGGGGGGGGGGGGGGGGAGCGATGGAGCGCCCGAGTCAGCCGGGTGTGGCTACTGTCCTAGGTTAGCGGTGCAGCGCTATAGGGTCTGCACTGTCAGGGACTCAGGGTTCAGGGTGATTTCTCGGCCGTTGAAAACTGAGGTTTCTTGTTTCAAACAATACTCTGGGGGTGGTCTTTCCTGCTGGCCAGAGTTTTTGTTACGGCTAGTAAGATCTTGTATACTTGACTTGCTGGAATCATATCTTAATCTTTTTGGCATATGTGCACTGCTTAAGCCAGTGCTGTTTACTGTGCCCCGTTTTCATTTCCAGGTTTTAATTGATTCCTTCTCCTTGCAGTGGCAGAAACAATAAGTTGATGCTGGAGATCCAGAATTGTATCTGTTTATATAATGATGGAGATTTTGTTTCAGTATAAGTAGTCTGGAGTCTAGCCATCCAAGGCCCTCAATAATCAATAATCTGTATCTGGAAACCAAACATTGCCAAGGAACTTCTACGGAGCGTTATGGTGTGTTATGTGCAGCTGGTGTATAAAATTCAATTAGACCGAATTTCATGTGTTGTTCTTTTTAGTATCGTATCGTATTATATTATATATTTATTCAAGAAAGGTGTATGCAGTGTTTTGCCGCACAGCACCTGCATTCTGAAGTTGCAGACTGGGATGTATTTGCTTTTGCACCTGCATTTTATAACATATTGTTGTTTCGAATATTTCGCGTATGACCATCGAAATGTTGTATAGTTGGTGTCATGCCGTTACGAGTTGATGAAGCTGAAAAATACGATTCGTTCATACTTGCTTGACTTTTGATTCCGCTTCCCAGCAAAAGGCGGGTGTTTGCCGGATGCCCGGATGGGACGCAATCCAGAATTCCCAAAAACGAACCGTGCATTCTGTTTTGTTTCTCTGCTTTCCGTTTGTTTCTCATTGGATTCCACACAATTGCTTATCGGTGATTATGCTTATTGGTTCTGCAACACTTGGACTCGATGTCAGGGACGCAAATTTCTTTGCAAAATGTTGATATAAAATCATCAATCATTCCGGCGGTGTGTAAAATGCTGTGCGGTATGCAACGTGCTGATTGCTTTGGGGGCCTTCTGTTCACACGGGTGTCGTTGCGCTCTCACAATTATCAGCAACACCACGAGCAAAGATTCTATTTTCTACAACCGTAGTACAATTTCCTCCGCATGGAATGACGTCAATGAACAGAAGGCCCCCAAAGACCTGTGGCTCAGGTAATTGCTTGTTGAGCGGCGAGAAACCTATGTTGCAACTAGCTCTCTGACAACAACGGTGGAACAAAGCTGAGATTCTGGAGAGTCTGCTCAAAGATGTGGCCTACTCTCAGCAAATTCCCCTGGATAAAATGGAAGAAATTATTTAGCGGCTTCTCTACTCGCTACGCCTGAGTTTAATGCATGAAACCAAAGTAGAATTATGCAGATCCTGAAACAATATGGAAGAATCTCCAGTTCAAAATGTAAGCAACACCAATACTTTACCTCACAGAATGGAGATCCGATCATCTGAAGTCCAACCGGGAGACCTGCAGCTCCACCTTCAACAAATCCACAAGGCACAACCAATGCAGGAAGCCCGGCTAAATTAACATTCACCTACATAAGTCATCAAATTTGCAACCCCTTCATATATTTCTATCATAAGATAAAACTTCACAGAATGAGTACCATATCCATATCACAGAGAATTTCATGTCAGTAGGTACTTCGGAACAGAGTCTAAAGAAGAGAAAAGTGAAATAAACAAAAGACAAGTATCTAATACCGTCATGATATCTCCTGCATACATGGCCAATGGATCATTTATCTTTTCACCTGCCAAAAAATAATTGAGCTATCAATCCTAAATAAATCAGGGAAGGGGATCATACTTATGAGCAGATTGTAACATACCTATCTTGTAGGCTGCTGATGGCGCAGCTGGTGTAATTAGAATGTCATATCTTTCCAAAGCATCTTTGAAGCTTTCCTTAACCAGTGTCCTGACCTACTACAGTGCATGTACTTCAGTACGTACTTTCAGTGGCGTCAAATTGCGTAGTAGTAAGACAATACAAACATCGAATGTCACAACAACTTCCAAAGCATTTTTGGTTTTTTCAGTGTCCTCACATAATACAATGCATGTATGTTACTACTGTTGGTGGCATTCAACTGCATCGTAAAATAATCAAAATCTAAATACTGAATTGGATGCCGCTGCTCTGCAATTACCTGTTGTGCTCGTTTGTAGTATGCATCATAGTACCCAGCAGATAGAGCATAGGTTCCCATCAAAATTCTCATTTTGACCTGGTAAGAATGATCAAAATTGTTTCACCATGTTACTCAAAAATGAAAATAAGCATTTCAAATACAAAAGGTTCAAACGCTATCCAATACTGCAAATCAAATACCATACTATGTGCATATATAATATTATAATAGATAAATATGTGAGTCACACTCCAATTAGCACAATGTAGTAACTAACAAGGCATGCCCACAACTGGCAGACCTACATGGGGTAGTATTGTCATCTCCACAACACAAGTTTGTAAGTGTGGCCTCAATTCACAACAGCCAAATCTGCCTTTAATTTCAAAAGCTATGTTTAACGAGGAACCAGATATTTTTTCCAAATTAGCAATTTATCTTCTTTGCAAATGGACTGGAGCATATAATTGTTGTTTTTTCATTGTAATACTCAAGATTTAGTGCCCATACAATATCATAAAAATATAAAAAAACAAAAGAAGTTAGTCAAAATCTATGGACAGCATGAGCATGACTAACCCCTAAGCTGTGATGACATGGGACACATGCACAGTACTACACAATGTCACAGCTCCCAATCAGATTGATCACTTTGCAAAGCTACATGACTTCATCTAAAGACATCATGAGTAAATATTGAAAAGACAACTTAAGAGTATAGTAGTAAAGTATGGTATGTTATATTGGTAACTGAGAATATTGTACCTCATGACCCAAACCATTAGCCCGGGACTCTCCATAAAGCTCATTCAAGTCATCAGCTGAAACCTGTCTTCCATACCTGAAAACAGTACTCCACTGTGTAAATCCTAGGATACATTCAAAACACAGGGGAAAGAATAAGGTTTGGCTACAGCAAGAATGCAAGATCACCTGATACCATCATATCGTGATAAATTAGAAGAAGCTTCAGATGAGGCTAATATATAATATGCTGGTAAGCCAAGAGAAAATGAAGGCAGTGAAACCTGAAATACAATAGAAGACGAAAGTTCAGTTAACATTTCTTTCATGAATCACGTTGAAAAGACATACTTTTTTTACTATTTATTTGTGTTGGAATATATGTATCTAGGCCCATGAGGCCCATGTATGACAACTATATTGCCACCCTTCTAGGGTTGGCCCAGTAATCCTATAGCAATATTCAGCATGGTATCAGAGCTAGGGTTAGGGATTCCCACCTCTCTCCCCTGCCTCCAGCCGCCAGGCCGCCGCCGGCACCATGGCCGGCGCCCCTCCCGCCGGCAGCCCTCCTCCTCCCCCTCCCCCCTCCTATTTCCATGTCTTCCCTCCCCTCCCAAACCCGACTGCCCCGACCTGCTGGGCCCACATCGCCGGGCATCATCCGGCCGCCTCTGCTCTGCCCCGACCCGCCGCCGCCACCCTACTCGTCGCGAACGCCGCTGCAGATGCCGCCGACGGGGCCCTGGAGGATGCGCCCGAGGTCCTGGACGCGGCCGGCGCTGCAGCTGCTGCTGCCCTGGCTGCTGCGGGCGGTACGGGGGGACTAGCGGGCCTCCCTGGTGCCTGGGGGCTCGCGGATCTGACCGGCACAGGGGCTCTCCCGGGCGGGGCTGCTGCTGCCTATGCCGCCTACGCTGCTGCCGGGGGCCTCGGGATGCCCCCGGTGGGCGCGGGCGCCCCGTCCAGTGTTGCTGCTACACCGGGAACGGGAGCCTTCCCTGCCCCGCCAACCTTCCAGCCCCTCCTCCACGCGCCTCCGGCGGACTCCGCCCTAGCCGCGACCCTTGTCGCTGCCCGGGCAGCTGCTACGGAAGGACAGGCTTGCCTGCGTGCGGCTGCTGAGGCTTGGGCACGCGAGCGTGACGCCGTCGATGCTCTCGCTTGTCAGATCGCCGCGGCAGAGCAGCGTCTCGCCCACCCGGTGTACCCCGACGCCAGCGCCGCCGCCACCTCCTCTACCTGGACCGCACCCCGCCCGGTGGCTCTCTCGCCCGACTCGGCCGACCCACAGGTCTTGCAGCTGCACTACCAGGCCGGCGCCGTCCAGAACATCCGGAACCTGGTCCCAGTCGTCCTCTATTCCAAGTCGGCCTCTTACGCCCGCCGGAAGGACCTGGTGCTTCTCACCCTTCGCCGCTACGCCCTCGAAGACCACGTCCTCACCGACGCTCTGCCCGCGGCATAGCTGCGCCTCGACAGCATCGTCCTGTCTTGGATCCTCGGGACTGTCTCCCTCGACCTCCACGACCTCGTCCGCAGCGGCCCTAAAAGCACGGCTCGGAGTGCCTGGCTGGCCCTTGAGGGTCAGTTCTTGGGCAATGTCGAGGTCCGGGCCTTGCGGCTCGACGCAGCCTTCCGTACCTTTGTCCAGGGTGACCTCTCCGTCCGCGACTACTGCCAGAAGATGAACACCATGGGCGACGCCCTTGGTGACCTTGGCTGGCCCGTGGAGGACCGAAACTTGGTCCTCAACGTCCTTCGCGGCCTCAGCGAGCGCTACGGCCACCTCCGCACGTGGATCACCCGTCAGAAGCCCTTCCCCTCCTTCCTGCAGGTCCGTGACGACCTTTGCCTGGAGGAGATCACTCAGGGCATCCAGCCTGGGTCCCTTCCCGCTCCGGGGTCCTCGTCCTCTTCGACAGCCCTCGCGGCTACTCCGTCACCCCGTCCTGCCGCTCCACCTACGTCGTCCCTGCTGGGTCCTCCTCCTCCCGGGCCGAGCGGGGGTGGGGGAGGGCCGTGGTGGTCGCCGTCGCCACGGGTGCGGGTCCGGGCCGTGGTGCGGCCACTCCGCCACGAGGTGTACCTTGGCCCACCTTCACCAACCCCTGGACCGGGCGCATCTCCATGTGGCCTTTCCAGGCTACCGGGGGCGAGCCTCGCCCACCGGCGGCCATGCTCGCTGGGGTCCCGTTCGCCCCGACCTCGGCTCCGTGGAGTCCACCTCCCGGGGTCACGCCCGGGCTTGTCGGTTGGGACCCGACGGCCTTGGCCCGCTCCTTCGGCACCCTGACCCTCACTCCTCCAGTCGGCCAGGACTGGGTCGCGGACTCGGGTGCCACCTACTACACCACCTCCGACCCCGGTATACTATCCTCTGTCCACCCTCCTTCCTCCCACCCTTCGTCCATCATGGTCGCGAATGGATCGTGTTACAGCTCCCTCTATGGTTCACAACCTTCTTTCCATTCGTCGTAGGTTACAGCTGACAACTCTTGTTCTGTTGAATTTGACTCCTCTGGTCTTACTGTGAAGGATTTGGCTTCCTGGCGTCCTCTACTCCGCTGTGACAGCTCGGAGCCCCTTTACACCCTTCGGTTTCCTGCATCCACTTCTTCCGCTTCGTCCTCCGGGTCGTCAGCTGCTTTCGCCACCACTTCTTCCTCCACGACATGGCACCGACGTCTTGGGCATCCTGGCCGTGCCATTTTGACACAGCTTAGCAGTAGATCCGACATACCATGTACTCGCTCTCATGATGAGCACCTTTGTCATGATTGTCAGTTGGGTCGTCATGTTCGTCTTCCTTTCCCTACCTCTACTTCACATGCCACCCGGATTTTTGATCTTGTACATTGCGATCTATGGACGTCTCCTGTCATGAGCATTTCTGGCTATAAGTATTACCTTGTCGTGGTTGATGATTTCTCGATTATTCTTGGACTTTTCCTTTGCGTCTCAAGTCTGATGCTTTCTCCACGCTCCTCCACTTCTTCGCTTGGGTGTCCACTCAGTTCGGCCTCACTATCAAGGCCGTCCAGTGTGACAATGGGCGTGAGTTCGATAACCATACCTCTCGCACCTTCTTCCTCTCTCACGGTATGCAGATCCGCATGTCGTGTCCCTACACCTCCTCCCAGAACGGCAAGGCTGAGCGCATGATTCGTACCACGAACGACACCATGCGCACCCTTCTCTTCCAGGCTTCGCTTCCTGCTCATTTATGGGCTGAGAGTCTCCACACCTCCACCTATCTCCTTAACCGCCTTCCTTCTGTTGCCTGTCCAGCTCCCACTCCACACCACACTCTCTTCGGTACCCCCTCTCGTTACGACCACCTTCGTGTCTTCGGGTGTGCGTGTTACCCTAACACCACTGCCACCGCTCCCCACAAGCTGGCACCCCGGTCGACCCTGTATGTCTTCCTCGGGTACTCCCCGGATCACAAGCGGTATCGTTGCTTCGATCTCACCTCTCGTCGGATCCTCATCTCTCGTCACGTGGTGTTTGACGAGTTCGTCTTCCCTTTCTCCACCACCTCACCACCCACCACCACCTCCCACCCGGACCTCTTCTCCTTGTTTCCCACTTACACGGTAGACCAGCCACCTTTGTCGTTGTTTCCTGCAGGTATTGCTCCTCTGTGCCCCTTGCCGGGCCCGGCCACCGACTTGCTGCCCTTCGGCCGCTCACCAGGTCCGGACACCGGCCCGACGCACTCCGATGCTTGCCCTGCGCCCGATGCGGGGCCTTCGAATGCGGGGCCGTCGCCTACGGGACCCGCTGCTTCGGCGGTTCCGCCACCGTCTGCGCGGTTCGGCCGTGTCTACCAGCGCCGACCGCGACCGTCTCCGGTGCACCCGGAGTCGACCGCCCCACCGGTAGCCTCCTCTTCGCCACCTCCGACACCTCCGACTACACCTGCCATGCCGGCCGTGTACCACCCGCTCCTGCACTGCCACCCGCGTCATGTTCACCCATGGTGACGCGGTCCGCGGCTGGTACCTTGCCGCACCGGGCTTTTGCGACGATGCCCGGTCAGCCGCAGATCTCTCCGGTACCCTCTTCCGTTTGTGACGCCTTGTCGGACCCTCACTGGCGTCACGCGATAGAAGAGGAGTACGCGGCCCTCCTCGCCAACCAGACATGGGATCTGGTGCCTCGTCCACCGGGCTCCAACGTCGTCACGGGCAAGTGGATCTGGACACACAAGCGGCGTGCTGATGGCACCCTCGAGCGCTACAAAGCTCGATGGGTCCTCCGGGGTTTCACTCAGCGCCCTAGAGTTGACTACAACGAGACCTTCAGTCCAATGGTGAAGTCGGCTACCGTCCGCACGGTTCTCTCACTGGCTCTCTCCCGCTCCTGGCCCGTGCATCAACTGGATGTCAAGAATGCCTTCCTCCATGGTACTCTGACTGAGACGGTCTACTGCAGTCGGTCGGACGGTTTCATTGACTCCTCTCGCCCTGATATGGTCTGCCCGCTCAACAAGTCCCTCTACGGCCTCAAGCAGGCGCCTCGGGCTTGTTACTCTCAGTTTGCTGCCTTCCTACTGACACTTGGTTTTGTGGAGGCCAAGTCAGATACGTCTTTGTTCATCTATCGCCATGGAGATGAGACTGCATATCTGCTACTATATGTTGATGACATTGTGCTGACAGCCTTGAGTCCGTCTCTCCTCCGGCGCATCATCACCTCTCTTCAGCGGGAGTTTGCTATGAAGGATCTGGGTGTGCTGCATCACTTCCTCGGGGTCACAGTTGAGCCTCATCCCACCGGACTCCTCCTTCACCAGCGACAATACACTCGTGACATCCCGGAGCGAGCTGGGATGACTGACTGCAAGCCCTGTTCCACTCCAGTTGACACTCAGGCCAAGCTGTCAGAGGCCGAGGGCACCCCAGTGACTGACCCCACTGCTTACCGGAGTCTTGTCGGTGCTCTTCAGTACCTCACCTTCACCAGGCCGGACATCACCTATGCAGTCCAGCAAATTTGACTCCACATGCATGATCCTCGCGAGCCACACCTCACTGCTCTCAAGCAGCTCCTCCGCTACCTCCGCGGTACCGTCGACTTCGGCCTTCTACTCCACCGGTCCTCCTCCGCCGAGCTGGTGGTCTACACTGACGTCGACTGGGCCGGGTGTCCAGACACTCGGCGCTCCACTTCCGGCTACGCTGTCTTTCTAGGCGGCAACCTGGTGTCTTGGTCGTCCAAGCGCCAGCCGGTGGTCTCCCGCTCCAGTGCCGAGGCGGAGTACCGCGCTGTGGCTAACGGCGTGGCCGAGGCGTCTTGGCTCCGGCACAGTCCCCTCTCCCGGAGCACGCTTGTCTACTGCGACAACGTCAGTGCGGTCTATCTCTCCGCCAACCCTGTTCAGCACCAGCGGACCAAGCATGTGGAGATCGACTTCCATTTTGTACGGGATCGGGTCGCTATCGGCGATGTTCGGGTCCTCCACGTCCCGACCATCTCGCAGTTTGCCGACATGTTCACCAAGGGCCTCCCGTCCTCCACCTTCGCCGAGTTTCGCTCCAGCCTCAACATCAGCAGTGGCTAGTTGCGTCTGTGGGGGGGGGGTTCGTGTGTGTGCTCTTATTTCTTTCTTGACCAGTTTGCAACTCCGCTGCGCCGGTAGTTCAGACTGCGGGGGGGCGTTGGAATATATGTATCTAGGCCCATGAGGCCCATGTATGACAACTATATTGCGATCCTTCTAGGGTTGGCCCAGTAATCCTATAGCAATATTCAGCAATTTGGGATAGTGAAAAGTAACAAACCTCTTCCACCACAGACCCCAACTGCTCCAGGTGTGAAGCAGCACCCTTGATTGATGATATGACTCCATTGGCAACACCTTCTCCAATAGTTTCTTGTATAATCCCAATTCTCACACCAGCTAATGGTTTTGATTCTAGTAAATCTAGGGAGACCAACTCCAATGCATAGTCTGGAACAACCTGAAAAGGTGACAGAAGAGATCAAGTAGCAATGAACCAAACTTCAATGTTCTGCCTTCCTGCATGCCCCAGATCGCTAACGGATCATGATCCAGTTGCAGAGGAGTAGAACGGAAGAGGGATAAAAATCAAGTTAAGGGTTGTTAGAAAATATACAAGACTTCTACATATTTAATGATATAAATGGATTAAATCAACACTATATATAAGAACAGGAATATGGGACAGACTAGTATAATCCTTCTGTGATCTGTTTTTAGTCATTTCTGAATGTTATACCATGATTTGTTTTCCAACCATAAGAAGAAAACCCATGTGCTGCCTTTATTACTAATAAAAAAACAGTTAGATAGAATAAAGTGCAAAAGTCATCCCTATGAAACCATATTAATACAATTACTAACAACCAACTCAAAACATGGCATGATCACATGGAAATGAAATCTGATGTCCAAGCCTACAACTAATCTGTGAAGCCCAACAAAACAAAAATTACGTGTGAGGTCATATACATGTTTGCTAACAATATAGCAATAAACATGTGGTTCAACTTGCAACTGTACCATCCAAGGTTGTAACCCAACCAGATAATAAACATATTACTGGTTAAAATGGGAGACAACTGTACTTTTAAGGTGAAGCCTTGGTTTCTTTACCTGCGAACTGCTGGTTGAGTCCATCTTGTCATGGCCAGCAACAACAGATAAGATGGTTGCAGTGTCAAAAACCGAAGAACCAAAGCATCCCACAACATCCAGCGATGAAGCATAGGCCATGAGACCAAAACGAGAAACCCGCCCATAAGTTGGCTTCAACCCCACTACACCGCAAAACGACGCGGGTTGTCTCACACTTCCACCTGTGTCACTTCCTAGTGACACTACACATTGCCTAGCAGATACTGCAGAAGCGGAACCACCAGAGGACCCCCCAGGCACACGTGAATCATCCCACGGGTTTGTCGTCACCTGCATATCAACAACAATATCTGTCATAATCACATCACCCCATGTCTACATTTTTAGCACATGAATATTCTATATGTTGAGATGGCGAAGATTGCAGGTATGAGAGAATCTGCAACTAGCCGGACATCTCCAAAAGAAGTTCCAACATTTCAACATCAATAGTGACATGCAACTAGCCGTCTACATGAATTAAGATGGCATGAATGATCCTGGAACCATCCTTGGTCTGATCATGAACAGAATCTGCAACCTCACAAACAATGTCTCCACATTTTTGTTTCAATTCAATGTATCCACATTTTTGTTTCATTGACTGCTACGGACAAGTGTAAACAAAACTTTACCATGCTTGTTAGGTTTAACACTAACGTGATATTTCAACCTGAGTCAACACAATCGGCAACGCTCAAACTTCAGCAAACTCCGTCTAAACGATATGAGGATCTGGTCCGCCAACCTGAAAAGCAGAGCCCTCGGTGGTGCTCCCCATTCCGAATTCGTCTAGGTTCGTCTTCCCCACCACAATAGCGCCGGCCTCTCGCAGCCGCCGCACGGCCGTGGCGTCGTACGCCGGCCGGTACCCTTCCAGTATCCGCGATCCGCCCGTGGAGGGCATGTTGGCGGTGCAGAGGTTGTCCTTCACTCCCACCAGCACTCCAGCGAGCGGACCCACCGCATCCTTCTCCCCGGAGGCAATCCTCTGGTCGAGTTCCAACGCCTCCCGCTCGGCGGCGGCGTCCGCGACGTGGATGAAGCTGTGCAAGCTCGGCTCGGTACGGCGGAGGCGGGAGAGGTACTCGGAGGTGATGTCCGCCGCGGTCCTCTCGCCGGATAGGAGCGACTCGCGGATGGAGAGAATAGAGGATGTGGCGGGGCCCGGGCCCAAGGTTGTGGCGGGAGCGGATTGGACGGAAGAGACGGCGGTGAACCGGCGGCGAGCGGGAGTGGGGAGGCGGCGGTGGGAGATGAGGAGGCGGTGGGCTTGGAGGGGCGCCGGCATGGCGGCTGCCGTCGGGAAGGTTCTCCGGCCGTCGCCGGTGTGCGCGGCAGCGTGGGTTTTGGGATGGCTGCGAAAGGTGAGGATTTGGGAAGATTGGGTTGCAGAGCAAGACAGGTGGATTGAAGACACGTGGAACTAAAATGCTGGGACGCCGTCGGATCATAGGAGAGTCTCGAAATTTGTTTGAAGGGCCCGCTCCGGCACTGTTGTACTACTGTAGCAGAGCCGTCGGAGCCTCCCAAAGCTGGCTTCTCTGGCTCCTGCTGGAGCTGGAGCCTTCACAGTAGCACACACACAGTAACGCACAGAACAGAACAGTAGCAGAGCGAGGAGAGGCGGAGCCGGAGCCGCTCGGCAAGAGCCCTGCCAAAGACACCCTAATTATGGGTGTGTTTGGTTTGGGCCGGGATGAGAGTGAACCCACCTCTTGTTTGGTTTGAGGGTTAGAGGCATCCAATTTTTTGTTTGGTTTGAGGGTTGGAGCGGGTTGGGTAGCTCAGTTAAGTTGGTACCTAAGTGGGACCCAGGTGTCAGGGAATGCTCCTCTTCTTCCACCTCACGTTGTGATGCCCCGCAGCGACCTCGCGCCTCGTCCCACCCCGCAGCGCCCTCGCGCCCCGTCCCACCTCACCGTGCCCTCATGCACAGTCCCTCTTGCCGCGCCCCACACCGCCCCGGCCCCACGCCGCCCCACCGGCGCCACAGCCCCCGCCCCACGCTGCCCCGGCCCCCGCCCCACGCCGCCCCACCGGCGCCGCGGCTCCCTCCTAGCGGCGCCCCGGCCCCGCCCCGCCCCATGTTGCTCCTCCCCGCCTCGCCCCAACGCCGGCGACGTGCGGACGGAGCTCGTGCTCGCCCTGGCCGCCACCCGCCCGGCTCGGTAACGCCGGGAAACGCCGTCCTCTGCCCGGCAACGTTGGAGGAGAAGGAGTCGCGAGGAACGAGAGGGAGGAGACGGAGCTCGCACACCATTCATCTGGGTCGGCCTCGTCCGCCCAAATCGGAGGAATCGTGGGAACCCGCATCTAGGAGGAATATGTCAACCCGGGTTGACCCTGTTCCACAGAACCCACCATCCAAACACGAGTTCATCCGGGTCGAGCCCATTCCAACCCAGCTCAACCCAGGAACCAAACACACGGTATGAGAGCCAATCCTACCACTTCGTGTCGGGGGTTTTCATGATCGAAGAAAAAAGCTTAAGAGCATATTGATCAAATTATTGGACCCGTGTTGCATATAACTTTTTCTCGGACAAGTTGCCTTAAATTTGTCATGTTTTAAATTTGTTATGTTTTGATAGTTAAGAGTCGAGACAATGCCCATAAGCAAATTAATGTGACTTGTGAGGTACAATAATTATTAGAAATTAGTAAGTTATAGCTATGGCTATGAGTGCTACAATAGATTGATGAGGGGAATGGAAATGATTGACACGCAAACTCCTCTCAGTGTTCCAACTGATAGAGCTACTCTCGGACGAATTTTTAACGTTCTTGGAGAGTCTATCGATAATTTGGGTCTTGTGAATACTAGTGCAACTTTCCCTATTCATATATGCGCCTGCCTTTATCGAGATCTGCTTGAACCGTGTTGGCATGTTACGAATGATTTTCTCCATAATCTTGGACTCGTCCACCACCTCGCCAGCGTGTCAAGGGTCACCAATCATCCATTGGAGGTGCAACGCGTAGTTTTAGACAGTCTCGTCGTCGACGCCAAGTCAAACTTATGTCGGAGCTACACCGCGGCGGACTTCTTTACTCGTTCATCGCTCACTCACATCATCGCAATGGCATCACACGTCTCCTTCATCGTCTTATTGTCGATGAGCACCGACACCATCTCTTGTGGCACCACAGTGCAAAGGACAGACTGTCATTTGTTCATTCTTGTTAGCACCGCCGACCTTGATGATGTTCTAGAGCATCCTTGCCTTTAGTTTCACATTTATTAGGGACGCCCACTCAGAGTAATTGGTCTTAGTGAGGACAGGGTAGTTACCCTTGTCGTCTGCCACACGAATCACCTGCTGGATCATGATGCCTTTATTTGAGTCGGAGGAGCTAGCTGTTGACAGGCTTTTTGGAATCACCCATCAAGTCCTTGTCTTAATGAAACCAGCTTTGATGCCACTTGTTTGAAGTTGCCGGAGGGACAACGCAAATAGAACTGTCGGCATGGTCATGGCCAGGAACACACACAACTCACGCGAACACAATGGACATGATCTCGTTTGGTGCTGTCAAACTTGTAAGTCTATTTCTATGCTTATATAACTGATTACAAGGAAATAAATCAAGTCTTTCAATCAGGTTGATATATGTTCTGCATTTTACATCATAGTCATAATACTTCAAAATGCTCTCCTATCCTTTGTTGCAGTGATTTTGTTGTCGTATCACCAGTTGGAGACTATTTCATTAGGTGTAAAAATTATGTTATTCATTGCAAAACATAAATTAAATATTATGATATGTCATCACTCTTAAAGTAGGTATAAGACTACTTGGGGGAGAGGGTTGGCAGTTGGGGTGTTGTGGCAGGAGGAGTGAGGGAGAGTTCAGCACAGGGAGGTTGAGGTTGGGTGTTGTGGAAAGAGGAGAGAAGGGTCAGGTCAGTGTAGGAAGAGGGGAGGCTGGTGGCAGGGAGAGGAAGAAAGTTAGGGGAAGGAGCATTTTCTCTATTCTTGTCTAGAGTAGATTGATTACATCTTCCCCATAGTGTGTTATCAAAAGACACATGATTGGTGAGACAAAGGCAAGCAACACATTGGCCTAGTATCTCATTATATACATGAGTTCATCTTGGGATACAAGTTGCTCCTAGAGCATATTCTTAGAATATCTTACAAGACTACTTGTTGTAAAGAAAGAAATAAAGCAAAGCTAGTCAAAAGTAAAATTGATTACTATATAATGGATTTGTGGGCTATTGTGAAGACTATGGTCTGAGTCACAATAGCCCACAAATCTTGCTGAATTTGGAGGCTTGGTGGAGTGAAGACCATAGTCAAGAGTTCCTACCAAGTATCTGAGAACTCTCTTGACTACCTGCTGATGTTCAATGGTTGGTTTCTCTAGGAACCTGCTTACAAAGCCCACTACAAATGCAAGGTCTGACATGGTATGGACCAAGTACCTCAAACTCCCAACTAGCTTCATGTAGTGAGTTGAATCCACCTCCTTGGTTGTGTTGTGCTTGCTCAGTTTCAAACACTCCTCCATTTGGGTGGAAGCTGGGTTGCAATCAGCCATGCCTCCCAGCTCCAAGATCCTCTTGGCATAGTGACTCTGTCGAATAGTGATTCCACTCTTGCCTTGCTGCACTTCAACTCCAAGGTAGAAGTTGAGCAACCTAAGGTCACTCATCTCAAAGGTGGACTTCATTTCTGCCTTGAAGGTCTTCACATCTTCTTCCTTGGTCCCAGTGATGATGAGGTCATCAACATAGACTCCCACCAATAACACTGAACCATTTGAACCTTGTTGATAGATTGTTGCTTCATGGTTGCTCTGTTCCAAACCCATCTTCTTTAGAGTTGAGTCCAACTTTGCATACCATGCCCCTGGGCGCCTGCTGTAGTTCATACAAGGCCTTGCGGAGGCGGTAAACCTTGCCTTATTCTCCAGGAATGGCAAACCCAGGCAATTTCTAGACATAAACCTCCTCCTTGAGCTCTCCATTTAGGAACGCCGACTTGACGTCCATGTGATAGACCATCCATCCTTCTTGAGTAGCCAAGGCCAGCAACAGGCGTACTGACTCCATGCCCGCAACAGGGGTGAAAGCATCTTCATAATCAATCCCCTCATGCTGCACAAATCCACGAGCAACGAGTTGAGCTTTATGTTTGATCATAGCCCCACACTCATCCTTCTTCAATTTGTACACTCACTTGAGGGTGATTGGCTGACGATCGGCACGGGGAGGCACTAGCTCCTAGGTGTCGTTCTGCTTGACGACACTCAACTCCTCCTCCATCGCTGCTTGCCAGTCAGGATTGTCCTTGGCCTCTGCATAGGTGGTCGACACGTCGGAGTGGGTGAGGTGTAGCTCCGTGAACAATCGTTCTGCCGATGACGGAGTGACTTGATCTCCAATGAGATCGTTGACGGTACAGTAACGTAGCTGCTCCCCGTCGTGGTAGGCGTCCACCCGCTCTTCATCTTCATCCAGGGGAGTCACGTGCTCGACCCGAGGATTAGGGTTGGTCATCACTAGCAAAGGTGTGGTCAGCGGCGGTATAGATGTCGCCCTAGAGCCTTTCGACCAGTTCGACACTAATGGAGGTGTGGTCGGCAGTTGTGTGCAGACCTCCGCTTCTCCAGCTGGTGCAGAGCCCGGCGTAGCAGAGTGTGGTGGAGTTAGTGATGGCGATGCCAAGCTAGGAGCTCTAGGCGCCACCTCCGACCATGGATACTCGACGGTGAACTCGTTCTCGCCCCCTTCCGATGTGCCAGTCTCCGGTGATGCCCAGTCGCAGCCATGGTCTTCGTCGAACACGGCGTCACGGCTAATGCGCACACGCTAGGACACTAGGTCGTAAACTCGGTAGGCCTTGGCGTCCTCCGCATAGCCGATGAACACGCCGGCCTTGATGCGGTTGTCGAGCTTGCGGATCCGGTTTGCATGAAGTTGCCTTAGGAACAACTGGTAGGAAACAAGGCACATCTTCAAATGCAGCACACTTGCCCTCCATCGAGTCATTGCTCTGCAAGTAAGAGGGTCCTTACTCCTTACTTCTGTTAATTTTTCCATCACAATTGTGACACAAAACTATTGAGATGACTGTGTGGCGACTGTTGTCCCAGGAGAAGACTGCTAGAAGCATTTATGTCCCTTAAACATCCTTTGGTAGGGCAACACAAGTGTGAGAAGCTATCTTACATCGCACTTAAGGTATTTCATGATCTCTTGGACAAGATGATGTTTAATAATAACACATAGCTGTTGGATTCTGCCATGTAGTTCCTATTTACCATTCACTAGTTACCAGTCAAGAATCGATTATAAATGTGTCTGATTTTCTATGCCCTACTGTAGGATACTACTCATGAATATCATCACACGCTTGAGCTCCTTAGGAAGGCCCCGTTTTTAGGCTACTGGAGAGCTAAGCCAACATTTGTTGATTTGTTTCCAGTTTAACGGAGATGGTTCATGAACTGGTGAACACCATCACTTTGTTTTTTTCCTTTTTAGAAAACAAGATTGATTCACTTTTGATCTATGTGAATATATGCATATTCACTTGATTCCAAGAGCATGTATCATTGGTAGCCCACCAATGACTCAGGATCTGCCTGTCTGATTGTTTCTGTCCATCAATCAATGATGGAGGTAGAGCCAGTGGCAGATCTAGAAAAATATTTAGGAGGGGCTATGCCAATAGATGAATTTGACTCAATTATATCCCATACAAAGCTAAGATATAACAGTTTTAAACCTTTTGCATGATAACTATGATAAATAATCGAAAGTGCATCATAAAACGCATAAAAAAGTAAAAGGTATAATTTTTATAACTAACCAACATAAGCGGCCTATTCGCTTGGCTGATAAGCCACAACTGATGTTGTTTTGGCTGTTTTTCTGTGAGACAAAAACATTATTTCGGTGACTGATAAGCCGGCTGATAAGTCAAGCGAACAGGGCGAAGATCAATAGATGACGACTCATGCACACTGCCATATTCTTCATGAATCATTAGAAGCAATCTATATACAAGGAAAAAAATAAATTAGTGACACGATTTTAAGTATTTAACTATAAAGTTTTGAAGGTACATGAGAAAATATATCGTACCACTAAATTGTTCTGAGGCACTAACATACACTGGGTTTTCATGTCTTCAAATCGTTTTATGATTAGGTCATTCTTGATGCTTCTAAATATCTCCTTCTCGGTGTAGCATATCATTAAGTCATTGAGGCATTCACCACCCATTTTGTTACGCAAATCTGTTTTCACATTAGACATGGCAGAAAATATCCTCTCAACTGATGCCACCAGAAGAATTAAAGTTAATTCGATGATCTGATACACCAATCCATAAGATGCATCCTTAACAATCTCTACTTTATCTTTGTATCAATCAACCATCTCTCTATATGTACCCTTGTTGTTGGAAGTAGAGGACTCATCATGTCCATGGAAAGCATCACCTTGCATTATGATAAATCTTGCTACATCTAAAGAAGAGTTCAAGCGAATCTCATATCTTTTCTCTTCCTCCTTGCTAATTACATCAATTCTTCTAGCCACATTTGTTCTTTGGTTCATAACGTCATCACACTTTAGCCTAGCATTATTATGAGTCTTGCAAGTACTATGCTGATTAAGATTGTTCTTAGCCTTTTTCTAGTTAGTACAACCATCCTTTGCAAAGACACATAAGCCCAGCTCGACATAATTTTTTTCAGATAGCTTGTGAAAATGGGATAAATAACTAGTTAGCTTGTGAATTGTGAGTTTGTGCCGAGCTAGGCTTATTTGTTGTTGCCAATTGGGCCAATTTTGACCGCAAGATTTGGGCGCAAGTTTGTTTGGTCCAAAAATTTCACTCTTGCTCTTGGGCTTGTATTGCCTGAATGGCCCGTTTATACTGTGTGTATCGCTAGTATTTTAGCGTTTTAGACCGTGTAAATGAATATGACATAAACAAGACACTAGGTTGCCATTTCCATTTTCTAAACCATGTACACCGCTATTTAGACCATTTGCACGCTTGGCATCTGCCTCCAGGGTGGTGGCAGTGGCTTGATGCACACACTGTGCGCGAGCTGTAGCGTTGGCTTCGTCGGTTTGGTTTCCTTGTTCAATGTTCTTCAGTCGGTTGTCGATGTTAACTAAATGCTCCTTGATAGTCTCAAATTGTTTGTTGAGGTCCGCGACAAGGCCATCGATCATGGCGGCGGTGAGGTTGTTGTCGCCCATGGATGCGGCCTAGACTCCGGATACCAGGTGTAAGACCCCTACGACCCTACATGGGGATGGGGGCTGGCGGCTAGGGCTGGGGGGTGGTGCGGCAAGAGGAGGAGAGGGAGAGGTTGGCGCAAGGAGAAAGGAGGGCATCGACATGGGAGGGAGAGAGAGGTCTTGATTAGATTAGATTAGATTAGATTGATTACATCTTCCTTATATTTATAGTCACTATAGGACTTAGGACTTGTATTCCAAGCAAGCTATGAGGGTTATCCTTATAGATTGGATCCTTCTTTGCTAAATAAACCAAACTCCTATCTTAACGAATCTGATCTTATTTCTTAATCCAATCTCCTAATTTAATTTCCTAATTGTTCTTTTAATTCCTTCTGGCTGAAGGAGGTTGCGGATCCAACCAGTTCAAGGCTAGCTCCCATTCTAAAAAAAGCCAGCCAACTTCCTCTTTTGGCCCTCACTTGGCACGCTAACCCCTGCGTGTGGGCCTCTAATTAGGCGTATGACAATAGGGTTTGTAGTGATAAGGTTGAGGGAGAGGGTAATTGGATATTCTTACGTATAGAAACGTGGCCATGCTGGTGAATAGACAATGCAGCGACCAGTTGGTGTTATAAACATAACACGCTTCCGTTTTTGAGCTACATGTTTCTCAATTCTCCTAGTCATAGATAGCACTGTCATTTTCTCATATATGACAAATGAGAATAATATTGAGGCTTGTGTGCAGGATAAAGAACAACAAGCTCTGGACTATAAAAATCCGCCGGAAGGAAAAAAATTCTAAATTTGACAAACAAATACAAATAAGTAAAATGTGCCTCTCTTTATTTTGTTTTATGTGTAAATTTAAATAAAATAGATTTACAATAATATATTATTATGTGGGCAATATCAAATAGTGATTTGGCATAAAATTCCATTTGAAGAGAGACTCAATAAGATTTATCTAAAGAGAAGTTGCTTAGATTTTCTTGGAACTTTGCATTATGAGAATAATACTGAGACTATTGTGCAGAATGAAGATCGACAAGCTCTGTACTATGAAAATCAGTCGGAAGGAAAAGACATTCCAAATTTGACAAATAAAGATAAATAAATGATATCTTCCTCTCTTTATTTTGCTTTATGCGTAAATTCAAATAAATTAGATTTACAAGAATATATTATTATGTGGACGGTATCAAAGATTGATTTGACTTAAAACTTCATTTGATGAGAGTTTCGATAAGGTTTTATCTGTAGAGAAGTTACTCTGAAAGGTTTGTTGGTTTTCTTGAAACTTTGCATTATACTAAGATCATAATAACATGATTAGGGATCCTACTGTGATTGTGTAGGCTAGAAGATTGTAGGCTCTGGTGTAGGACAGAGACGTGACAACGAGCAAATAGGAGGGAGATGTGTGTAGGGTTGGCCCTTGATTTAATTAATTCCAAAAGTGTTTAGTGACAACGAGCAAATAGGAGGGAGATGTGTGTAGGGTTGGCCCTTGATTTAATTAATTTCAAAAGTGTTTAGCGGTATTTATCCCTCTCCTAACAAACTAATCAATCAAGATCTTATAATGATGAAAATAAACAAAAACTAATAAATCAAGATCCGGTTGAACAAGCTGCGTAGTTCAGTGACAGACTGTTCTTTAAAGATCAAGTGATTTGTAATATTCTACTTCATATGTAGTGTTATCGACTATAGAGAAGCGCACTTGACTTGATATCGGTCACTAACAAATAATTTGGTTATATTCAATCAGATATATGACCAATCAAACACTCGAATAATTTAAGTATATTTGATCGGGTATATCACTTCCTCCTTGCTAGCATTGCACTACTACAGTTCAAAAGACTTCGCTCACTCTCTCTTTACTAGCATAGCACTACTGCAGTTCAAAAGACTTCCCTCACTCTCTCTTTGCTAGCATAGTACTACCATAGAGCTTCACGAAGCTACTATAGAGTGATTTACTCTACTCTATCATGACTTGAGAGTGATGGCCTATGAGGCTATTTATAGATAAAGGTAGAGTATGGACTACTTCAGCGCTACGTCAGCGGTCTAGGAGACCTCTATCCTTATCCCTTGGATTAAACCGTCATAAAATGAACGGATGGGATAGTGCACATGTTCATTGTGCATCATGGAGGCATGCAGATGTCGTTGGGATCTGGTGGTACCCTGGAGCCTCCTAGGGGAGTCGCCGACATGTCATAGAGTGTCCAGCTGTTTTTTCTCCTACTGGATCCTACATTGCCACGTCTTTGATCCATATAACTTCATCTTGAGTCGTCCAGAAAAAGCACAAAGTTGATCTGAAGCTTATAATTGTCTTTGAGGGGCTCTCTTGGACTGTGCCACCTTGACAGGCCTTGGTGGCCCTTAAGGGGGGTCAACCGACCCCCTTATGGGTACTTCTAGGCCCTGTTTTGGTTCAAAATGTTATCTCTTGCAAAACATAGGTCAAGATACAAGTAGAACTAGTTGTTGATAAAGTATGTTCTTGTTATGTTATTTTCCCTTAGATTTTGAATCATGTTGACGATGTTTTGAACATATAATTTAAGGTCTTCCGTCAACACCTAATAATCATATACTCCTTTAATTCTAAATTATATAAGATGTTTGGAATTTTTATAAATACTAAAACATGTATGTGCTATTCAATAGGAGAAAAAACTATCAAACATGCATAGAAAACAACGATGTGAATGATATCGAGGCTAAAATGCAACAAGGTGATGCATAGACCCTCCGCCGCCCAGGCTCTCGCACTCGCCCCGCGTCCCGCTCCCGCAGGCAGAGAATCTTTTATGTTTCGGATAAAAAAATGCAATATCTCCTAAACCGTAGCTCATATTTCAGATCCGTTTGCACCAGGTTGTTGAAAAAAAGTGCTTAACAAAACGAGATCCAACAAGCCTATATTTGATGAACTTTTTTTAAGTATGTAATTGCAACTTCAATGTACTATGAGTTACCATCATGATTACAACACAATTGCAACTTGGCGGAAGTAGTTGCAGCAGATCTGATCCAGTGCGACTGGACCTGATGTAGTTGCAACCTAACGTGATACAATAACAACTAGAGTCGAGCCAATTGTAACTGGACAACAGTTGCAAAACTGACGCGATCCAACTACAACTAGAGTCGGCCTAGTTGCAACTAGGTAATAACCAATTGCAATCTGACGCGATCCAATTACAACTAGAGTCGGACCAGTTGTAACTAGGCAAGAAACAGTTGCAACCTGACGCAATCCAATTACAACTAGAGTTGAGCCAGTTGCAACTCGGTAAAAAACCAATTGCAACTGGGCAAGAAACTAGTTGCAATAATCAGGGTGGGTGCATTCTCTATAGAAAATGCACCTAAGCGCATTATACCATAACACTATATATATATATATATATTATATATATATATATATATATATATATATATATATATATGGTTTACGCTTTCTCTAAAATTTAAAGGTTTGGCTAAAGAACCGGTAGTACAATAATTTATAGGATAACAATATATTATGGTATGCTAAAAAACAATACATCATGTCACAGTCATAGACAAGGAAACTTAATTTGCGGTGTTACCTGCTCAACAAAGCATCATACTCTTCTTGTCATTCTTTATTAATAACTTTGTATATCGATGACACCTTCTTGTACTTCCTTTTCAATTCAGTTGAAGGCATCTCCCTGCAAAATTAAAATGGAGTGGTAACAAAAAAGTAGGAACTACCATCCTCTACATTATATATGAAACCAGCTAGGCTCTTAACTATCAATTAATCATGTAGCTTTATTATTTACTAGAAAATGTTAACCCTAAACTTTGCCAAGAAAAAAATGATATGATTCATGCATGCTTCACCAATAACAGGTCAGACTATTTTGTACTCCTACATTCCTTCTGTTGAGCTGGTTCAGTAAGAATTAAGAACAACTCAGTCCTAACATATGATCAAATAAATGACAATACATATATAGTTCTACAAAAAAGGGTAACCTAAACATGAAATTCTTGTTTCCTTGTCCTTAATAATCTCTTGCTCTCTTCATATATGTATATGGACATTATTTCAACAATGTTAACATGACCACGAAATAACTAACAAACGAAAAATAGCCATGGTACAAAACACACCCTTCAAAAACTAGAATGAAGTGCTATGTTGATTTGTACAGCTGGTATCACTATATTCTATCCGGCTAGTATTAAATCAATTTCTGTTGATTTGCAAGGTTGATTTTTTTAGAAAAAATATTGTTCATGTACAAATTAGTTAAATAACACAAGCGAACAAGCTAAGCACAAATTCATACTACTCACCGCGCACACATACACATACACATACATAAGTATCACATGTACTCATGCTCGTATAAAAATCTAAAGGTAATACAAATCCTAATACAAATTAGAATAGCTCTTGTTTAACGAGATATGGAATCTGGTTCCAAAACGTAATCTAAAGGTAATACAACTCCTAATAATCTAAATATACCTTAATCTGTATAGGAGTTTTATCCAAATAGAAAAGAATATGAGTAGTAATCTATTATTAAATCACGAGTATATTTTTTCTGTTTCCACAGGAAGAGCCAGTTTTGATCAGTCACACCTTTTCCCGATTTTAGAGTCGAGTCATTGTCGGTCACGTATGTTTTCTGATTTCCTTTTCATGTTTGGATTCTTTTGATTTTTTTCTCTCTTTTTCTCCGGTCCGGTTATGTCTTTATTTTTCACATTCACATTCAACTAAGCATCACGCGCTTCTATTCTATTATGTTTACTTTTCATATTTCAACTAAATGTGAATGTGGAAATAGAATCAAGTATATAAATAATAACAATAAAATAAAGAATAAAACAACATAATATATAGGTTTCGAACTCCTGACCATTCACTAAGAAATAAATATTTCTACAACCAAATTATTAATGTAATTGAATTAAACACAAAACTCCTATTATTAGTCCACTAAATAAATGTGATATAAATAAATATGCATCCTGCATGTATACACCAGTGTAATCAAGAATAAAACAACACAAAACCGTTCGGCTATTATTAAATCGACTTTTGCTGATTTGTATTGTTGGTTTGTTGTGAAAAAAAATATTATTTTAGCGTCACGACATCTAGGCTTTGCACCAGTTGACTACCACGAGCTCCACAACCGCCATCGCACCGAGCTAGATCGAGCCCCTGGTGCACCATGCACAACGGACTCTCCAGGGGACGCAACACGTAGTATAAGGGGCAAAACTTTGGGCATGGCTCTTGGGAATGTCTTAGCGATGATGGCCACCGTCCACACCTCCTCTATATGGTCCTCATCCACTAGATGCAGTTGGTTCATGATGGCAGTGATTCTTGTTCGATCGGTGTCAATGATGTGGTTTAGCATGTTCGAAAGCCATTCTTCTAAGGCCATGCCATTTCGAGCTAGATCGCTTTACTTATCAACCATATTACAATATTTTTTCTCTTAAAATAAAACAACATAAATCAGCTTATTAGTCATAGAAACCATCTGCCAAACAGGCTCTTCATTTGCTAATGACGAAGTTACCGGTCATGAGCTCCAACATCACCTTGTCGAACCACAAAGTGACCCCGTGAATGTGCATGGACAAATTCGCTTGGATGACTATGTATCAGACACAAACACATGGATCCGGTCTTTATATCGGGTAGGATGCAGACTCATGAGATCCAAGTGAAAGATGACATTGGACATGAACATGAACGTTTAAGTCTTTTAGGTGTAAAAATTGCCAATATTAACCGACTTTGATAGATCATACAGAGGATCGCTTATGTCCACCCGTAAGCGGAGTCAAAGTTTTTTTTGGTGTTCGGTCTATTGGAGCACCAAAAATAGCTCCGTTTGTAGTACTTCGACTCTGACTCCGCAATGACCCTTACAAATGCCATAGTGATCATAAAATAAAGGGAAAATTGGCTTATGAACACTCAAAATGATCATTCTTTGTTGTTGGACACTTTAAATGGAGCAATTTGTTGGAGCTCACTCTAATTTTTGACAAATTTGGTAGTGGACACCACACCCAATATAACATTTTAACAAATAGATATAAAATCATATAATTTCTCAAAAAAATACTATAAAATCTTCTAGACTCTACATGATGAGAACTATAAAGTAAAAATATTGTTTTGCACTTCATTTTGTGCCCTTCACAAATAGATAAAGTTAATCATAGTTAATTTGTTCATATATTTGAAGGACATTTAAAATCTTAGAAAATCATAGAATGCATATACCACCAAATCTTAACTATGCTAAAAATATTAGCATAAAATAATAACTTTATAATGGTATATTTATCATGACTAAGATATGGATTTATCTCCTGTGAAGTTGAACTGATATATTTAACTTTATTATTTTGAGTTAATATTTTTAGCATAGTCATGATTTGGTGATGTAAACATTTTGTGATTATTTCAAGATTTTTAGTATCCTACAAATATGAAAAAAATTAACTATGGTTAACTTTATCTATTTATGAAGGGAGATAAAATGATCATTTCAATGCAAAACAACATTTTACCGTATAATTCTCATCATGTAGAGCATACAAAATTTTAGAGTATAATTTTTAGACACTTGTATGATTATATATATATATATATATTGTTAAAATTTATTACTGAACACGGTGTCAACCAGCAAATTTGTCAAGATCCAGATTGTCCTCCAGTAAATTATTATTTTTGAGGTGTCCAACAACAAAGGATGATCAAGTGTCCAAGAGCCAAATTTCCTTAAAATAAATTATAGCTATTAAATTTTCTAGAAAATGTAAAACATGAATAAATATATATTATTCAATCCATATTTTCAATTAAAATTTGATAGCATTTTCTCTCTCTTGTTATAATGTACGGGCTAGTCTATATATATTATATACTAAATGAGTGCCTTCTAACTGCCTTATATTGCACAAGTAATAAAATAGCAACGGAATTCTTTTGTCTTGACATCGTCATGGCTAGCCCTAGCACTATGTGTCAATTGTTTTATTTGTTTAGCATTTTTTTACCCTCAACACGCATCGTTGTTGACAACAACGACTTGTTGTTACTAATAATAATAATAATAATAATTATTACTATAAACCCAGTGAAAAATAGTGATAGCCAGGAAGTGAAGGGGCTAGTGCACGACCGTAGGAGGCTTGGGATGCTCCACGCCTCCACCCCAGGACCCAGATTGGTGTGCGCCGGGGGAAGGGAAAGGAGGAGCCATCAGCCTCATCGCCCTCTCCTTAAAAAACCTCTCGCCACTGAGGGCGGAGCTTTCGAAGCTCGCCCACTCCCTCCCACCCTCGCAACCATCACCGCCGCCCACCGTTCGCACCGCCGCGGCCTCTATTTCTCCCCCCTCCTCCCTCGCATGCCCCGCTCGCCGCCGCCACTTCCCCTTCCCCCACCTCCTCCCACACCTCCTCCCACACCCAGGTGACTGTAACTCCCTCCCTCGGGCACTCGAATCTCCGTCTCGCTCTCTCCGCCGCGAGATCTCCGGCTGCCCGCGCCATGGTCGCCGCCTCCGGCCTCGCGCTGCCGCGGGTGGCCGCACCCTGTCCGGCGCGCACGCGGGGTGGCCTCCGCCCCGCCTTCCTCCGATTCGCGCCGCACGTGGCGCTGCCACCGCACCGGCTCCGGTGCTGCGCGTCCACCGTCGACGATGGCGTGGTGTCCGCAGCGGCCTCGAAGTCCCGCCTCCCCAGGTAACGTCGGTGTCTCTCTCTGTCCACCTGGGAACCTCATTCGCCCAATGAATGATTGGGCGGGTGAGATGGGATTGTTTCTGTGGAAGGTGGGATTGGATGCCTCTAGTCTGCTCTCGTACAAAATGGTGGGATGTTCGTGCTATTCCCATATACCGGGTGCGTTGCAATACAGCCGTTTTTGCGCGAAAAGAGGGATTTGCTTTCGTCGTTTTTGTGGGAATGGCGTGATATCCACGACACACCTATTTTGGTTTTGCCAGTTTATTTTGATATAAGGTTTGGCTCCACGCCTCCACCCGCATAAGGTAGCTCCGGGACCTGCTTTTCTGTACTGTGGTTATATGCGCATCTTATTATCGAAATCCAGTAGTTCCATGTAGTCAGGATGTCATAACTGTTCCGTATGTATACTCCATCCTTTGTGTGCTGTAGAGTAAGACGCCTCAAGTTGATAGTGTTACCGTGGCTCACGACTCACTGGAATAGACCACCCTGATGCATACAGTAAAGTGGACGGTAGGTCGTGGTTTCTCTGATTAATTGCCTGGGATCTGCCTGTGCTACACATGCTATTAAATGTAATGGTGAATGTCTCCATTTTTGTAGCCGCCATTGTAGGCAATGGTTGTGCTGGTCCAACTGTATTGCTAGGATAAATTCATTTATCTGTGCCCTTTTTTTTTTTATCATGGAGCCTACAATATCCACCAGTGGAATGACCTTAGCTGGATGGTATTACAGGGTGGTTGGTTTGGGTTCAAAACTTGTCGGATGTGGATCAGCCACCCCAACACTTAGCGTTTCAAATGATGACCTTTCGAAAATAGTTGAAACATCAGATGAATGGATTGCAGCTCGAACTGGGATTCGTAACAGGCGAGTTCTTTCAGGTAATTATGTTTCTTTTTTATTCTTTCAATTAAGTAACCAAATTAGGGACACTTGTGTCCCCTAGATTAAATTTATATTGCTTTTGTTTGTTGTTATTCACTTTTTGAGTGGTAACTGTAGGGCATGTCCACAAACCGTTTGACACATCACTTTTTATTTTAGCAGTTTTTGACATGAATAATATTGATTTTTCTGTCAAATCAAAACAATACAAAAGGGAAATTCTAATATATGATAAAATAATGTTAAGACTATTATTATAAATAAAAACAATGAGATTACAAAGTAAAAGTACAATGATATTAAGAGCCTGCCTTATTATGCTTCCTTATTATTGTAAATCTTACAAATAAAAATTGTATCTTTTTTTTGTAGTTTTACTACTGATTTGCGTAGTTACCAGTTAGGTTTAGGATAACAGCTAGAAGAATTCATTTACCATCCTTAGAGTGGTGCCACTGAGGCACTGATCATAACATGAGGTTCTTAAATTGGTACTTGGGTACCAAACTATAGCACCTCTTGGTACTTTCCCAAGGACTATGAAAAATATTAACCTAAAACTTGATTTCTGCCTACCTCTGTTGTATAGATCTGAACAGAAAACTGTTGATTGTTGCTGGAAGCTTGTTTAATTTACTATATATGTGTGTAATAACATTTAAAGCTGTTGTCTGCATGTCAGTTGGAAAGCATATTTATTGTCAATAGTTTCAGTTGCAAGTTTTACTTCTTTTCCTCATTTTCCCCTCCTTTCCAAATGTGTCAGGAGATGAAACATTGCGGGGACTCTCAATACAAGCAGCTCAAAGGGCACTTGAGATGGCTAAAGTAAAAGCTGAAGATGTTGACCTTGTTCTCCTTTGTACATCCACTCCAGATGATCTGTTTGGAGGTGCCGCTCAGGTATCTAGTAAAATATATTTAAGCATTATGACATTTTTCATTAATATATTAGCATTTCAATACGTGAGAAGCCTTGTATGGCTCTTTCTTAGTGCATTGAAACCTGGCTCTGATTTTTTTTTCTCGAACACGCAGAAGAGCTGCATATCATTATATTAAGAGTAAAGAAATGGGTTTAGAAACCCCATACAGCCACACACATACACACACCCTTTTTCTTCTAATAGTGTATCTCTCTCACACTTTTCAAAACCCAAAACTACTAGAAAAAGGACTCATACATTGACTGGTTCTAGAGCGAGGAGATTGGATATTCCCTGAGCTCTGGCCAGACTCCACAGGATGAAATCATCTTTTACCGAACCAGAACGCTACTTAGGTTCGGTTGAATCCCATCAAACACACAGCGATTTCGATGATTCCAAATGGACCAAGCTCCCCAAATAATGATGGAATTGAGACCTTATTTTTTGCTTAAAAAAATAAATTAAAAAATAACTTTGTTTAGTCTTTGAAATTTAGAGTTGGTATTCTGAAATGTAAAGTGCTAATGTCAATCTATGCACATTATTGAACATGGGCAATGGTCCTGCACTACTCTTATATATTTCTTGCTAGCATTTTGAAAGGTACTGCTCATTTACACTTTCAGCGGGCACCTTTTTTTTTGCCTGAGGTTCATTGTCTACTTTGCACTTTTACTGTATGTACCATAAGCTAGGCCTAGTTTGAAAGAGTACGATTTTCTTGTTGCACTTTTAAGGAAATTGATATTGATATAACTGTTCTTTGTTTTGGTGTTCTATTAAAAGTTCCAATTCATCCTTAACTAACAGGTGCTCGCTGAACTGGGTTGCACAAATGCTTTTGGATTTGATATTACTGCTGCTTGCAGTGGGTTTATAGTTGGCTTAATCACAGCTACTCGTTTTATCAAAGGTAATTGAATTATTAAATATCTATGTGGTTGATGTGGAATTGCTCCCTCAAATTTAATATGCCACTTAAATAATATATGCATACTGTTGTAGGTGGAGGTCTTCAGAATGTCCTAGTAGTTGGTGCCGATGCTCTTTCAAAATACGTGGATTGGACAGACAGAGG
Organism: Microstegium vimineum; assembly: GCA_022036555.1. Taxonomy (NCBI): domain Eukaryota; kingdom Viridiplantae; phylum Streptophyta; class Magnoliopsida; order Poales; family Poaceae; genus Microstegium; species Microstegium vimineum. The sequence continues at coordinate 58,587,175 of CM039131.1, read as the reverse complement.
TACATGCATACTTTTCGGTGATGCTGCTGGTGCTGTGTTGGTACAGGTATAGCTTATTTCCTGTGTAAATATTTATATTCTCCCCGTCCCATTAAGTTAATGTTCTATGGCTAAATTTGATTGAAATACGGATGGAACTTTGTTCAGTAAGAAACATGAGAAGCCATGTTGGGTGATGTGACACTGTTAATCACAAGATCTTTATCCAAATTCTCTTGTCCAACTTCTTAATTTAGAATTTTGCAGGCATGCAGCGCTGATGAAGATGGCTTGCTAGGTTTTTGTGTTCAAAGTGATGGCAATGGACAAAAGTGCGACTTCCTTTCAAGAATGTTGTGAGATACTGAGAATTCGTTCTAAATATATGTTGGCTTACATGGTTTCTCTTTATTTACATGTAGGCACCTAAATGCCATAACGGCAAATGATGAGTCAATCTTGTCCCATACCAATGGTGTTCCTGGATTTCCACCGAAGAAGGCAACCTACTCATGCATTCAAATGAACGGAAAGGAAGTTTTTCGCTTTGCTGTCCGATGCGTGCCACAGTCCATTGAGAAGGCACTCCAAGAAGCTGGTTTGCCTTCCTCCAGTATCGACTGGTTGTTATTACATCAAGTGAGTGTCCTAACTAAAAATATACTTGACCTGAATCATTGTTGTTCTAAATGATCTTCTTTGTTACAGGCTAATCAGCGTATTATTGATGCTGCTGCCAGTAGATTAGATATCCCATCTGACAAGGTTATTTCAAATCTTGCTAATTACGGCAATACCAGTGCGGCATCCATCCCATTAGCATTGGATGAGGCTGTTCGCAGTGGCAAGGTGAAGACTGGTGATATTATTGCGGCGTCAGGTTTCGGCGCTGGACTTACCTGGGGTTCAGCTATTGTCAAGTGGGGCTAATTACTCTACGTAAACCACAACAACATCAATGAGATAGCTTCAAGCCTTCAAAGGCCTCGGGAGCCTACATCTATTGGTTCTTTCCCATTTTTCTGTGCAACATTTTCCTTTCGTATGTGTCTGTCTTCCTTGCACATGAAAAATCTAGTGGCATTTTACCGTATTCTTCCTTTTGGCTCATTACACAGCTGAGAGATTGTAATGTAGTTGGCAGTAGTTTGAGAGGTGGATGAAAATGTTTGAATTTTGCATCGAGGATGATAATGGTAGCACTAAAGATGAGATTACACTGTAAAGTTAATGGGCTTTTTTGTCTCAGAATTTTACTGAGCGGTTGTCGATCTTGTGGCCCCAAGCAATAAGCATGTACAATTAGAGGTGGACCGTGGACATATGCTGTAGGCCAATTCTTAGTATTTTGTTCTGCTTTTATAATACATCCATTCTTAGTATATTTTGTTCTCCTTTTATTATACACACTGCCGTGAGAAAAATAAGTGGCCTTGGTT
>CM039131.1:58488432-58585657 GCA_022036555.1 Microstegium vimineum | reverse complement strand
TAGATAACTCAAGAATAAAATATTATGAGTACGGGATTGTCACGTGGGTGAATTTAGTCCGTTCGTGTACAAGATGGAAAAATATAAAAAAATTTGGTACACATCTAATTTTATTAGATCCTACGGATAAAACAGAAATTTCGATCAATTTTGGCGGATAAAGTTAAACATGGTCACACAGGGTTGAAAGGGCAAATGCCACGCGTGTATGCTAGTACCCCTCAGCCCATAAAAGTGTTTATTCTCACTTCTCCTGAAATTAAACATTAATATTTATGATAAATATATTTTCATAAAAAACTTATTTGGATATATAAATATTATTAATATTTTCTACAGATCTAGATAAACTTTTAAAAAAATTATATAGCCACATTTTTTATAAGATGAAGTGAGTATTATTGTTTAGGTATCCCCTAGTACTACCATGACAAATGGTAAAAGGGCTCCGTTTCCCAATAAAGACAACACTAAACATTAGCCTATAAAAAAGGTCTAGCTTGTATAGACACCGGTGAATTAAGGTCAACAGTGAATTGAGGACAGCAGAGTTGGTAGATTCTCTCAATGTAAGCGTCTTCCCACCATCCACCAGGCTGCAACTTTTGTCAGCTGATGACAATCTGTGAGGGACCACCATCCACCAGTGTGGTGCATTAGAGCAGCCCAAACGCAAGAAGTAGCCCAACGAGTCCTTAATTCAATTATTATATATATAGGAACAAAATTTTTACAAAAAGTGAGTAGTATATAGAAGAGAGACACGTTCAATTTTTTTCGTAAATACAAGAGCGAGCCTTGCTCCTGCATTTCTGCGCATCGAAATCCAATTTGATATTACTAAACTAGATGGCATAGTGGGTGATGTTGATGACATCCTCGGGCCTAGCCGGCGGATGGGTCTTGTTCCTCACGCGCAGCTGCTGGTACTCCTTGTACAGGAACCTCCTGTATCGCGGCGCCTCGCCGATCTTGGCCGTGAACTCCGGCAGCGGTTCAACCCACTTGTCGCCGTGCAGGTTGAAGAAGAAGGAGAGCGAGTGCCTGTGCGCAGATTTCCTCACCACCCGGTGCGTCGCGCTCTTCAGCTTGTTGTTACTCAGCACCTACATTTGAAGAAGAAAAAAAGGAGGGAGATTTTTGTTAGGGGCTCATCATCTCATTGCGTATTTGCCTGGAGTTATTTATCCTGTGCTCTCCGGCTTCATCACCTGTATGACATCGCCGATGTTGACGATGATGCTGCCGAAGGCGGGCTCCGCCGGTACCCACTGGCCGTCGTCGGTGAGGACCTCGAGGCCCCCGACGCCGTCCTGGAAGATGAAGGTGACGCAGTTGCCGTCCTCGTGCTCGCTGATGCCGACGTTCTCCTCCTCCGTCGCCGGGAAGTAGCGCTTTGCCGTCATGTGGTCGAAGCCGCGGTCGTCGTTGTAGTCCTTGAGGAAGCCCGGCGGGAGGCCCATGCAGTCGTTCAGGATGTCTTGGATGAGCAAACCCAGCTCGGTGTGATAGATTTCTAGGATCGTCTAGGAGCGGATCCAGTGGATAGACAGTGATTCGGGTAGTAGAAGTAGATGCAGTTCATATGCATGTACAGAGAGAGAAGGTAGAGGTAGGTTACCGACCGGATCCGTCGACCGGATGAGTAGCAGTGGCGGCGGCGGCGTTAGAGTTCATCCCGCCGTCGGCCATGGGTGTCGTAGTCGCGTCCGTAGTCGTGTCGGTCGTCATCCGTGCTCGCCGGCGCGTCGGTGGAGCTTCCCGCCGCTGGCAGCGCACCCTCTAGATCGGTCTAGGGTTTAGGGAATGTCGGTGGGGTGTATGGCGGCGCAGGTGAACTTCGGTTCGCGTGCCTGGCGCCTCGGCCCCCACCTTCCTTATATAGCACTGTGCGACGGGGGCCCACCAACCACAGGGTTGGACGCCCCCGATCAGGGCGTGACCTAGGGCCCGTTAGTCCGTTGGGCCTAACGGGAAGAGATCTAACTCTAACATTCTCCCCCTAGATCTCATACAATTCTTTTGATTCTTCAATTCCATTTCAAGTTCAATATTCCAATTCTTTTCAATTCCATCATAGATTAGTATATAGAGCATGTTTCATCATCACAACAATTCTTGTCATTAGACTCACAGCTACTACACACCTTTCTATTTTGGAAATAAAACCTTTCATCATTCTGGGCCCTTCTTATTCTTCGGGAATCATAGGCTCTCCCTTAAACCCATGCCAGCTATGTGTCCTCTGAATACACTGGGTGGGAGGCCTTTTGTGAGCGGATCCGCTAGCATCTTTTCTGTTCGTATATGTTCAAGATTTATGATATGATCCCGAAGTTTATCTTTCACAACATAGTACTTTATGTCAATGTGTTTGGCAGCACCACTTGACCTATTGTTGTGAGCGTATTCTACCGCTGGGTTGTTATCACAATACAACCGCATCGGTCTTTCTATACTTTCAATTATTCTCAGTCCGGGTACAAATTTCTTTAACCAATTTACCTGCCCCGAGGCCTCATAACAAGCTACAAACTCGGCGTACATTGTCGAGGATGTAGTCACTGTTTGTTTCGAACTTTTCCACGATATCACTCCTTTAGCAAGAGTGAATATATATCCTGATGTGGATTTTCTTTCATCTCCAGCATAGTCAGAATCTGAGTACCCCTCTATGCACAGGGAATCAGATCTTTCATATGTCAACATGAGACCTTTCGTACCTTGCAAATAACGCAAGACTTTCTTCACTAGTTTCCAATGTTCAATTCCTGGATTCTTTTGATATCTGCCAAGTAACCCGGTAACAAAAGCTATGTCAGGGCGAGTACACGTTTGAGCATATTGTAAACTTCCAATTGCCGAAGCATACGGTACCGCTTTCATTTGATTAATTTCATATTGATTCTTGGGACACTGATGTTCCCCATATTTATCGCCCTTGACAATCGGAGCAGGAGATGGACTACACGCATGCATACTAAATCTCTTTAGAACCTTTTCTATGTATGCCTTCTGCGATAATCCCAATACCCCTTTTCTTCTATCTCGATGAATCTCAATTCCCAAGACAAACGAAGCTTCACCGAGATCTTTCATATCAAAGTTCGAGGACAAGAATTTCTTCTTCTCCAATAGTAGGTTGACATCATTACTAGCAAGTAAGATATCATCTACATACAGGATCAGGAATATGTATTTCTTATTCTTGAATTTCACATAGACACAATTGTCCTCGACATTTTCTTTAAACCCAAAACCCTTTATAGTTTTATCAAACTTCAAGTACCATTGTCTCGAAGCTTGTTTCAAACCATAAATTGATCTTTTCAGACGACATCCCATATTCTCTTTTCCTTTTACGACAAAACCTTTTGGTTGTGCCATATATACATTTTCATCCAAATCCCCATTTAGGAATGTGGTCTTTACATCCATCTGATGTAATTCTAGATCATAGTGAGCCACAAGTGCCATAATGATTCTAAAAGAATCTTTACAAGAAACTGGGGAAAAAGTTTCATTGTAATCGATCCCTTCTCTTTGGGTAAAACCCTTGGCCACAAGTCGCGCTTTGTGTCTCTCAATATTCCCTTGGGAGTCATATTTCGTCTTGTAGACCCATTTGGATCCTACTTTCTTAGCTCCTTTAGGAATATTTTCTAGAACCCAAACCTTGTTGGTATTCATAGATTTCATCTCATCTTCCATAGCCTGAAGCCACTTTGATGAGTGTTCGCTTCTCATGGCTTCTTCAAAGGTTAGAGGGTCATCTTCCATATGATATTCTTCAGTTTCATAGATTTCATAATCATCTGGAATAGCTGACCTTCTAGTTCTTTGAGACCTTCTAGGGGCCTCTGGCACTTGTTCCACTATAGGATGTTGTTGTTCTTCCTCATCAGCAACATCTGATTCTATAGGCTCCTGATGGACAGGTTCCTCTTGTTCATTCATTGTTGCTATGGGAGAATTCACAACAGGTGTTGTCACCACATTATCTTGTACTGTTGGTGCAACATCGGCAGCAGGTAACGTAAAGTATGGTTCTTCAACCATCGGAGTAGGTACATGTACCCGCTTCTCCTCAAGTCTAATTTCACGTGTTACTTTGCTCCCCCTGATTATGTCATCCTCCAAGAACACAGCGTGTCTTATTTCAACAAATTTCGTGTATCTATCAGGACAATAAAATCTATATCCTTTCGATCTTTCTGGATAGCCAATGAAATGACAGCTGACGGTATTGGAGTCTAACTTTCCAATATTTGGGTTAAATACTTTTGCCTCAGCTGGACAGCCCCACACACGTAAGTGCTTAAGTGAGGGTTCTCTTCCTGTCCATAATTCATACGGTGTTCTCTGTACCGACTTGCTTGGTACTCGATTAAGTATATGAATGGCGGTTTTCAGTGCCTCCATCCATAAACCAACCGGTAGTGTGGAGTAACTCATCATGCTTCTCACCATATCCATTAGGGTACGCTTTCTTCTTTCAGCCACTCCATTCTGCTGAGGCTCCCCCGGTGTGGAGTATTGAGCGACTATGCCATTTTCCTGTAGGAACCTTGCAAAAGGACCTGGAATTTGGCCATACGGGGTATGTCGCCCGTAATACTCTCCACCACGGTCTGATCGAACTATCTTTATCTTCTTGTTGTGTTGATTTTCAATTTCGGCTTTAAATATCTTAAATTTATCCAATGCTTCTGTTCTTTCTTTAATTGGATAAATATAGCCATAACGAGAGTAATCATCCGTGAATGTTATGAATGAATCATAACCATCCACGCTTTTCGTTGGGAATGGACCGCAAATGTCCGTGTGAATTATTTCTAATACTCTCGTGCTTCGTTTAGCATCTTTATTTATTTTCTTAACGTATTTTCCTTTGATGCAATCAACACATTGTTCTAAATCGGAGAATTCTAAGTGCGGAAGAATTGATTGTTTCACTAAGCGTTCTATTCTCCCCCTCGAAATATGGCCCAAACGACAATGCCATAATTTCGAAGAGTCGCTATCGTTTCTCTTCCGCTTCTTATTCTCATTTGTAGATTGGGAGACATTCACATCATTCATAACATGATTCACATTTTCAGCAAGAGATAACAAATAAAGCTTGTCTTGTCGGAAGACAAGACCAACACATTTATTATTATCATCAAATAGTTCACATCTGCCATTACCAAAATGACAGCCAAATCCAACATCATCGAGTTTCGATACACTTATCAAATTCCTACGTAAAGAGGGAACATAAAGTACATCTCTGAGCTTAAGTACAAAGCCATCTTTTAGTTCTAAAGCTAAATCGCCGATGGCTTCAACTTCAGCTTGTACTCCATTCGCAACTTTAATCGTTCTTTCTCCTCTTTGCAGGATTCTCTTCCCACTTAACCCCTGTAAAGAATTCGAAACGTGAATTGTTGCACCTAAATCAATCCACCAAGAAGTATTCGAATAACATAAAAACAAGGATTCATCTACAAATGTGATAGTGTCATCACCTTTCTTTAGTAGCTTTTTCAGGTAGACAGGGCAATCTCTCTTATAGTGCCCTCTCTTGAAGCATTCCTTGCACTGATCTTTCTCAGCATTGCCATATTTTCTTAACGTATTTTCCTTTGATGCAATCAACACTCGAGGGGTCGAGGGGGGGCCGCCCCCGCGGGTTTCAGGGCAGCGCCCTGAACACCAAGCGGGATTACATAGATCGCATTCAAATTTTAATTCAAATTTATTCAAATATCAAATTCAATTTAATTCTGGAAATAAAATAGAAACCGTCACTGTTCATTTTCGGATTTTGGCCAGACGGAGTGACCCAGAGGCCATTCGGGCCCATCTGCCGCGCGCGCTCGGGCTTCTCCCTCCCGCCTGGGCCGCGCTTGGTCCATCAGACGAGGATTCAGCGGGAGCCGTCCGATCTAGGGGTTCTAGATCGGACGGTGCAGCGTCGATGTCGGGGAAACAAAACCCCGTTCGGCCGGCTCCTCCCAAAACCCTAACTTTCATTCTCCCTCCCCTTTTTCTCTCTCTGCCGAGCAGAGCGGGCGGCGGCGGGTGGAGTCCAGAGAGCGGGCGGCGGCGGCCGTGCCCGCGGGAGCTCTCCCCCCTGCGCCGCTCCTTCTTCCTTCCCCGCGCTCTTGCTTCTTCTTCTCCACCGCGTGCAACAACGACAACCGAGCTCGTGGGAGCCGTCCATGGCGGCCTGAGGAGCCCGGCGCCGTTGCAGGCCCACTCGCCGGCGTGCGCGTTCGCCCTAGGCAGAGCGCGCCGCCGTCGAGAGGCACTGTACCGGTGCCCATTCATCCGCCCTGAGCCGGAGCCACGCGTTGGCGAGGACTTCATCCCGGCGGCGATTTTTCTTTCCCGCTCACGGCGTGTCGACGGTAGGAGGACTCTGTTCCCCATCCCCGTCCTCTCTATTTCTTTTACCGAGATCAGTTTTCGATCTGGGCTAGGGTTAGAGTTTGATTCGGGATTTGGGTTTCATGGTGGCCGAATCCGACAGCCTTTGATTTCTTTCGAGTTTTCGTGTGCATCCAGATCGGGGTTCGGGTTTCCCTAGTTATTTAGGGTTTCGGTTCGTGCGTTCGATTCAGCCGATTAGGCTTGATCCGAGTGGATCCCCTCCGTAGGAGGCCACTGATACCATTGATAGATTTCTAGGATCGTCTAGGAGCGGATCCAGTGGATAGATAGTGATTCGGGTAGTAGAAGTAGATGCAGTTCATATGCATGTACAGAGAGAGAAGGTAGAGGTAGGTTACCGACCGGATCCGTCGACCGGATGAGTAGCAGTGGCGGCGGCGGCGTTAGAGTTCATCCCGCCGTCGGCCATGGGTGTCGTAGTCGCGTCCATAGTCGTGTCGGTCGTCATCCGTGCTCGCCGGCGCGTCGGTGGAGCTTCCCGCCGCTGGCAGCGCACCCTCTAGATCGGTCTAGGGTTTAGGGAATGTCGGTGGGGCGTATGGCGGCGCAGGTGAACTTCGGTTTGCGTGTCTGGCGCCCCGGCCCCCACCTTCCTTATATAGCACTGTGCGACGGGGGCCCACCAACCACAGGGTTGGACGCCCCCGATCAGGGCGTGACCTAGGGCCCGTTAGTCCGTTGGGCCTAACGGGAAAGAATCTAACTCTAACACGGTGAGCTTGGCATGGCACTCTTCCAGGGTCTCTCTGAAGATGTCGTTCACGAGATTTCTAGTTATGGGCTTCTTTAATTTTTGGCAGTCATGAGCAGAGCAAGACTTTTATTTTTGGCTCGGTCCAACCCGGCTTGAAAAATGATCAGCTCTTGCTGAGAGGGAGAGGTTGACCGTGGTGGAGAGAGGCCGAGGGGCACCGGAGTCGGGTTGGAGGAAGGAGAATAGCAGATGACCCGGGGAAGAAAGGGGGGACGCCGGAGAGTAGAGGCTGCACTGCACTGCACTGCACCGGAGGAGTTGGATGGCCCATACGCCCACACAACGTTTCTGTTTGTTATGGTCTATTCTATTCTATTCTATTCTATGAGCGGTGCGTGCTTTCGTGTGTGCTGCCTCTTTCGATCGCGAGTGAGTGTGTGGGTGGTGTATGTACCACGTGCATCACCGGCCCCACATCCACGCATCCTCTCGCTCCTCTGATTTGGGATTTCGCTAATATTTGAGAAAAAAAAACTTTTAGAAAGTTCAGATACCTTTCATTTTTCAGAAAGCAAAAGTTGGGAAAAGGCAAAGCATCAAGAAGCATGGACTGTGGTCAAAATTAACAACCCAAGTTGAATTTGAAAGTATGCGTGCGCACCTTTACAGTTTAATTTGCTTGGGCTCGTGTACGCAATAGTAAATCTCAATCTTGTAGCTTTAAAAAAAAAATCGAATCTTCTAATTGCTCCGATGTTATTCGACAGCACAAGAACAACAAGGACGACACGATTTCGCACTCGAAAACTGACCTGAATCCCTCAGGCTCAGCGGGGTACGCGTTGAGCCCGAGCTTGAGATCAAAGACCACCAGGTACTCGTTCTTGTCGGCCGAGTGCGCCGGCTGCCGCCCGTAACCGGCTGGGAGAGGCGCCTTGGACCTGGACGCCTCGGCCGCGCGCACCTTGGCCTTCTCCTCGTCCGGCAGCGCGAAGAACGCGGCCGACAGCTCCAGCGCGCGCGCCATGAGCTCGGCCGGCACGCCGTGGTTGACGGCGCGGAAGAACCGGCGGTGCCGCCGCCCTTGCCGTCCTCGGTGAAGAAAGGCGCCAGATCAACCACGGGGAGCGCGCCGCTAGCCGCCATGTCTGTCGGTTCAGTTGTCGCCTTCGCGCCTCTGGTCCGGTGGTCACACGATTAAGGTGAGAAATGCCACATGACGTGCATATGCTCTGCTATTTTATTATTGTTCTCGGCTCCGCCTCCGCATCCGCTAGTACTATACTTGACATGATAATAAAGCTCGTTATCAGCACTTGGACTCCTCTAAATCTATCCTCTATCAATCCTAATCATCAAGATTTTTTTCTCTATATATGTTTTTTTCGCACCTATCATCCTCTATATCTCATATACTATACCAAATACCAACACTGGAGTCCATTTGTCACTTTATCTAAATATATATGTGAGATCTAGTTTTGAAGGATATATTGAAACAAATTTAATGGTGCAAATATAATTTAATTTAGATTTATGGTTTATGAGTTATAGTCTTTTTTAATTCATTGAAAAAGAAATGTTCGTCAACCGAAAACGCGGGACCCACGAAAAGCATGCGTGTGCAGACCTGCATGTCCTTTCAGGAGCGCCTGAAACTAGGTAGATACAGTGCACAAATATTTACGACAAATAGTCTCTCCAGGATTCTATCCAGGACAGCGCTACGGTCAGTCTTACTAGCAACTTTTATCTACTACTCCGTAAAAATTAGCACATCTTTTAGTATGAAAATCCTTAGGAATGGATCCACTGTTTATAATTCTTCGTTCCTAGTACTGTAGTAGCGTGGATACAATCATACAAACCGGGCGTAGTTGTATAGCAACTCTGCTGGCTACAGTAATATTTCAGCAGCAACATATATTGACCCATATGCACTGCAACCCAGGTCAAAATAGAGCGCATACATGAACTTGAGGGTTTTTTTTCTGGTGCAAGAAGATTGCGAGTACCGTCAAAGTTCAAACTTGTCAAACACGGACTCGATAAATTTCATTGAAATGAGCAGTTAGATATTGATCACAGAACAGAACCTCTCTCCAGAGCAAAACATATAGCCATATAGGGACTGTCACGTCGAGCAAGAATACATCATAACTAGTTAACCACTCGCAAGTAGCAAGTTCTTACAGGAAAACTGTTTTTGGCATGCAAAAGGGCTCGTGTCAAATGTTATTTTCCGCATTTACAGACTTAGAACTACGACGAACAATGATAGAAAATAGCCTCCAAAATTAGCTCATGTAGCTGCACTTCTCACTCAGTTTCATTTAAGAACATGCCTGGCGATTTGGTGATTATATCATTTGCCTCAGGTAGCGGTGAATCCAGTGCATCAGCTGCGTAAAGAATCTTCCGAACCGCCTTAGTCATCTATCACAATAAAGTTCAGGTCAGTTAAAACGTGAGCAAAGCAATTCAAAATCATTTTGCCACCCCCAAATTATTCAGATCCTGAATCAAAAGTGAGATGCAAATGAGATGGTCCACAGCCTCACACCATGGTCCAGCCAAAATATTTGCAAAGACATGAGTGATTGTGGTAGAATTGTAGAAGATTGGTAGACTACATATATGGATTTAACTGTCAATTCCCCTTTGTACTTGGCTACTTGTTTCAGGATCAATTAAAGCTGCGAGAAATTTTCGAAAAGGGAACCATAATTAGCAGTTCTTAACTGAAGCTATAAGGGGGTTTGTTGGTATCCTAATTTTCAAGAAGCATGATTGTGCATGGGTTTGTTGGTATCCCAGATAAAATTCTTGGTCAACCAGATTAGAATATTAATCTATTAACATAGTAATTCAGAAACTGTTGCTCTAGAACACAGGTCATAATAACATCAAACCAGTAAAAATGTGCAGACACATAGATATTTAATAGAATTTATCTTATACCGTTAGATGCTCTAACTCAGGCCGTTGACACAGGATCTCAATATCGCGCAACTTGGAGAAGTAAAAGTCTCTTTCTTTTTCAGTACTATCGACAGAAACTTTCAGATCTGCAATCTGCAATTCAACAAATAAAGTAGACATCAAGTAGCAGCTATGTTGAATTCAATGCCAGTACATCACAAGTATGAGATTTCCTCCAACAATACTGTTGTGAACTACTGCACAGGATGCTTTGAATGTAGATTAAAGGCTAAATCTATCAACGGAATAAAAAGTAAGTCTGCATTCTTGTTTTAATGTGAACCGTCTATAAATTAAATCAGCAACCGGAAGTACATACTCCCTCCGTCCCATAATAACTATCGTTTTCGGTGTTCGTGCCACAAGCTTGAGTCGATTTGTAGAAAAATATATGCAATATTTGTATCTCTAAATAAATTTGTTAAAAAACTTTCCAGTGATATTAATTATGTACCATAAATATTAATATTTATATATATATATATATATTTTGTCAAAGTTATTTCTCGGGAAGCGAAAGCGACATATATTTTGGAACAAATGGAGTAGTCCATACCTTTTCAGACAGCTTCTGAATCTGTTCTTTGTAATGCTCTTCAGAAAAAGTGTTACATACTTTTCCAACTCCAGGGCCTACATAATTGGATTAGAATGGAGATATTAATAACAAACAGAAGCATAAAAACTGGTAAACTTTACAACACCCTAAGCAGACAAGGGGCTGCGAGCACTAGTTCCCTCAAGCAATTACATTGTTTCAGAATAATAACAATTACATTGTGCCGTAGGACTACCTATGCTTATGTAAAAGGAAATAAGGCTGCTAGATGCAACCTCATTATTTAGTTAGACAAGCACTTAATCAAAGATCAGATAGAGTCAGCACCTCCATCTGCTGAATCAGCACCAGAAAGCCTATTGGCTTGGAGTGATTTGGATTGCTTACTGGGACCCTTTGTGCCACGTTCTTTGCATCCCTTAGACCTCCTTTCCACAGGATTGTAGTTTCTGGAACAAGAACATAGTTTTCTCAATGCCAGGTACAGTCAAACATAATCAAGATTCAAGGCACGTACTCGTTCATAATTCCACCATTCACAGAATCACAATATCTTTTCAGCCACTGAAGAAACTCCAGGTTGTCCAATGGCCGTCCTTTAACCAGCTTGTTGACCTCAATGTTCTGCATGGCAAAACCAATCACTAATAAGAGCAAGAAAGAACTTCTGTGCTGCTAGAAACTATAGCAGAAGGATACAGATGAACCTCCACTTGTGTCAGAAAAAGAGTCGTAAATCATTTAGTATATACCAGTAGCATAAACTTGCTGTCCTTTGTAGCACTTGAACATATTGTCCCTACTCTTGTTGTAGTATATAAGATTTCCCAATCAAATTTTCAATGGAAACAACCACCACTATTTTGATCACAGTATCAAAAAGATGGTACTTGTGTTCAGTGTCCTAACAGCATGCCAATCGACCAGATTCTCCTTTGTACTACTGCTGCACAACCAGCGCTGCATTCTGTAGACACTATTATTTACTCGTATAAGAGCTAAGTTTCAATTAACTTTAAACTCCAACTCGTCATGCACAGCACAAGCATAGTTTCAGTAATCAGTACATTGGAAGGTCATGCATCAAATTTCTTAAAACCAGTATTCTTGTTTCATTGAACTTAAACATACCACCAGAAGTTAGCAGTGAAGCCAAACTATTGTGCATAAACATTCTTTTCAGTTTTCACTAATGAAAAGCACAAGAAAACCATAAAATATTTCCATGGATTGAAATGCATCATGCACAGAATCAAATTACAACGCTGCAGACTCCAATTTAAGTTTAGAAGAGCTAAAACTCAGTTTCTTTTGAGCTCCATCTCACTGTGCACGACAATGTGCATAAGCTTTGTAATCAGTATATATTGTCCTTACTCCTGTAGATATAAGAATATAAGATACCCCAATCAATTTTTCAATGGAAAAGAACAACCACTATTTTATCACAACCAATCACAGTATCAAAACAGCAGCACTGCAGTCTTTGGACACTATTATTTATACACATAAGAGCTAAATTTCAATTTCCTTTTAACTCCAACTTGCTATCTCTGTATATAGCAAAAACATAATTTAAGTATTCAGTACACTGGAAGGTCATGCATCGAATTCTTATACCACTATTCTTATCTCACTAAAGACTGAACTTAAAATACCACCAGAAGCAACCACTGAAACAGTGAAGCAATCTACACATCCTTTTCAGTTTTCAGTTTTTCACACCAATGACGAACATAAGAAGACAATAGACAATTCCCATGGATTGAAGTGCTCAAGAACGCAATCAAACAGCAGCTATGTAGACTACAATTTACATTTAGAAGAGCTAAATCTCAGTTTTCTTTGAGCTTCATCTCAACGTGCACCACACAATGAACATAGTTTTGGTAATCAGTACGATGGAACATCATGCAGTAAACTCCTTGCACGGTTACAACCATCCGAATTGGAACCCAAGTTATCAAATAAGCAATAGGTTGACACATACATTCTTTTCACCAATGGCAAGCACAACATCAAACACATATCCGCGGATCGAAATGCAACAGGTTGACAGCCAGTACCTTGCCTATACGCAGCTTGTTGAAAACATCCTGAAGAACCTTGTAGTTCTGGATCATATCATACTCTGTCTTCGCATCGAAATTAACCTGCAAACCCGCACACAGAAGACAGTCGTTACAATCAACTAGACAACCTAACACCACCACCACGGGTCTGCACCCATATACAGATCAATCAAGTGTCGAGAGTTTGGAAGAATCGGAACCAACCTTATGCATCGGCACCACTCCAGGGTGAACCATATCCATGAGCTGGCACTGCACGGCGCCAGACGCCGCCTGCAGGAAAGCAAGAGCAAACTCCCAGAATCAACACAAAATTTCAGGTCACACGCCACACAATCCTCTCGCACTTCCAGACCATACAATACAATCCTATCGCACGGATAACAGATTACAATCCTCGCGAACAGATCAAAACCCCAATAACCCAGCCAAATCGAACCGAAACAAGCGTGACCAAAAGGGGGGACGAGAGCGGGGCCTGACCTCCTCGACCTTGGCGAGAGACAGCTGGAGGGTCGCATTGATCCAGTGCAGGATCTCGCCCCTCCCGACGAAGTACGCGCCGTCCATGATCCCGATGCTCGCCGCCGCCGCCGCCGCCGCCATGGCCTTCCTCCTCCTCTCCCCACCGCTCGCAGCTGCGAAACAACTTTTCGAAACGACTCCCACGCGAAACGGCCGGAGCTAGGCGTGGCTTGGCTTGTTCGCGTGCGGGTTTTGGAGCCTTGCTCGCGTCGGGTCACCGCGCCTTAAGTACAGTGTAACCTCACCACGGGCTCTTCTGGTGACTTCCTTGACGTTTTGAATCGCTGTGGAGCGAGGAACGTTGGGGAATGGGGACGCGGACGGGTAGCGTGGTGCGGCGGTGACGGGACCCTCAAAATTCGAAATGGCGACGTGGGCCCGGCCGCCTTTACTGGACCCTCGTCCAGTGCCCTGTGCCCCGCACGAATCCTCGGATCGACACGCCGCTCTCCCGCTGGCGGGTGGGTCCGCCTCAGAACCGCTGGATCCCACGTGCTGGAAGCGCCGCGGGTCTAGTGACGTCGTGTCACCGACTGGTTGGCCCCCGCCTGCATTTGGTCATTTATTATACGTGGTCTGGTCGCGTCGAGGGGGCCGTGGGATGGGCCTGCATTTATTATGCTGGTGGGCCGGCCTGCGAGCCTGAGGACCCGACTTGGAGGGTCCCACTTGGAGATGGACTGTGAACTGGGAAATTGTAGTCGGAGTAGTACTAGGCCTGCATCTCGTCGCTATTTCCCTCGAATATTCGTGCTTCTGGTGTGTGGTGTGGTGTGTGTTTTCTGAATCCCATGAAAACGTTTGGAGCAGGAGTAGTCGGCCAACCTGTACAGTAGTCTTATACAGAGACGACCGACAAGGACAATGTTGCCACGCCACTGTTACACGTAGACATAGGAGTACGTACGTTTTGGTGTACTCCCTCGGTTCAAAAAAAAATGCAATCCTAAGAGCGTGTTTGGGACTGCTCCGCTACATGTTTTTCAGCTCTGCTTTACGTTTTTTAGTCAAACGGTTTTAGCTCTACGCACGCAGCTTCAGAAAAAAAGGTGGAGTTGTGAAAGCACCTAAAGAGGTGTTCCACAAAAACCTAGAGTTCGTGGAGTTGCTCTACAGTGGAGTTTGTGGAGCAGAGTTCGTGTAGCAGTCCCAAACAGATTCTAACTTTATGTGTCCAGATTCAAAGCTAGATATGTCCAGATTTAAAGGTAGGATTGCACTGATTTTTTTGGACGGAGGGAGTATACTACTGAACAGGCCGACATGACCGAGGACACAGTGTCCAGATGCCACGTCTGCTCGGCGCATCACTGTTGCCACTCTCTCCTGCATGATGCATCTCTTCGATGGAACACTCACGGGGGCCCCTTGGATGGATTCCCCCTTGTGATGAACTGATCGATGATGCATCATGGGCTCTCGCCGAGACTCGACCACGATCAGCAGTAGACTCAATTGCAACTAGTAGTATCACTAATTATGTAAGCATGTCTTTTCTTCTTGTCGTCGTTTGTTGTTGTTGTTATTTTTTTTAAAAAAAAAGATTCCGGGAGAACCCCACGGCTGATTAGTATTGCTATCAGGACAAAAAAAACACGTTCAAACGTTTTGCACGTTTGCCTTTTCTTCTCCGGATAGAAAATGAAGCGATCATGCATGCTTTGGTGTCCCGTTCCCGTCCTTCTGCTCAGAGTTTGAGACGCGATGCTCAAGCAACGCAGTGGCGCGGAGCTGCACGCAGGCAACTGCGCTGCACACTGCACACGTGCAAACAATTCCAACAGAATATAAAGTACTCCTATCCAGCACTCAATCACTGCAGTAGAAGCAGTACATTTGGTTGGGTCACAGGATCACCGAGCAGTCGATCGATCGCCTGTAGCGACAGAGAAAAGAAAGAAACGAAAGTCGAAAGGCGCATGCAGCTACTGCCGCTACTTTTCAGTTCCCATCGTGGCTATCTCGCCGACACGACACGGGTTGCCGGGCTCCGAGTGGTGGCTCCTGGTTCGGTGCAGTGGTTCATGCGCGGCTGGCGCCATCGGCGATCGTGGGTGGATCCGACGACGGCGAGCGTGGACAAGCAGAGAGAGTACTGACATGCTGTTGCGTCGTCGAAGCTGCTGTCTCGTACGTCGTCCCATCGTCACCGTCGTGCAGAGTGCAGACGTCCACGGAGGGGGGGGGGGGGGGGGGGGGCAGAATGGGAGGCGTACAACCGCCATATGGGTCCGCGCCGCGCCGTGCTTGCACGTACTACTACAGCACAGCGAGCAGCCGAGCACGGTGCACCGGCAGGCGGGCACTAGCGAGAGCACGGAAGAGGAACAGTGGAACAGAACACAACACACTGCAGCCCTCGCCCCAGGGAAGGCACAGCGGATTGGACGCACGCAACGCATCTGCCTCATCTGAACAGTCCCGGGCACAGTGACTCGCAAGCAACCAGCTTGCCGCTAGTGCCCCTGTCCCTGTAGGAGGAGGAGTACGTACGACCACTGTCCACTGCCAGAGACTTCTTCGTGACACTCTTCGGTTACCGTGCAAAAGCTGTCAAATCGCCGGACTTTTCATCCTTGATCTGGGGCTCTTGCTCCAGACTCTTCTCTTCGGCCCTTTCTTGTCAAACCAGCATGCATGCATTTGCAAATAGCGCCTGGCGGAGACGGTCAGATAGCGCAATGATGCTGTCTATCTTGTGGTGGCTACGATTAGTTTAACGCCGGCGATGCTAGCTAGCATCAGGTCAGTCAGGCGATTAATTAGCCATAACCCATAGGATATTACTGTAGTACTCGTAGCTCACACACAGCTCGGAGTGAGGGAGCTTTGTTGGCTTTTGCCTGACCTTTTCTGCCCGCCAGGCATATGCGATGCGAGTAGCAGTGGTTGGGATGTTGCATGGAAGCCAGGTACGTTGGCGTGGGTGCAGGTGCAGATCGATCGAGACCCGACCTGGCCCTCTAATATAATCATCCATTGATTCCAGCTTAATCCTCGACACGGCAAGGGGACCAGCCATGAAACATACGGCGCGTACTCTATTCCTGGCCCGGCCCGCGGAGGATCATGCCTCCCACGAACCCTAATCATGCACGGCCGGGGTTAGTACTTAGTACCTTAAAGCTATTCTGCTGTATGCATGCGTACAAAAGCAAAGCTGGCCATCCATGTGCTTCTCATTCTGCCTCGACTCGAGTGGGCTGGATGGATTAGTATATAGTATACTAATACAATGAAATAATGGCCTAAAACATTTCTGCCACCTGTGCAGGATTGCCCAAGCAATGCAACCAAATCAGCGCTATCATGTGCATGCCCAACGTACGTACACTACACATGCATTTCATACTCCTAAGTGCACCTCCTTTTCCATCGTTTCGTACTCTCCAGTTGTACACTTGTAGACAGGAGTAGTGGATGTATGCTTTGCTGCTGCTAGCTTCCAAGCAGATGCGCACGACGAGCTCGATCCGGTGGGTTCCCCGGAAGGTGCAGTACTGTATCGCCAAGCCAGCGACGAAGATACTGTAGGAGTAGGAAGGAGTAGCTGAAGCTGATACAGAAAGAAATCGTCCCGATGGAGAGGAATCGCACGGAGCATGCAGGCCTGCACGGTCCTTTCGAAAAGGAATTGGTGTGCACTAGCACCAGGGGTTGCACGGGCACGACCACTATCGCCGCATCGCCTGGCTGCTTTTGGTGGCAGCAGACAGGGTGTCGTGTGTCATCCAGGACGCACACGGGAGCACCACAGCCTTTTTCGACTCCTCATCGTCATCGTCATCGACACCCTCCGCTGAGCTTGAAAGAAAGGAGATTTCTGAGAGAGGAAAACAAGCCGGCTTTATCAGCGTATCTGTTCCTCCCTGTAAAGTAAAGCGTGCCCATCGACGCTCTGAAACTCAAAGCACCCCAACCAACCAGATACTCCACCGTATGGCAGCAGTTTCTGTTTATTATTATACTACTACTTACTATAGAACAAAGTAAGTACTCCTCCTACTGTGTACACCATCAATGTGAGTTGTAAATTTTGTGAAAACCATATACCATATATATCATCTGATGACTGATGCAGTGCCGGCATCTCCAATCATTTCTGCAATAATCTGGCCATTCTGCCAGAGCCAACATGGTGCTGAAACAGCACGCGTGTTGTTTTCTAACGACTTGCCTCGTTTTGTTTACAGTTTACACCGACTTTTGGTTACTGTGTCTTCTTCTATATATTTTTTTAAGATATACTTTCCATACGACATGATTTATGTCTAGAATATATTTATATTTGGATTCACTATAGCATAATAGTTATTACCTAGCTAATACCTTATTATCTCTGAACTCTGATTTAATCCGACTAGTTGGATATCTGTTATCAATGCCACTCTACCACATTGTTGTGGGACATGTTGGTTGATCATGTTTGTTTCTACTTATGACGAGTTTCTCACAAAGCAAAATATATGAATGATGCCCATTGCATTGCATGTGCATTGGAGGTCGATTGATCATTTATTGTTTTATGAAACTGGAGAGGCCATAGACCCTACATGGATTTTATTATAGCGGTAAAAAAGCAGAGGCAGTACAAAGAAAAAAGTACAAAAACAAAGAAGGAAACAAAAAAAAAACAAGAAGGAAAATTATCGATTGACCAGTTACATGTAACAGCATATCAAAATCAATTGTTTTTTTCAGTGATTTTATCAAAGTAACCGTTGTTGTAGTAAAAAAACGTGGTTGTAGTAAATCATTAGGGATAAACAAAAACAGAGGGCCTTTTTTGACTTGGATTGGATGGATCATAACCGTTGAAACGCTTTCCCGTTTTCCCGATGAACAGGCGACCAAGGCAAACTCTGCTCGATCGTAATTAGTAGTTATTCTAGCAACAACCAGTAACCACCGCACACAGCTAGCAGCACGTATAAGAGTGGTACGTATAGCCCAGGGTCAAATATATCCAGGCCGTAAACTGCAGGAACAACACGCGAGTCACCATCCTGTTGGTGATCTGGACAAGCGGCTAGATCAGAATTCAGAAGCGCTGTCAGCAGTGCGAAAATGCTAGCGTACGTTGCCGTCAACCGTCAACGTCGTGATCGACAAAGCACATCCCGGCCGGGCCGAGTTCGTCGACCGATCCATATCCTCGGAAAGATACGGACGCATGGCACGGACGGTCAAAAAGGGTCTCCATCAGTAGCATAGCATAGCATAACAGCCCAGATTAGTGTTGTGTCAAATTTTGCTTTCGCGCGGTTCAAAGATCCCCCGCGGTGAGGAAAGCGGCTGTTCAGTTTGTCGCGGGACGCACGCACACTCGGTTTTATCCTGCCAATGCAAGCTAGTGGCAGTAGTACGTACGCCTTTACCTTTCAGTAGTATACAGTATTTTTTTTTTTTTTTGCGAATCAGTAGTATACAGTATTTGATGGTGCCCTGGTCATGCACTACGGCGTCAGTTACCTTTACCTTTCAGTGCCCCTGTCAAAGTTTGGATTCACACTCCGATTGGGAATTTGGCGACTAATCTAGTGTACTACTTACTAAAGAACACTTGCGACCACGTGGCGCCACCATTATTTTAGCTCGCATGCGAAGAAGAAGAGAACCGGTGGGGCCAGGGCACGGCACACTTTTGCCTGAGCCGCCATCATCACCTCTAGCAGCTGGCTGCCGATCGAGCTCGATCACTTTGCAGTACTGACTGAACTTGTGCCAATTAAACGTTGAGCGCACGGCAGCAGTCTCGGGCCGACGGACGACGGCGAGGGCCGCGACGAACGGGCCACTGTGCAGAACGGTAGGGTGTACTAGTACCAGTGCTCAGAGCGTGTGGTACCTTGGCCGAGCGTGTGATTAGATGGGACGAGCCAGATTGATCTCCCACAGTAACCTAACGGCTCTCTCTCTAGTACCTACCTACGGTCTACGGGGTACCTCCCCGGAACGACCACACTTTCCATGGCTGCTCCCCACGAATTCCTCCCCACCACCTCCACCTCGCGTGCGGCCGCGGCACATGTCGCTGTGGAGACCATGGTACGTACGTACCACGCCAATGGACCTCCCGCGCGCGAGGCCACACGGTCCCTGGCGCTGGCTGGCCGTCCGGGTCGCCAAACCAGCTGCCTTTTCGCCGAGGCGCCTGCCCGCTGCCCACATCAGCCGGGGCGACCGGCCGGGCCGGGCGAGCTCGCTTCTTCAATTCCCTCGTCAATCAAAGTTGCCATAGGCCAAACGGGACCGGACGGCAGGGAGCGGGAGCGGAGGCCACAGCGGCACAGCGCACAGGTGACAGGCCACAGGGACACAGGTCATGCCAGGGCCAGCCGGCCAGGGCACATGGGCGGAGCGCCGTGAACCTGAACCCTGAGGAATCACGGCACAGGCAGCGACCTGTGCTTTGCCTGCGTGCTACCAGTACTACTAGTCTCAGGAATCACGACTCCTGCCTGCCTGTGTTCTGCGGCTGCCCTGGTCCCACCTGCATCGGCTCGACTCGTCCCCTCCTCGACTCTCTCTCTCTTCTTTATTTTACTTCACCCCTCCCCATGCGCTGCCTGCCGGCTGCGGCTGCGCCCCGACGGTGGCGTCACCGCCAGTGAGCCCAAGGCGACGCTCACTCGCGACTGCGCCTGCGCTGCGCAGAGCCGCAGTAGACACTGGACAGCGGGGGGCGGAGGCCCATGGTCAACTCACAACTGCCTTGTTGTAAAAAAAACAAAAAAAACTCACAACTGCCTGCGCCGATTAACGAGGTCGCCCGTCTGATTGCTCCTGTCACTACCTCCTTGGCCGTTTTTTCCTTCACCAATCAGCCCTAGTGCTGCCAATTTTCTACTTACCGATAATAATAGTAATAACCTTTCATATTAGAACGTCCGCAATGGTAATAGCAAGTACTAGCTACGTAGTCAGTTGACGTAGAGGTAAGAGACAATAAAAAAGACTAATATATAGTCCTGGACCCATATATTCCTTTCACATAGTTTTAGGTTTCCCTCAGCCCAGTGGTTGAGAACCTTCCGGGTGGCACCCTGCTGGCCAGGATTCGATCCCCACGGGGGCAAATTATGTTGGCCGGAGGAGAAAAAAATCCCCTCGCCTGTTCCGCGTTCCTAAAGCAGGCCAAGTTTTTTTTTTCCACATAGCCTTAGGCTAAGTAATAGGTATGTTATTTGCTCGTAGCTAGTGATTACTTTCTTTCCTACTTTTTTCTTACCACATCATATCTATCTAGCCAAATAGCTAACCATTGTAGACGCCGTTATACACGTTTTCAAAAGTGCATCGCCAGAAAACACAGAAATCAAAGACACCTGGCAACCAAAGAAAACAGTTTATTTTCATGAAGACGATTCAAAGCAAGCGAACGTTAGACCAGCTGGTCTAGCCGGCCGCGTTGCACCGGCTGACTAGAATTTGATTTTATAGTTGATATGTACTGTACTCAACTGGGGTGGATTGTGGCCAAATAAAGCAGATCTATTCGGCTGGTACTAAAAACCAACTGATTACGACTGATTGAATAGTATTCTGTGAAAGAAAATAAGCTGAAACAAGGTAAAACAAACTAAGACTAGTTGAAGAAACAGAGCGGCACAACCCTGATTAGGCACAAATGTGTGGGAGAGCCGCAACCCTGATTAGGCTAGACAAAAGTTTAATGCCCCAACTTTTGGCTGTTTTTTAATATTAGGTTAGTAAATGTGTCCACATGTTACAATGTAACCCATACGACAATAGGTGTAGGAGTCAAACTCCATATCAATATCAGATGTGTTTATTTCAAAAAAAAAAACCAGATGTGAGATATTCCAACTTGTATGAATACGAATACTAGGTTAGAGTCACGCACAAGATACATAAGGTGCGACCTTATGCGTATTTAGAATCGGACGTATATTCATTAATTAGATAGATAGAGTAGGTCCGAACAAAAAATGGGCGGAGTGAATTTTGTAACTAATATAGGTACCTAGAGAAGATATAGATATAAATTATTATAGATTAAAGATTAATCCATCCCTTTCGTGCTTGCTTGTTTCAAAACCTTATCCATACATATCTTTTTAAAAATCATATTGATCAAAATAACTCCTATAATTATTAGATGAAATCAGTAACATGAATGCATGCCTTTTAAAACTTTGCCTGATTAGAAGTCAAACAAGTTGACAACCAAATTAATTAGCAAGGTGCAACTTAGTCTTTTCCTAGATTCATTATGTGATTCTAAGTTTATTTGGATAGAATGAATAGAGTGTCGTATTATTTGGTTTGCTACTGAATTGAAATACTAATACCCTACATTTAGGGTCTCTTTGGAAGGGATTCCCTTAGCTTTGGATCCTCTACCCTGTCACTATTAATTTATTGTAACTAATTACACAGTTTATCTGTAATTTGTGAGACGAATATTTTAAACCTAGTTACTCAATGATTAAATAATAATTACCATATATAAATAAAAGTGCTACGGTGCTTTACGTCAAAATTATTTTGGATCTAAACAAGGCCCCTTGACATTTCAAATCTATAGCAAACGTTTTTGCCCAACTTAAAGCAGTTTTTGTTTGCCAAATCTGTAGCAAATATTTTTGTCCAACTCATAGCAGTTTTTTACTCACCAACCTGTGGTAAATATTTTTTTTTTTACAAAACTAAGAGCCTGTTTGGTATAACTTATAATAGCTTTATGAAGCTGTTATAAGCTGTTTTTTTGCAAAACATCTTTTTACAAAAACAGCTTTACCATGAAGTTGTTTTTCTTCCCCTCTTACAAAGATATGAAATGAGGTGAAGCTGAAAATAATAGCTTATCACAGCTCTCTCCCCCTTTTCTTTCTCATATCCATACATAAAGTTGTTGGTGAAGTTGTTTTGCCAAATGTTTTTTTAAAATATCTCAGTTTCACATAGAGAGTTGTTCATAAAGCTATTTTTTTTAAAAAATAACTTCACTAATGAAGTAGAAGTAGAGCTATACCAAACGGACCTAGCCTCGCTAACGTTTTGCAAATTGCAATCCAGGTGAAAAGCGGAGAGCGAGAGGTAAAGCTCACCGCGCGTGAGCGGAAGTGGGGCTGTGGCTCTCGTCCTCGTCCTGACCCCGCCCGCGCCCGCGCCCACACTGCACTGCCTTCCTCTTTATCACTCGCCCAGACGCCGCGCTAGCTTCTGGCCTGACCACCGCAGCGCGGAACACAAAAGCTCACCACCACCAGCACCACCCCCCACAAACCTCGCCTGCACGTCACGGTTACCGAGGCTATCCCAAGCAGGCGCTTCCGGATTCCGGATTTCCCCCCTCTCCCTTTGCAAGCAAAAGCAGCGGCGACACCTTCACAAATGCCGCAGGGCGCCGCGCCTGCGGCCTGAGAGTGCGAGCCGCGCTATCGAGGTCCGGGTCAGGCGGGGGAGCGCATCGCATTGCGATGGCGGAGTCGGCGGCGGCGGACAAGGTGGCGAACGGGGGAGCGGGAGGCGGCGAAGCGGCGGGAGAGGGGAAGAAGAGGGGGGACCAGGCCGTGGCGTTCCACGAGCTCTTCTCGTTCGCCGACAAGTGGGACCTGATGCTCATGGCGGCGGGCAGCCTGGGCGCGCTGGCGCACGGCGCCGCCATGCCCTTCTTCTTCCTGCTCTTCGGGGACCTCATCAACGGCTTCGGCAAGAACCAGACCGACCTCCGCACCATGACCGATGAGGTCGCCAAGGTCCGTCCGTTCTTCATTCTTTGCTAGCTCACTGGAAACAACTACCGTTTGTACTCTGTCGACTTTCACCTGTGTATGTTTATGTCATGATTTATTTCCTCTGCTCATCTCTTGCAGTATGCGCTCTACTTCGTCTACCTGGGGCTGGTGGTCTGCGTCTCCTCCTACGCAGGTGACCTCCCCCTATCCATCCGCCATTCCCCGTCCCCGTCCTCCTCGAGTTCCGTACGATTCCCTCACCAAGCATAGTAATGGAGTACAGGGGCCTATTCGCGAAATAGGATCTAGTCATGGCCGGTGGGGCATCTCGAAGACCACCCCACTCAGTTACACAAGTCCCGTCACCATCACACCAAACGGGGGAAAAGTGTACAATTAGTCCGTACATCATGTTTGTCTCGTTTTCGTGTCGACGAATCCGGCAAGCGAGCTCGCCGGCGTCCATGCCGGCGGCATAGCCTGCTGCATCAGTACACAATGGCGTTTGCAGTCTTCCACACTATCGATTCATGTTACACCGACTGAAGCTGCATTCTTTCGTTCTTCAGAGATCGCGTGCTGGATGTACACCGGGGAGCGGCAGGTGATCGCTCTCCGGAAGGCGTACCTGGATGCCGTGCTGCGGCAGGACGTGGGGTTCTTCGACACGGACGCGCGCACGGGAGACATCGTCTTCGGCGTCTCCACCGACACGCTGCTCGTACAGGATGCCATCGGCGAGAAGGTCGGCAACTTCATGCACTACATCGCCACCTTCCTGGCCGGGCTCGTCGTCGGGTTCGTCTCGGCGTGGCGGCTTGCGCTGCTCAGTGTGGCCGTCATTCCGGCCATCGCCTTCGCTGGCGGCCTGTACGCGTACACGCTCACTGGGCTCACTTCCAAAAGCCGGGAGTCCTATGCCAATGCTGGCGTCGTCGCGGAGCAGGTAACAGCGACTCTTGCCTTGCCTCCTGGCGTGTTTCCCGTGGCCGTGGGGAACTTGGCTGCTGCTGTGCCGTATACTACTAATTTGTGCCATTACTATATACATTTCTCTTGGATTAGGATTAGGATTCGTGTTCGGTAAATCTATGCATTTCTTAGTGGACGCTTGGACATGGAATGGAATTGGGCTGGTGGGTTGGTGGTATTTCCTGGTGTTGTCTGCTGATTAGGAGCCAAAAATCTTGTTTTTTATGCTGTAAGACGACGGACCAACATGCCATTAGTTCTTTTTCAACTTTTTATGCTTTGGGAATCCTATGAGCCATCCCACAAACTTTGTGGAGCAAGTGCCTTGTGGGTTTCTGCTTTCCACAGGACTTGTTTGGCTCAACTTTTCGTATGGTGCCGCTGTCACCCCATATTCTACTTGTGGGTTTGTTTCAAGAGGGCCTATTTGCACTATGCTGATCACTCAGTAAAAGTAGTAAAAAGGTCTCATGGCTGTTTAATTTAATATATGTAAGTGACTAGGTTTGGTAGCCTATGCCTAACAAAAGGACGATTAGGTTGTTTTTTGAAGAATCTATTGACCTAGTTAGTTGCAGTTGATTGTAGAAAAATTATGCATATTAATTCTGTGCACAGTTTCAGTTGTGATATTTCTTATATAGTATGTCAATTGTGGTGCAGTACTGAATAAAATTTAATCAACTAACTTTGTTGGGATAATATATGATTCTTTTGTGGGTAAAATACTAAAATATGATCACTGGTAAACATATTTAGTGTTAGAGAGGATTCTGGGTATTGAGTGAACCATTTTTAACCATGTTTTGTTGATAGTGATGGTTGATAATATAGAAGGCTGCTGAATGCCTTTGTTCCTTTCCATAAGGAACCCACACATATTTTTTAAAAACCAAAATGACATTTATTCATGTGAAATTACGGTTGCCTTTGATTCTGTCAATTTCCATTTTGTAGTGTGAAGTACTTCTCTCTGCTATGCTGCTACCAGCAATAGGTGAAATGCTTGTTTGAATTGTTTCATTGCCACAGTTCTTACTTGACACAATCTTTCTTACCCTCCATAGTCCATAGACATATTTGGCAAACCTTGCCTTATGTGTGTTGAGCAAATTGTCAGCCCCACTTTAGGCATGTTTTGGCAAAGAATTGTCAGCCCCACCTTAGGCATGTTGTAATTTATTTGTACTATGTACAGTTTTTTTTTTGACAATCTATTAGTCACTATGTTGTAATTTATAAGAATTAGTTTCTTGCAATTCTACTTATTTCGTGACTAAAATAATTCTGGAACAGGCAATTTCACAAGTAAGAACAGTGTACTCTTTTGTCGGAGAGAGCAAAGCGCTCAATTCCTATTCTGAAGCAATCCAGAACACACTGAAGCTTGGTTACAAAGCTGGGATGGCCAAAGGTCTTGGAATTGGATGTACTTATGGGATAGCTTGCATGTCATGGGCACTGGTATTTTGGTATGCCGGGGTCTTCATCAGGAATGGGCAGACTGATGGTGGAAAGGCTTTTACTGCGATCTTCTCTGCAATTGTCGGTGGCATGTAAGTGAAAAAAGATGTTGATATTATTATAATTCTGTTTCACTTATTTCCCCTGGTCCATGTGCTGTTTCCCTCATGTCTTGTGTGCAATAACTGCTTAATTGTTTCTACAGGAGTCTTGGCCAGGCTTTCTCAAACCTTGGAGCCTTCAGTAAAGGAAAGATTGCTGGTTACAAACTGTTGGAGGTCATTCGCCAGAAACCCTCTATAGTCAATGATCATAAGGATGGAAAGTGGTTGGCAGAAGTCCATGGAAACATAGAATTTAAGGAAGTTACTTTCAGTTATCCATCAAGGCCTGATGTTATAATCTTTCGGGATTTTTCTCTTTTCTTCCCTGCTGGTAAAACGGTTGCGGTTGTTGGAGGCAGTGGGTCTGGAAAGAGCACTGTTGTGGCTTTGATAGAAAGGTTCTATGATCCTAATGAAGGTAAGAGAAGACATTGTCTTAGAGGCTGTTCATTTGCTTACTTGAATTTATGGCTCCTTTTAAACTATTGGCTAACTTCATTTGCATTGCAGGTCAGGTTTTGCTAGACAATGTTGACATAAAGACACTCCAATTGAGGTGGTTGAGAGATCAGATTGGTCTGGTAAACCAAGAACCTGCTCTTTTTGCAACAACAATTCTTGAGAATATACTGTATGGAAAACCAGATGCAACTATTGCAGAAGTTGAGGCTGCAGCGACTGCATCCAATGCCCATAGTTTTATATCTCTTCTTTCAAATGGTTACAACACAATGGTGCGTCTATATTTATTTCCACATACATGTAAGTCTGGTCTAATCAATTGAATATTAATTTCTTCAATTTTTTTCATTCACAGGTAGGTGAGCGAGGCATGCAGCTCTCTGGTGGTCAGAAACAACGTATAGCAATAGCTCGTGCTATGCTGAAGAACCCAAAGATTCTGCTCCTTGATGAGGCTACCAGTGCATTAGATGCAGACTCAGAAAGCATTGTGCAAGAAGCTTTAGACCGTTTGATGGTTGGGAGGACGACTGTAGTTGTTGCCCACCGTCTGTCCACTATAAGAAACGTGAACATGATTGCTGTGATCCAACAAGGCCAAGTTGTTGAGACGGGGACACATGATGAACTCTTAGCAAAAGGAACCTCTGGAGCATATGCCTCCCTTGTCCGTTTTCAGGAAACGGCACGGAATAGGGATCTTGGAGGTGCATCTACCCACAGGTCACGGTCAATTCACTTGACAAGCTCACTTTCCACCAAATCTCTCAGCCTCAGGTCTGGAAGTCTAAGGAACCTCAGTTATCAGTACAGTACTGGAGCAGATGGTCGCATTGAGATGATTTCTAATGCTGATAATGACCGCAAATACCCAGCACCACGTGGATACTTCTTCAAGCTTCTGAAACTGAATGCACCTGAATGGCCTTATGCGGTGTTGGGGGCCATTGGTTCTGTCCTCTCAGGATTTATTGGCCCAACTTTTGCCATTGTTATGGGTGAAATGCTTGATGTGTTCTACTACAGGGACCCCAATGAAATGGAGAAGAAAACCAAGCTGTATGTGTTCATCTATATTGGCACTGGCATATATGCCGTTGTTGCTTATCTTGTGCAGCATTACTTCTTCAGCATCATGGGAGAAAATCTTACAACCAGGGTTAGGCGGATGATGTTGTCTGGTATGTATTTTCTCCATTCTGAAATCAGTTTTTGTGGTGTCATTTGAATATGTCGTGAATCTCTACAATATTTACTGCAGCAATACTTAGGAATGAAGTTGGTTGGTTTGACGAAGAAGAAAACAATTCAAGTCTTGTGGCTGCACGTCTAGCTGTTGATGCAGCTGATGTGAAGTCGGCTATAGCTGATAGAATATCAGTCATCCTGCAGAACATGACTTCCCTTATGACTTCTTTCGTCGTTGGATTTATCATTGAATGGAGAGTGGCAATACTTATTCTGGCAACTTTCCCTCTTCTTGTGCTTGCCAACTTTGCTCAGGTAATTTCTTTGCCTACTTTTAAGTGATTGATGTCTTTCTGTCATCTTGATACTTAACCTACTGTTCAAGTTCATCTTTAAGAAAACATGAATGCTAACCCGTCTTGCCAGTTTAGTTGCTTGTCGAAATCAGAATAATTCTTAGATTTATACTGGCTGTGTAGAATGTGTACTGATGACAACTTCACTATCTCTGAAATGAGAATGTTGTTTCTTTTTGTGGTTTCAGCAACTTTCAATGAAGGGCTTTGCTGGTGACACGGCAAAGGCACATGCCAAGAGCAGTATGGTTGCTGGTGAAGGAGTGAGCAATATCCGCACCGTAGCGGCCTTCAACGCTCAAAGCAAGATCTTGTCACTCTTCAGCCATGAACTGCGTGTACCAGAGCAGCAAATCCTGCGCCGCAGCCAGACATCAGGTCTTTTGTTTGGCCTGTCACAGCTCTGCTTATACTCCTCGGAAGCGCTCATTCTCTGGTATGGTTCTCATCTTGTGCGGTCACACGGGTCCACCTTCTCCAAGGTCATCAAGGTTTTTGTCGTCCTTGTGGTGACTGCCAACTCCGTTGCTGAGACGGTGAGCCTGGCCCCAGAGATCATCCGCGGAGGTGAATCCATCCGATCCATCTTTGGCATCCTCAACAGAGCAACAAGAATTGAGCCTGATGATCCAGAGTCAGAGAGGGTCACGACCATCCGAGGTGACATTGAGTTGCGGCATGTGGACTTCTCGTATCCAGCACGCCCAGAGATTCAAATCTTCAAGGACTTCAACCTGAAAATCCAAGCTGGGCGCAGCCAAGCACTAGTTGGAGCCAGCGGTTCAGGGAAGAGCACTGTCATTGCTCTCATCGAGCGGTTCTACGACCCATGCGGGGGAAAAGTGGCCATTGATGGCAAGGACATCCGGACGCTGAACTTGAAGTCTCTGCGGCTCAAGATCGGCCTCGTGCAGCAGGAGCCAGTCCTCTTCGCTTCGAGCATCCTAGAAAACATTGCGTACGGCAAGGAGGGTGCGACCGAGGAGGAGGTGATCGAGGCGGCGAAGACGGCAAACGTGCATGGCTTCGTCAGCCAGCTGCCCGATGGCTACAAGACGGCGGTCGGCGAGCGGGGTATGCAGCTGTCAGGCGGGCAGAAGCAGCGGGTCGCCATCGCCAGGGCGGTGCTCAAGGACCCTGCCATCCTGCTGCTGGACGAGGCGACGAGCGCGCTGGACGCGGAGTCCGAGTGCGTGCTGCAGGAGGCGCTGGAGCGGCTGATGAAGGGGCGCACCACCGTGCTGGTGGCGCACCGGCTGTCGACGATCCGAGGGGTGGACCGCATCGCGGTCGTGCAGGACGGGCGGATCGTGGAGCACGGCAGCCACTCCGACCTCCTGGCTCGGCCGGAGGGCGCCTACTCGCGGCTGCTGCAGTTGCAGCACCACCGTGTCTGACGACGACGACGACGCCGTGCATCCTCTCTGATGATATATTAGTTACACGATGACATCTTCGTTTTGGAGGTCTGGGGTGGCGGTTTCTTTTTCTGTTTTTTGGGTTGGGCGGTGGTCGTGCGGATGTAGATACTAGGGCAAACTATGTGTGTTCTTATGCGTAAACTGGAAACATGTGATCTGTATCTTCTGCCTGGAATGGATATGTACCATGCAATGCAACTCTTTTCGTCCACCTCTCCTCATCAGTCCTCGAATTCTTTAGGAGTAATAAGGGTCTGTTTGGTACAGAGAGCTGTTATAAACAATTTTTTTTTTGTCAAATACCTCTTTCCAAAACAATTTTATTCATGAAGTTGTTTTTCTTTCCCTCTCATAAAGATATGAAGTGGGATGAAGTTAAAAATAGTAGTTTATTATCACTCTTTTCCCTCTTTCTCTCTCATATCCATGTATAAAGTTGTTGGTAAAGCTGTTTTGTCAAACACTTTTTTTAAAATATCTTGAAGAGAGTTGTTCATTAATCTATTTTTAAAAAAACAGTTTTACTAGTGAAGCAGAGCTGTACCAAACGGGTCCAATATCGTGAGATCTATCATCAAAGGTAATGTGATCTTGAAGAGGAACCGATCCGAATGCCCCAAGCAAGCGTAAGAACATATAGGGAATTTGATAAAGATTTCCGTTAATTCCTAAACTGCACATAAGCCGAAACGGAGGCCGCAGCAGAAGATCAGGCTATCCTAACTTCCTAGTGTCCTAACAATTTTGGCCTGCAAAATCCCTATCTAGTATTGAGTTCGATTTGATGGGACCTGTATCCAAATAAAAAAAGTGTATTCTACTTCTTCCTCACCCAGCACAATCTCGAGAATAGCTAAGAGAGAGAGAAAAGTACCACACCAAAGAGCGACTATAGCACTTATGATGATTTTTTCATTCCCTTGTGTTGAACCGTGTATGCAGGTCCATGTTTGCCTCTGACAAGGAGCATTCAGACTTCTGCAGTGTTGAAAGTTCGGTTTCCAATTCTTACGGTTCCATTCCTGCCAACAGTGAGCTACTCTAAGAGCTCTATCCAAAGAGCTTGTGCAGTAGACACCCTTGCAAAAGTTTTTTCTTAAAATTCACTCTAAATATTTTTTAGAGAGCTATTTAGATAAAAAAAATCAAGATCTATATCCTTCTACACTCCAACAATTATTCAACGTCTTTTGGGTACTTTAGAGTAGGCCTGGGCGTTCGGGTTATCCGATTTATTCGGGTCGGGTAATTCGGGTAATTCAAAATTCGGGTAATAAAAACTGCTACCCGAAATTAATCTCGAAAAAACACTACTCGCAATTTTGGGTACCCAATAATTCGGGTTCGGGTTCGGGTATTACCCGATATACCCGATTTTACATAAATCAACAAATTAGATACAAATTTAGTAGCAATTTATACATAATTTTAGCACCAAATGTATAGAATTTCAACAACAATTTATAGAGAATAATATATTATAGTCATGTGTTTAAGAAGAGAGAATTATATTTTAATAAAGTGATAAGTTCAAGTGTTCAACTAATAATACATGATAAATTTAAAGACACGTACAAAACTTTGGGTAGTTCGAGTAGTTTGAGTACCGGAAGATACTACCTGAATTACCCAAACTAATTTCGGGTAATCAAAATTACTATCCGAATTTAAGATCGGGTCCTCGGGTTCGGGTAATTCGGGTCTGGGTTCAGGTAATTCGGGTTTGGGTAATGGGTATCGGGTATTTTGCCCAGACTTACTTTAGAGAGTCAATTTAGCTCTATATCTTTGACTAGTAAGAAAATCCAGAATTGAATATTTCAATATTTGAAAATCTAAAAACAACTCCAAGAACCTCTTTATATTCTAAATAAAAATTCAAGTGAAAAAACTCTCAAACAGTTTATTTAATTAGGTTTATAAAGATAGGCCTCCTCTGTTTTGAATTTTTCGTTATCCAAAAATAGGGAGCAGTGCTTGTTTCTAGAGTGCGTACAAGATATAGAGAAAACGTCGATATAGACGGCAATTTTGATTCAAATACCTTTTCAAATGATAATTTAGATTCGAGTTTAAGAAAAGGTCTAGGAGATGTTCTAATCCAAGAAGCTGTCGGATGACATTTTTCCTAAAATCTTTATTTCTATCAACGAGTAAGGTTATAGAAAACTCATAGTTATTTTTACTTCTGAGATACTATAGGTTAAAAAACTCTTCTAGCAGAGCATTAGAGGCTCTCCTCTAGGTCCCTACCTTTTTCCTATTTCCCATCCTTCATCGCTCATTTCTATCTTGATCCTTGGGCCCCACCTAGCTTCGTCACCGGCGCGCCCTTGTCTTGACTAGCGTCATCGCACATGCGCCCTCCCGGTGGCCTCTACCTTAGCACCGCGGGCTCCTCTCCATAGAGCGCCTCCTGCTACAATGGTAGAAGACGAGAGAAAAGAAAAAAAAAATCCGTTCCGCTCAAAGAAGGGTATCGCTTGCCAGAAAAAAGCTTGGGCTTAAATGGAAAGGTATTGCTAAAGTTGGAGTAGAAATTTTACTATTTCATTTAAGTATTGGAAAAGCAAGGGGGACGGTCAAATCTTAAGCAGATGTCCTAATGTAGGGCCATTACTAGAGAGAGTGTGGAGATTGCTGTATAACGCATGAAAGTTTAACCGTCTTCAATTATTATTATTCTTTGATGAAGTTGGGGCCCATGTTTTGTTTTTTTCTTGAAGGGAGTTCAGCCCATCGTGTGCAAAAGCGGTGATGTTTCTACGGCCCATAATACCATGTGTGGGCCTAATGTAGGGTCGAAGTGGGCCTCCTTCTTCTTGTCTGTATACGCTCTCATCAAATCGTAACAGTACCTGAAATACCCTGGGGCGCTTAATGTGTAATAACCTACAAAGCTTAATTGCCCACTAATCAGAGCGTCCGCGCCCATGATGGCAGAGCACAACAATGACCAGACCAGGCCCGCAATTCATTAATGGAGAGGCGAGGTGACCCTGCTGCACTTTGCGTGCCAGCCAAACTAGGCTTTGGTCGCTGGCACGTCGGGGGCTGAACTGAACTCGGCGGTCGTCGTAGCCGTACGCTCGGTACCAGTTCCCCCCTGTGCAGTCACGATACGCGCGCGCCCCCTGCCGGTACACCTGGTTCCTCCCGGTTGGTGGCACGTAGCCTAGCACGCGCACTGTGCGTGAGCATTGCATGGGTTCCCTGTCGCGTGTCGCCACACAACACGACGCCGCGCGCTGCCGGCCGTACGCATGCATGCATGGGTGACCGAGCGAGTGAGCAGTGGCGGCATTGTTTGTTGGCGTCGTTGCGTCTCCTATGGCTGTTGCGGTTGCGCGCGGCGCACGATGGCACGAGCCCGGCAGGCCTGGTTGGTTGGTTGGTTGGTTGGTTCGTTGGTTGGCCGCGCGTAGCTAGAGCGGCGACTGTTTGCGCGCGTACCGGCTGACGAGTAGCCGTGCTTCGGTGCATGTGAGTACTCCTACGTGCGTTGCGTGCATGTTGATTGATTGCCGAGCTAGTTTATATTAGTCGCGTCTGTACGTAGGATTTCTAGCCAAAGTAGCATTGTGATTGTCGTGTACCTCGACAGGGCACCTGTTTAATACCTTCTGTCTGTCTGACCTGGCTGACCTGGCGGTACAGTACTAGTAACTGATGCCCACACAGGGACGGATGAACACATGTCTTGTAAGCATCATATCGATCGATGACGCGTACATATCGGAATTCCGCGTAGAGATTTTTGTTTCTTCCCCCTCGCGATCGATCCTCACGATCGAGGACTCGAATGAATGGTGAACAGAGAGCGGTGCCGTACGTACGCGCGCGCCATAAGCCCATAACCATAATAAAGCTAACCTACTGATGGATTGTAATGCGGCAACACCTGTTAATTAATTGCGAGAGCGGATGGATCGGCCACGTACGCTTTCATTCGCCGAGCATGCGCGGTGACTGCGAGCTGCCTTTGCTCCGTCCAGCTACGCGCCTGGATGTACTGCACTGCAGGAGCAGGATGAAAGGTCAACCGCCCGGGTAGGCATGCATGGGAGCGACCGGTAGAGTACGGGGGTGGTGGTGGCACTGCATGCATGCGCCTGGCGGGCGGGCGGGCACAGTGCGTGCAGTGGCACTGCACCGAGAGGAAATGAATGCTGCCATATGCGTGCGTGTTGCTGTTGCAGTAGTTGTTGTCCCGTGGCATGGAAGCCAGCCGGCTAGATGTCTCCTCGGCCGGCCCATCGGCCATCGGCTGTTCCCCTCTTTCGAGCGATGGCGATCTCCACGTGCTCAAGTCCGGTGCCAATACGGTACTACGGTAGGAGTGGAAATGATTCGTGCCCGATCGATCGATCGATCTGTCGGTAGAGTAGTTATTAAGGTTGGCATGCACTAATACTACTCCTGCTCCGCGCGGCGAAGGTGAGTGAGTGATCTCAAGCTGAGCTGCTGTCCTGCTGAAGGGAAGGGAACCGGCCGTCCACCGGTTGGGAAGGCTGCACATGGGGATGGATGGATGGATGACGTCGTCGATTCGATCGCTCTGTCCCTGCACGACTGCACTCCCGGCCCAACCCAGACACGAGAAAGAAGCCAAGGAAATGATCAAAGCCCGGCGACCGCCGTCGCGTCGTTCCAGCAACCGGCGTGATCGATCGGATGGTACGCGGTACGCCCCGCATGCAGATGCAGGAGCTGGCAGAAGCGAGGTACATGGGCGGTTCCGGTTCGGCAGACTATGGGCTGCACGCATACGACGACCGGCCCGTGCCGCGGAGAAGAACGAAGCACCCGGAGCCGACCACCCCGTGCGCGGCGGCCTGGCCTGGCCTCCCGATCCCCAGCGCAGATGCTTCGAGTCCGAGATGTACAAGCCCGCGCGTATCCCGCGGCCGCGCAAGTGGGTCTCGGCGCGCGCGCACGTGCGCCAACGATGAGCGTTTAACCGATGATCGGCAAACATTTCGAGTTTTTATATGATACTGTGCTCCTGTGACGGTGTTAAAAGATAACGATTGTGCTGTAGTTTTTAAGGTTTGACCAAATCTTGTCTTCATATATCAACATGTTTTTGTGACCGTAGAAATGCTAATTGCTTAGATTAGATGTCGACTCATGAAAGCGCCCAAGCAAAATTGTGGAAATGAATTTTTTTTCTTCTCAAATACGCAAAATATTTGCGTATCATTGTATTAATACAAGAGTTTAAACAAACATATAACACGCTTATATCGAGCGCCGCTGGAGGTCGACCTAACAATGCCGTAGCTAGGGTTGAAAACGGACGGAAAAAATCGCGTTGCCGACCCGTTCTGTTTTCTACTTTGTTCCATCTGTTTCCGTATTTACGAAAACAGGATAGGATCTTTTCCATCTGTTTCCGTAAAATTCTACTTTTATATGGAATTGATCCGTATTTATTCCGTTTTTATCTCGTTTTTATTCTCAAGTGAGATATGTTTAGAAATTTCTATGTTTATAAATCTTCAAATCACAAATTATATACGTTAACATGTTAACACATGACATGTTAGTGAATATTTGACCGATAACTTTATACATGTATACTATTTTGTGCTTTTGTTCATGTATACTAAAGAAAATTTGGTCATGTTATTCTAACACAATTTTCCGATTCTTTATCCGATCTTTGTTCGTATTTGTTAGTTTTCGTATTTCCGCATATCTCTATATGTTTTTAATTCTGTTTTTCCCGAATCTGGTCCTGTTCGGTCAAGAAATATAGAAACGAAAGTAGAAATAGGTTTTTCCATCTGTTTCCGTCTGTTTTCAACCCTAGCCGGAGCTGGACCATCCTAGTGAAACACCTCTTGAATCGATATTACATAAAAGAAAACAACCAATACCGACACGGCGGTGCGACCTAGGAGATGACCTTGTGTCTTCGCGGCTTCCTAGACATGCCCTTTGTAATGACCGGGAAGAGGGCGTCTAGCGCTTCAGTGTTGGACGCAGTCATGTTGCCGTCGAAGAGCTTGTCAAAGGCCTTCAATTTTGACACGGATGACGCTGATGAACCATTCATATAGCCCATACGTTATATGATCAACACCTCACCTTGTTTGAAAGCAGGTACTCGAGGGAGGCTCTGAGCCGCCAACCGACTACTTAAATTTGGACCGAGGGAGAGAAAGAAAAATTGCTGATCGATGAGATTAGATGCAGGACCGGTTATAATAAGCAGACAAATCGATCTTGTTTGGAAGTAGGTACTCGGAGGAGGCTCTGAGCCGCCAACCGACTACTTAATTTTGGACCGAGAGAGAAAGAAAAATTGTTGATAATTGAGATTAGATGATGCAGGACCAGTTATAATAAGCAGACAAATCGATCGTCATGTCTGCACAAACAGCAAATTTTGACTCGCACTTAACTCAATGGTCAGAAACTCGTGCAATCTCGATCTTATCGGAAGTAGTTTTTTTGCCCTTAAGGGCACATGCCCCTACAACATGCACCACATGATTTGCATTGAGATGTGTGCACCACATTGTCGTTCTACTGTTGTATACACATCTCAATGCAAATCGTGTGGTCCATAATGCAAGGGCATGTACCCTTAAGAGCAAACTTTACTTTCCCCGATCTTATGATCTCTCTCTCGATCCGTGTATGCATGCCAACTGCCCAAGTTAAGTTCTGCTAGTAGTAGGAGTACTTGCGTTAGAGCAAGGCTAATAATACAACCAGCTGTTGGCTGTAAGATTTTCTTGCAGCTTTGAAAGGATCAAGAGGCCCAAGAGGGGGGGTGAATTGGGCTCTTTTAAATTTCTAAGCAAGAATTAAACCTAGCAAGAGCCAATTAACCCCCTAGTGCTTTTCCCAAGTGTGTCCTAGCTACACAAGCAAGACATGACAATGAAAACGGTAAAGCCCTATGCAATTCTAGTCAAGCAACACAAAGGTAAAGCGGAAAGTAATGCTTGAAAGTAATTGCAATAAGTAAGGAGAAGAGAGAAAACAAGTTGACATGACGACGTTTGGCCGAGGTATCGAGGAGTCGACACTCCCCCTAGTCCTCGTTGGAGCACTACGCACGGTATCGCTCCCCCTTAGTCCGCGCAAGGACTAAGTGCTCTCTACGGGCTGATTCTTCGCCTCCCCGGCTCGGTGAATCGCCCACAACCGACCACAACAACGCTTGGGCCATCCACAATGATCTCCACCGGATGATCACCAAGCAAACCTCCACGAAGCCGTCTAGGTGATGTCGATCACCAAGAGTAACAAGCACTAACACTCACTTGACCAAGGCTAGTCTAGTGATTGAATGGATGCACACTTGCTATCTCTAAGCAACTAGTGAGAATCAACACATGGAATTGCAATTCACACTCTCACTAGGGCTCTTGCACTTCTTGCTCTCTCACAAGACAATCTCAGCAATTGGAATGAGCAAGAGAGATGCTATGGGGCTGGTGGAGAAGTATAAATACCCCCAAGCCAAGCCCCAACCGTTAGGCACTATTTGTGCCTTTCTGCGTCACTCCGGACGCAACTGTAGGGTGGGATCCAGACCATCAGACATGCGTCCGGACCCCCTTAGCTTTCTGTTCTCAGCATTGAAACACAGGATGTCCGGACGCTAAACGCAGTCCGGGCGCGCACCACCGGACAGCGTCCGGAATGATTTCTCCTTTCTAGAACTCTCTGCTGGAGTCCGGACGCTGCCAGATGGTCCGGACCCAGCACTCCGGTCAACGTCCGGAGGCAAACTCAACTCTCGGGAGCTTTCTGCTGGGGTCCGGACGCAACATGCAGTCCGGACCCTACACTGTTCACTGTGTCCGGATCGCCTGAAACAAGCAGAGCAAAACCTAGGGTCCGGACGCACAACCAATGGTCCGGACGTGGGGTAACACTTGCGTCCGGGGCTCTTTCTTGAACTGAAACAGCACACTTCCAAAATGGAAGTTGCTCTACAAGGTCCAAGACTATTTCTAAAGCTGCCTAGTGCTAGTTTTCACAAGTGTGCACCACACCTAATCACATAGCCTCTCCTAGGTCAAGCTACTAGATAGTATCCCCCTTAATAGTACGGCCAAAGGAAAAATAAAGGTGCTAAACTACTCTAAGTGTCTCTCAACTCCAACTGACACTTAGACCTAGTCTAATCTTCAACCTTGTCGCCAATCCTTTGAAAACCGAAACAATTCCAATAAGGGGCACGAATACCATGATAGTCCAATCAACCATCCATTACCATGACCTAACTTTCTTACTGCCTCTGCAAAACACACGTTAGTCATAGTAATCTTGCATTGTCGTTAATCACCAAAACACTAGGGGCCTAGATGCTTTCAATCTCCCCCTTTTTGGTGATTGACGACAATACGCCATAGAGTATGATACGAGAGTTTTATTTTGGTTTTCAAGTGACTTGGCTTATCTAAGCATGGGTTAATGAATAAGAAGGAATAATACATGCTTAAATAATCCAAACCACAACATGTACTAAGAATATGAATCGAGTGCAAGTACAAGAGATATGCTCAACACAGGATATATATCAAAGTAAAGCACGGACACATATCAAGGGCCAAAAGCATGTGAAATAATCATATAAGAGTGAAACACATATGTCACAAGCAATTGTACCATCACACAAAAGCATATGTATGATAGGGTAAACATAATGCATGAGTACGAGAAAGTAAGCACATCAAAAGATCCAAATCTCTCTCTCTCAACTCCCCCTATCACTAGCATACTCTCGCTCTCTCCCCCTTGGCGACAAAGCACCAAAAACTAAGCATCGGGCGAAGGAGGAGCAGCCGGGTCACGTGCACGAGGACGGAAGTCGAACTGCTCGTAGTCGAAGTCTGGACTAGAGTCACCGTCGTCCTGACCGGCTGGAGCTGAAGCTGTCTCAGGAGTAGTGGCCACAGAAGTAGAAGCTGAAGCATCGGCCACTGACTCTGCTGGTGCATCTGACGGCTAAGTCTTCGGAACCACTGACTCTGTCTGTGCCGGTGCCTCTGTA
The DNA here is from genome assembly GCA_022036555.1 of Microstegium vimineum. Taxonomy (NCBI): domain Eukaryota; kingdom Viridiplantae; phylum Streptophyta; class Magnoliopsida; order Poales; family Poaceae; genus Microstegium; species Microstegium vimineum. The sequence continues at coordinate 58,547,697 of CM039131.1, read as the reverse complement.
CTAGGCAAGTCTAGAGCTAGTGCTGGCACTGAGGGAGAAACCTCTGACTCTGTAGCAGGGACTATAAGAGGTGTCGCTGACACTGAAGGCTCAACTGTCTGTCCCTGGGGCTCACTGGCCACTGGAGTCTCAACTGACTGGGCCACTGAAGTAGTAGTGTATGTAGCAGGTGGGTCCTGAGGTGCAAGCTCGGACGAAGCCACTGAGGAGGGAACGTGTCACTTGTTTGTGGTGCGGGCTCCGTCGGAGACAACTGGAACGCACTGGGACTAGCAAGGCCGGTGAGGGCACTGTAACTAGCTGAGAGGTCCCGTGCGGAAGCACCAAGGCTGGCAGACGCTGAGTAAGGGGTAAACCCTGTAGTAATCGGTGTGAACTGCGTCGTCTGCCCAACCGAGTCAAACCACTGACTGACCTGGCGGACCGGAGACTGAAACTGGCCGGACGGACTCACACTCTGATGTCCACCAGAGGACTGTAAAGCTGGAGTGGGAGTCACTGGCCGAGACTGTCCTGGAGGCGTAGCCGGCCGACCCCCGTAAGGTGAAAACGAGGACGAGGGGGTCGGGTGCTGGACGTAGTAAGGCACGCCAGGAGGCGGCGGCTGAGGTGAAAGTCCAGAAGGCTGTCCAAACGGCGGCTGAGTGGACGAACCAGCAAACTGACCAAACGGAGGCGGAGCTGAGAGTCCCGCAAACTGCCCAAACTGACCGGGTGACGGGCCGAGCTGAAACTGATGTAGGGTTGAGATGGCAGACTAGAGGGGGGGGGGGTGAATAGTCCTTTCTAAAACTTAAGCGCAACGGCTAACCAAAACAAATGCGGAATTAAAACTATCGGTCTCGCCAAGACTACACCCCTCTATCTATAACTTTAACACCTAGCAAAAGATCCTAATTGGGCTCACTAAGGTGCAGAGCTAGGGAGAGCTCAACTAAACAATTCTAGGTTGCAAGGTCACACAAACCTACGCAACTAGTATTCTAAGCAAATCGGGAGCTCCTACACATACTAGTAAGCAAAGCACAAAGCACCTAAGCTCACTAGCAATGCTCTCTAGCAAGACTACACAAGTCAACTAGAGAGCTCAACTTACTTAGCTACACAAACTAAGCAATGTGACTAACAAGGCTACTCAAGCCAATTAGCCACTCAAGAGCTACTTCTATGCTACACAAGCTAGAAGGTAACTAGACAAGCTACACAAGCAAATCTAGTTACAAGAGCACCAAACTACCACTAGCACAATTATAAGAAAGTAAATACAAGCTAGTGATTTGGAGAATGCAAACCACCGATAAGAGTAGACAAGGTTGACATGGTGATTTTTCTCCCGAGGTTCACTTGGTTGCCACCAAGCTAGTCCCCGTTGTGTCGACCACATACTTGGTGATTCGGCGGCTAATAGGCGTTCACAAGCCTAGCTCACTCACTCGGACGCCGCAAGAATCTATCCACAAGTGAGGGTAACTCAATGACACACTTAACTAGAGTTGCTCTTCGCGATCTCCGGCGGGGCGAGCACAACACACCTCACAAAGCCTTCTCCGGAGCGCCGTACAATCTTCTTGCGCGCTTCGACGGAGCCTCAAGCCACCAAGCCATCTAGGAGGTGGCAACCTCCAAGAGTAACAAGCACCACGAGCTTGCAACATGATCACCTAGTGCCACACGAAGCTATCTCTCAAAGCAACGCACTAGAGATCACTCTCTCACTCAATTGGATGAACACTATCAAGTATGAGCGAGTTAGAGGGCTTCCAATCTAAGCACACTAGAGGCAACACATGCCCAAGGTGCTCAACCAGCCCCAAGGGCTGGCCAAGGGTTATATATAGCCTCCTCACCGAAACTAGCCGTTTTGCCAACTCAAAGGGCTTTCTGCAGAGGGTCCGGACGCACGCAACAGCGTAGGGTCCGGACCAAAACCAGCATCCGGACGCCTTCCCGTTTGAATACGCCCGTTGGCGCGCTCACCAATCGCCGCCACGTGCCTCCGGACGCAGCCAACAGTGCCACTTCGGACCAACGCGCACCCGCGTCCGGACTCTAGCAGAGAGCTCCCCGAGAGAACTTTTCATCCGGACGCTAGTCCGGAGTCCACCGTCCGGACGACGAACAGCGTCCGGATCTCCTCAGTTAGCTCTGCACAGTCAAGGGGGCAGGCGACCGGACGCACCCCGATTGGTCCGGACCGCCCAAGCCCCAGCGTCCAGACTCCAACCTGTGTCCGGACTCAACACAGAGTCGAACCAGAGAGGGCCAAACCTCCAGACGCGAGTCCGGAGTCCCCGTCCGGACTAACAACAGCGTCCGGATCTCCTGTTCTTGATCTGACACGCTTAGGGTTAGCTTCCGGATGCGTCTGCGATGGTCCGGACTCAGCACACCCTAGTGTCTGGACTAGCGTCCGGAGCTGTTTCCCGAGCCAAACCGAGCTGCCTCTTTCTCTTTGCTTCTCATGTGCTAACACAAATGTGTTCTTCACCTTGTGCATGTGTATTAGCATTTTCACAATCATTTTCAAAGCATTTTCACTTGCTCTCACCGCGCCACTCGATCCTAATACATCGCAAAGTTAGATCGCTCAATGTGGCACTAGATAATCGATATGCAAACAAGTTTGCCCCTCTTGATAGTACGGCTATGTATCCTAAACCCGGTCATAAACTTCTCTACACACCAATGACCGGTGAAATAGAAATGCCCTATGGTTATACCTTTGCCTTGCGCATTCCATTCCATCTGCATCTCCAATGTTGATGCAACACATGCACCACTCAATCATCAAATGATATGACCCACTTCATCTCATCACGTGACCGTATTGGTTCATCGATCTTGACCTCACTTTCTCTTCACCGTTGTCTTGGTCCATCGGCGCCAAGCATCACCCGCTTGCCCTTCACACTTGCAACCGGTCCATCAAGCCAAGCCTCATCTTGATCTTCTCCACCTTGGTCACATGACTCCATGTCATGTTTCATGTGCAATTAAGCTCCTTCATCACATAATCACCTGTGAACTAATCTCCTGTGTATATATATCACTTAGACACATATTAGTCCACCTAAGTTGTCACTCAATTACCAAAATCACACAAGAACCTTTCAATCTCCCCCTTTTTTGGTAATTGATGACAACTCTACAAAGATATAGAAATTAAGATCATTTTGGACATTATGTCATTTATCCATCATTTAAGCTCTATGTCAAGAATTGGATAAATGCCACAAAGTCTAACTTGGTAGTGTTAGCTCCCCCTACATATGTGCTCACAAAGGTTTAAATTAAGTTTTGCACACATGCATGAATAGACATTGTGGGAGTGCTAGCACTACTAAGTGATGCTAAGGGATATAGGATAAACCTTTGAAGATACCCATGTAGTTGCACTTTTGAAGTTAATCCTTAGCACCATGGTTAGCTAGATATCATCAAAAACACTAGAAACCCCGTGAGATCAATATTAGAAGCAAGGTTTCTAGATACCACGAGTAGGAACAAAAATATCTAGCTTACCAACCTATGCATGCTAGTTGACAAATCATCATTCAAATCCTATAACTAGCATACACCACACAAGCATGCATATAAAGATAATACTTATGCAATATGCAAGGCAAGCACATGAATATGCACATATCAAATGCAATCAAACAAGTTCATGAGCTTGCTCCCCCTACTTGTGTGCATCACTTAGTCCAAGACTTTGATCCTTTCAATCTTGTTCCCTTGTTCATGTCCATGCCTCTTTCCCTTAGTATATGTCCATTCACTAGTATATCTTTGTTCACTAATCTCTCCCCCTTTGTCATCAATTTCCATAAAAGATATGCTCATATTGATGCAAAGGTTGCACTAGGGTAGATGGTTGATACTTTTTGATGGACACCGACATATGTGTATTGAATGACTCTTCATGTAAGATCATTGACCATTATACCATTGAGTAGGGCAACTCCTCTTTGGTCAAAGCAATTGTCATTCAAATAAGCTTTGCTAGCAAGAGAACTCTTGATTTGATCACTTAAGGTTGAGGATCACTTGTTAACTTGTAGGATATCACTTGTGACATACCACGTGTAAGATTGCTTGAATGAAGACACATGTGGGCTATCACAATTATGCTAGAACTAGACATCTTTTGTAAGTATCAATATGAAAGTTGATACTATTTAAAATATTAGCATAAGTCTAGATACCACTTGTAGGTTACATCTTGATATCCATTTGCATTGTTCTCTTGTACTTGAACTAGATTCTTCTTCATGAGCTTCTATGTTGGACTTGAACTAGAATGAATAGCATAAGCTTCCAAGTCCGGTTTAAACCCTCTCTAAGCTTGTTCACACACATTGAGCGGTTATCTTATAGAGGTTGTACTTGTCACTTGATTGCAATCCAAAATAGGTCAAGTACTTGGGTTTACTAGCTCATGAACAAACTCATATACTACCACTAGATCACATAACTCAATCAAGCAATAGTGGTAGGCTATAAGCATAAAATTCATTTGATTTTTCATGAATGATCACTATGTATGACTATATGCACTAAACATGTCCTAAGTAATGGATGTATGCATATGTCAAACAATTTCACCTTTGCTATGTTGGAGTAGAGGATAGTCATATATATTTCATCTCCAATTAGCAATGTGAAGTCCAATTAAGAGCATGGTAAAGACCAATAAATACCAATTGAATACCAATCTTCACCCATATGATTTGAGTCCCACTGATGATCAAGTGCACTTTCTTGTTGTGGTTGACTTTCTTCTTTTCTTGATCAATGCTTGCATGAGAGAATACCAAATGATGTACCACTTGTAATCATGATACCACTTGAATGTAAGCTCATGCATCTTTCTTTTGGGTGTTGTTTGCTTTCTTCTTGATCAATCCTATTGATAGCTTCAACTAAGCACCTCCAAATGATCCCTAGATCACCACTTCCATGTTAGCCTTCCAAGCACCACATTTGGTTTACCTACACAAGGCGGCAAGCCCCTACAAAAGGGAGAAGTGACCTTTCTCCAAGAACCATCCTTGATACTCACTTGAAATGTCTTTGTTTGATTGATCTTCATCTTGAGTACTATTCATGTGCCAATACACTCCACAATCAAATGGCCTTGTACTCAATGCTTGTCATGCTTCTAGCTTGAACCAAAATAAAACATAGGTGCCTCAATCACTTACAAGCATGAATCCAACTTGAGGACCTTTCAATCTTAGTGACTCTAGATTAATCCAATGTTTGTCACTTTTCTGGCAGATTTTATACTCTTCAAAGAATATAGCATAAATCCCAAAGTACACATCCAATGATCATGAAATTTGGTGGAGATATTCTTCACTAAGTCATATAGAAGCCATAAAAATTTGAGCTTCATTGGACTACTAGATTGCTACCAGATTTCACATCTTCCCTCATAGGTACATGCTGAAAACTGCTGCACATGTGTTGACAAGATCCACTCCAAAACCAAAGTGTCCCTTATCCAATACTCATAAAATTTGAATAGAAACTAATACCATAAGTGTAGAGCATGTACACCAAAATTCAAGCCAATCCAAATAGATTTGATCTCTTAAACATGGCTATGATCACAACTAGCTTAGATTTTGACTAAAAGGCAGATTTGAGCAAAGTGAGATAAGCTTCTTCAAATTGAACCAAATTTAAATCCAACTTGTTTGAACACTCTTAAGAGACATATATCCATTCAATCCACTTACTAAGAGTATTCTCATGATCATATCCATTCAAATCAACACAAACTTGATTACTAAGCATTAAATTATCCAAATAGCAAGCAACTAGTGCACATATATATCCAATTCAATCAACTCATATGCACTATGTGTATATCCAATTCAAATATCTTATACACACCCAAATAAACTTGATCAACAAGAAATATACCTTAGTAGATCATGATCAATCCATTTCCAAGCTTCAACTTGAATATTTGCAAGCCTTCAAATAATCCAATAAACCACCACAACTTGATCATGCACTTGTATGTTGTAGCACTTGGACTTCATCTTTTTAACTTGGTATTGGTATGAGATATACATTAAGCTTCACTACTTAAATCAATCATATGATGAACAATATGTAATCAATTGAATCAAGTCTCCATTGCCAATGGCACTTACACACATTCATCCACTTGTTGATGGTACCCAAACTAGTTTGGGTCCTCTCAAGTTAGGAGCAACATACTTAGGCAATGCTTTAGTATGAATAGCGGGATGTTTTTCAATAGCAACCATAGAGGTACCATTACCATCCTTTCTAAGCATATGATCATCAACAATTGAAATTGGCCTAGAAGTCATACCTAGGGGACATGAATGAGCCATGTGTCCCCTTTCCCGACATTAGTAGCACAATCTCTTTGCTTGAGCCTTTTCTTCCTTTCTCATGTTGTGCTTCTCATTGTCTTGCCTCTTCTCTTTTGCTTGAATCTTCATCTCAAGCTTGATAGGACACTTCGAGGCAAAGTGTCCCATATCTTCACACTTGAAGCACTTGATGTGAGCCAAATGATTCTTCTCTTGATCTTTGCTCATCATCATCTTGTTGGCATCATGGATAGGAGTTGGATGCCTTGCTTTTGCTTTGCCACCTCTTCTTATTTTCTTATTCTTTGTCATCCCTGAATCACCATCTTGATGATTGATCTTGTAATGTGCTTGGGGCTTGACTTTTGGCTTAGCTTGAGCAATCTTGGTTGGGCAAACACTTGCAAGATGTCCCATACCATGACACTTGAAGCACATAACATGAGATAGCTTCTTTGGTTCTTGCTTCTTCTCTTTCTTGCCCTTGCCCTTGTGGAAATCGATTCCACACTTGTCACCATAGCTTCTTTTGTTTGTCAACATTTGCTCAAAGGTGACTTTGGAGTTGTAGCACCTCTCTAGCTTGTTGCTCATGTTATTCAATTTACTTTTGAGCTCATTGTTCTCCTTCAAAAGGTTAGTCTTACAAGACATAGAAGTATAACAAGCATCTATATTTGAAGAACAAGGCATATCAAGTAAATCATCACAAGAGGTGGATACATCCTTCTTCCCTACATCACAAGGGTTAGCAACAACATGTGATTAATCATTTGACCCAAGTGATGAGCTCTCTTCATTTTTAAGATTCATAAATTCATTAATTAGAGAGCCATGTTTGTGAACCAAATCTTCATGAGACACACGAAGTTGCTCATGATTCAATTTTAGTTCATCATGTGAAGATTTAAGAACATCAAGTAAGTGCTTATGTTCTTCACATGAGGTCTTTAGAAGTGAGTTTTCATCTTTTAGTTTCTTTGTTTTGTTTAGCTCACTTGCTAAAGCCTTTGATAGTTTGCACACAAGCTCAAAGTTAGGGTCATCACAATCTACAATTACATTGCCAATTGATACCTTATTGTCACCATGTGACATGTAGCTTTGTGATGAAGTAGAAGAGCTTGTGGAAGCGTCACTCTCATAGCCCGATGCATCATCATTATCATCAAGTGTGCTTGGAGTAGCATCATCAATTGCAACACTTGATGTGGGGCCTTCATCATTCTTGTCAAGTGATCTTGGAGTAGGTAGATCATTATCTTCATCATCACTTGACTATGAGGTGGAGCAATCTTCCACAACCACCAAGTTGTGGTCATGCTCAACATCCTCATGTGCCACCAACTTGGACACATCATCATCATTGTTTGGAGCCTTCTCATATTTTTCAATGAGGTAGGTCCAAATCTCATGAGCACTCTTCATGTCCATAATCTCACCAAAGATGTTATCTTTCATAGAATGGTAGAGAATGTTAGTAGCTTGACAATCGAGATGTAGGCACTTCTTTTGTGCTTGAGTTGCATCCTTTCTCTCAATTGCACAAGAGAGTCCCACATCTACGATCCACCACATTTGGGGAGAAATAAACTTAAAATTGCATGTCAACCAATTTCTCCACCGTGCAAAGTGTGTGCCATCAAAAATGTGTGGACACTCAACATCTAGCCCATAAGTCGCCATCCTCTTGGGTCGGTAAAGACCACAAATGAGAGATCAAGCTCCGATACCACGTGTAGGGTCGAGATGGCAGACTAGAGGGGGGGGGTGAATAGTCCTTTCTAAAACTTAAGCGCAACAACTAACCGAAACAAATGCGGAATTAAAACTATCGGTCTAGCCAAGACTACACCCCTCTATCTATAACTTTAACACCTAGCAAAAGATCCTAATTGGGCTCACTAAGGTGCAGAGCTAGGGAGAGCTCACCTAAACAATTCTAGGTTGCAAGGTCACACAAACCTAAGCAACTAGTACTCTAAGCAAATCGGGAGCTCCTACACATACTAGTAAGCAAAGCACAAAGCACCTAAGCTCACTAGCAATGCTCTCTAGCAAGACTACACAAGTCAACTAGAGAGCTCAACTTATTTAGCTACACAAACTAAGCAATGTGACTAACAAGGCTACTCAAGCCAATTAGCCACTCAAGAGCTACTTCTATGCTACACAAGCTAGAAGGTAACTAGACAAGCTACACAAGCAAATCTAGTTACAAGAGCAACAAACTACCACTAGCACAAGTATAAGAATGTAAATACAAGCTAGTGGTTTGGAGAATGCAAACCACCGAGAAGAGTAGACAAGGTTGACACAGTGATTTTTCTCTCGAGGTTCACTTGGTTGCCACCAAGCTAGTCCTCGTTGTGTCGACCACACACTTGGTGATTCGGCGGCTAATAGGCATTCACAAGCCTAGCCCACTCACTCGGGCGTCGCAAGAATCTACCCACAAGTGAGGGTAACTCAATGACACGCTCGACTAGAGTTGCTCTTCGCGATCTCCCACGGGGCGAGCACAACACCCCTCACAAAGCCTTCTCCGGAGCGCCGCACAATCTTCTTGCGCACTTCGACAGAGCCTCAAGCCACCAAGCCGTCTAGGAGGTGGCAACCTCCAAGAGTAACAAGCACCACGAGCTTGCAACATGATCACCTAGTGCCACACGAAGCTATCTCTCAAAGCAACGCACTAGAGATCACTCTCTCACTCAATTGGATGAATACTATCAAGTATGAGTGAGTTAGAGGGCTTCCAAACTAAGCACACTAGAGGCAACACATGCCCAAGGTGCTTAACCGGCCCCAAGGGCCGGCCAAGGGCTATATATAGCCTCCCCACGGAAACTAGCCGTTTTGCCCACTCAAAGGGCTTTCTGCAGAGGGTCCGGACGCACGCAACAGCGTAGGGTCCGGACCAAAACCAGCATCCGGATGCCTTCCCGTTTGAATATGCCCGTTGGCGCGCTCACCGATCGCCGCCACGTGCCTCCGGACGCAGCCAACAGTGCCACTCCGGACCAACGCGCACCCGCGTCCGGACTCCAGCAGAGAGCTCCCCGAGAGCACTTTTCATCCGGACGCTAGTCCGGAGTCCACCGTCCGGACGACGAACAGCGTCCGGATCTCCTCAGATAGCTCTGCACAGTCAAGGGGGCAGGCGACCGGACGCACACCAATTGGTCCAGACCGCCCAAGCCCCAGCGTCCGGACTCCAACCTGCGTCCGGACTCAACACAGAGCCGAACCAGAGAGGGCCAAACCTCGGACGCGAGTCCGGAGTCCCCGTCCGGACTAACAACAGCGTCCGGATCTCCTATTCCTGATCAGACATGCTTAGGGTTAGCTTCCGGACGCGTCTGTGATTGTCCGGACTCAGCACACCCTAGCGTCCGGACTAGCGTCCGGAGCTCTTTCCCGAGCCAAACCGAGCTGCCTCTTTCTCCTTGCTTCTCGTGTGCTAACACAAATGTGTTCTTCACCTTGTGCATGTGTATTAGCATTTTCACAATCATTTTCAAAGCATTTTCACTTGCTCTCACCACACCACTCGATCCTAATACATCGCAAAGTTAGATCGCTCAATGTGGCACTAGATAACCGATATGCAAATAAGTTTGCCCGTCTTGATAGTACGGCTATCTATCCTAAACCCGGTCATAAACTTCTCTACACACCAATGACCGGTGAAATGGAAATGCCCTATGGTTATACCTTTGCCTTGCGCATTCCATTCCATCTCCATCTCCAATATTGATGCAACACATGCACCAATCAATCATCAAATGATATGACCCACTTCATCTCATCACGTGACCGTATTGGTTCATCGATCTTGACCTCACTTGCTCTTCACTGTTGCCTTGGTCCATCGGCGCCAAGCATCACCCGCTTGCCCTTCACACTTGCAACTGGTCCATCAAGCCAAGCCTCATCTTGATCTTCTCCACCTTGGTCACATGACTCCATATCATGTTTCATGTGCAATTAAGCTCCTTCATCACACAATCACCTGTGAACTAATCTCCTATGTATATATCACTTAGACACATATTAGTCCACCTAAGTTGTCACTCAATTACCAAAATCACATAAGGACCTTTCAACTGAGGTGGCCTCTGAAGAAACGGAGGAGGTAGAGCGCCAGTGTGCTGCAGAATGTATCCCATGAACTGAAGGGTCTGTGCCTGAGAGTGAAGGAGTTGCTCCTGAAACTGGTCCTGTCGGGCTTGCACCTGTGAAATCATCGCTACCACTGAGCTCTGGGACGACTCAAGCATGTCTAGGATCCTGAGAAGGACCGGGTCCGACTGTGGTGGTGGAGGAGCTGCTGTACGAGACAGATCGACCTCTACATCATGAGCTGCTGCTGGGCGGGGTGGACGGTAGTCGTCATCGTCACTGTCTGAGGGGATTGGCTCAGTGCCCTGATCCAAAACCTCTTGTCTCTTTAAGTCAGCAAGCTCTGCCTGTGCCACCGCACACATCGCCTTGTCCTAGGCGTCAACCTCATCCATCTCTCTGGGCGGGATAGCACAGCAAACCCTCCTAAGAACCCGGTTGCCCCGACGACCATCAATCACGACACTCATCATGTAGATCGGAAATACTGAAGGTGAATCGGCGAGCTCTTGACTGATCGCTAGGTGACTGCGAAGTGAAAGTACGAGCAAGGAGCTGATCCAGTGACCGTAGGGTAGCTGTCGCCGTGACACAATCCCATCTGCAATAGTATCCTCCATCTCACACACTATGAAGTCGGCGATGTCAAATGGTGTCTGCATCACAATAGCTGCCAGGAGGTACTGCTGGAGGTTCGTGAGCGTGTCACGATAACCGGTGCGAGGAAGTAGAGTGCGCCTCAACATGTCGTTCAGGAGTCGAACATGGGAGAGCAACTCAGGAGGAGTCCGACGGGCACCGGGACTGAACGGCTGCTGGAAGCACGGGGAGACGTGGTCAACTGCCGGTGTAGTGCCTCCAATAGCTCGGCGCGGAGGGCCACACTCTCCAAAACACTGCTGGTGAAGCCTGAGCTCGTACTGTGTGAGGTGGAGACGCTCTCTGAGTGATGACAGGTACATCCGGTAGCGCTCCCCTCTGAAGGTGTACTGAAGGAACTCGTGGTCAGGGTTAATCCAAAGTGACGCGTAGAACTCCCTGACCCAGTGCTCGACGTAGTTCCCCGAGCGGCCTAGGAGGTCCGCCAGCTCGGGAAGGTACGTGAGCAGAGGTCGAAGCACCTCTCCACCGGTCTCTATGATCCGCTCAAGAGGGCACACTCGGTGGGGTCACAGCTGAATCCTCATCGTACGAGCTACGTCGTAGAAGTACTTGTGGCGAGGATGCCACCATCCTGGAGGAGCGTCCGGGTGTCGCTCAACTGGACACCACTCCTCAAGCTCTACCATCCGGAGCTCACACACCTGCTTCGTAGAAGCTAAGCTGAGGTCAAGGTGCACGGGCATCACTGGGGGCCCGTGAAGCGACGGTGGTGGCGGAACTGCTCTTGGAACTCTGTCGCCACGGTGAGGACCTACAGGGCGAGGAGCAACCTCGACGCAGGTGCGTGTAGACCGTCTGAGGGGAGGAGTCTGCTGAGCTGGCTCTGCTGTCTCTGAAGTTGCCTCTGCTGCCTGTGAAGACTGCGCTGTCTCATCGATCGCTGCCGGTGGCTGTGAGGACTGTCTGGAAGTAGTAGTACGAGTGCGGGTGCCAATGTGAAGCCCAGCACCACGCTCTGCCCAGTCAGCTGCCTCAGCCACTGCGATCGCTGCTAGAGCGTCTCTGTCAAGCAACTTCCGCTTCTTGCGGGGCTTCTCTGGTGCCTTAGCCTTGCCCTTATCAACACGAGGGCGAGGGCGAGGCGGCTTGTCGTCACCGGGACCACTGCCGACATTCTTCACTCTAGCCATACTGACCAAGCAAGCACTGCTATCACACTGTCACTGAGAAATAGAGGCCCGAGATGCCACTGCCACTGCCTGTCAACTGTGAAATCCCACGAACATTTTGACCACTGCCGCTGACACAGGAAACCCACTGTCAAACTACAAGAGGTCCTCAATGCCATTGACCAACTCTAGAGGCTTTTCCTCAATCCATACTCGCGGGCTTTGCCCCGAGTTCTCTGTCACTGCCACTGACCCGACTGCCACAAGATAGAATAGGTAGAGAATATATAAGCATCATATGTAACTAGAGGTGCAAAAAGCCTATCGGCAGCAAGCAATGTAGATAAGTAAGAATGAAAAAACTGCCGGCTACCTTAGGTGAGAAGCGCGAGTCTAATGCAGGTCGGTTACGGAACCGAGACACCACGAAACAACAAACCGACGATGGCTAAAACACGCGATCGACGATTCGAAAATGAAACCCTAGGGAGGATCTGATCAAAGGGACCCTAGGGGGAGTGCTACTAGTGGGGTGGCGACAGGGGGGGAGTTCTAGGGTTCAGGGGAAACCTGAGGGGGGGGGGGGAGTGGGTCTGCCCGGCTGGAAGCAGAGCAGAGGGGGGGGGGGGGGGTGAGGTGAGCGCAGTGGAGGTAGCACGGCGGCGCTCGAGGGAGGAGAGCTCGGCGGTGCGGCGAGCAGGGCGAATGCGGCGGCGCGCGGCTGGGGCGGGTGCAGGTGCGCGCGAGCACGGGGTGAAGGAACACGCGGGCTCACTAGTGGAGGCCGGTGGCAAAGCACAACGACGATGAGTTGAGTGGGCGGCGCAAAAGGCGGTTACGGCGGCGTCGGTGTACGGATGCAGGGGAAAAGACGGTGAGACGGGGAAGACAGAGGAGAGTTAACACGCAGCGGTTAACACGCGCAGAACACGGACTCTGGACGCAGATCGGGGTCCGTACGCGAGGAACCGGACCAAGGAGGGACCAAAACTGGTGACATGCTCTCTGTGTTGTAATTATCCGGATGCTAAAGCAGGTCCGGACGCATGCAACATGAGCGACCGGAGGCACTGTGCGGGGAGGATGCACAGTAGGGGGGCTGACCGGACGCAGACGCATTGGTCCGGACGGCTGAAAACGCACGTCCGGACTGTGCGAACGGAGCTGAGCAGAGAGCAGAGAGGGGGATCCGGACGCTGAAGCGAGTCCAGACGCAGGGCAAAAGTAGTGTCCGGAGATCGATCCGAGCTCAAAATGCACTGAAATTTTCTTATCTCTCCCTTTGCTCTCTCCCACACTATTTCCAACACCAAGGAGAGCCAAAAGAACACATGTTGGACATAGTGTGAGAAGCATCACTCAAACCCTCAAGGATTTTACAAATAGATAGCCTTAGGCTTAACTCTTTTTAAGAAAATATGCAATAAAAGAGGGTAAGGAACACCGTAAGGCCATTAGTAGGGGTATAGTAACAACTTGAGCGTGGAATGCTCCCCCTAAAATGGACGAACTCAGAGGATGCTCAAACTTAACTGAAAAAGAACAATCAAGCAACAAACATGCATATGCAATGCAATACTTGAATTTGAATCTAGTTGCTTGTCAAATTTGAACCGCGATTAAGCTTCTTCACACGCTTTGGGGCGGTTATCTTAACCGTGTTAGACAAGCCTATATGCACGCACATAATTGAAACATGTCAAATAATCCAATGAATTCAAGGTACCAACACAAGATCATCTTTTAGTGAAGTTACTTAGATCAAGCACATTGAGTTCACTTCTCAACCTACAAAAGGTCACTTCATCAAGAGGTTTTGTGAAGATATCCGCCAATTGATCTTCACTTCTTACACCAACTAGTGAGATATCTTTCTTTGAAACATGGTCCCTTAGAAAGTGATTGCGGATATCGATGTGCTTAGTGCATGAGTGTTGAACGGGATTATTTGCAAGTTTTACCGCACTTTCATTATCACAAAGAAGTGGTACACTTTTAAGTTCAACACCATAGTCTAGAAGAGTTTGTTTCATGTAAAGGATTTGTGCACAACAAGCTCCGACGGCTATGTATTCCGCTTCCACGGTGGACAAAGCCACACTATTTTGTTTCTTAGATGACCATGAAACAAGTGATCTTCCAAGCAAATGGCAACCTCCGGAGGTACTCTTCCTATCAACTTTACAACCGGCATAGTCCGAATAGGAGTAGCCCACTAGTTGAAAAGTAGCTCCTTTGGGATACCAAAGGCCAATGCTTGGGGTGTGCTTTATATATCTAAGGATTCTTTTTACGACACTTAGGTGTGATTCCTTAGGTTTTGCTTGAAATCTAGCACACATGCATACACTAAACATGATGTCGGGCCTAGATGCGGTAAGATATAATAAACTACCAATCATAGAATGGTAGAGAGTTTGATCAATAGGTTTACCGTCCTCATCAAGGTCGAGGTGTCCATTTGTAGGTATTGGGGTCTTGATTGGCTTACAATCTTCCATCTTGAATTTCTTTAGCACATCATTGGTATACTTCTCTTGAGATACAAATGTGCCTTCTCTCAATTGCTTCACTTGAAACCCGAGGAAGAAGGTAAGCTCTCCAATCATGGACATCTCAAATTCTTTTGACATCAAGTCACCAAACTCCTTGCAATGATCTTCATTTGTCGAGCCAAAGATAATATCATCAACATATACTTGACAAATAAAGATATCTCCATCTTGCTTTTTGATGAATAGTGTTGTATCAACCTTCCCAATAGTGAATCCCTTCTTGAAGAGGAAGTCCCGAAGACGCTCATACCAAGCTCTAGGGGCTTGCTTGAACCCATATAACGCCTTGGACAACCTATAAACATGGTTAGGATATCTAGGGTCCTCAAAACCGGGAGGTTGGTTGACATAGACTAGTTCATTTATGAAACCATTTAAGAATGCACTTTTCACATCCATTTGATATAATTTCATGTCATGGTGTGATTCATATGAAAGGAGGATACGAATGGCTTCAAGTCTTGCAACCGGTGCAAAGGTCTCCCCAAAATCCAAGCCTTCAACTTGGGAGAACCCCTTTGCCACTAGCCTTGCCTTGTTTCTAACCACTTGACCTTGATCATCTTGCTTGTTGTGGAACACCCACTTAGTTTCTATCACTCTTGCATCTTTTGGCTTTTCTTCTAGAGTCCACACTTGATTGCGGGTGAAGTTGTTCAACTCTTCATGCATAACATTCACCCAATCCGGATTCTCAAGCGCTTCCTCTACACATGTAGGCTCAACACAAGACACAAAAGAGTGATGTTCAATAAATGAAGCAAGCTTTTGGGACCGAGTCATTACTCCCCTTGAAGGACTTCCAATGATGAGCTCTTGTGGATGTGATTGGAGTATGGGTGCCGATCTTTTATCAACCACTTGAGGAGGAGGAGTAGGTGCATCAACATCTTGAGCTTGAGCTTCTACTTGAGCTTGAGGGATGAAGGTGTCTTCATTTGTTTCCCTCACTTTGTCATCATCATCTTGAGGCTCTTGTGATAGGTTGAGCATGTGCATTATCTTCACCTTCTACTTTCACTTGATCTTCTTCTTTGGGGTTGATTGCACCGGTAGGCATGTTCTTCATAGTCTCCCTCAATGGTTCATCACCTACATCATCAAGATTTTCATTTGCTCCTTGGGAGCCATTAGTCTCATCAAATTCCAAGTCATATGTTTCTTCAACTAAGCCGGTGGTTTGGTTAAATGCACGGTATGCTTTGGATTTCAAGGAATAACCAACTAGGAAGCCAATATCACATCTTCTTTGAAACTTCCCTAGATGTTGACGCTTCTTGTAGATGTAGACCTTGCACCCAAACACCCTAAATAATGATACATCCGGCTTCTTCCCATTGAGTAACTCATATGGTGTCTTCTTCAAGAATCTTTGGATGAATACTCTAATGGAAGCATAGCATACGGTGTTGATAGCTTCGGCCCAAAACTTCTTCGGGGTGTTGTACTCATCTAACATGGTTCTTGCAAGTGTAATCAATGTTCGGTTCTTCCTCTCAACCACTCTATTTTGTTGTGGTGTATATGTAGCGAACACTTTATGCTTGATCCCAACTTCATCACAATAGTCTTCGATCTTTGTGTTGATAAACTCAGTGCCATTATCACTTCTTATTTTCTTGATCTCTACATCAAACTCATTTTGTGCTCTCTTGGCAAACTTCTTGAATGAGCTTGTGGCTTCCCCTTTGTCATGAAGAAAGAACATCCATGTGTATCTTGAATAGTCATCCACAATCACAAGACAAAAGAGGTTGCCACCCAAACTAGCATATGTTGTAGGTCCAAACAAATCCATGTGAAGTAGCTCAAGAACTCTTGATGTTGACATGAATGCTTTGTGAGGGTGAGTGTTGGCAACTTGCTTGCCGGCTTGACATGCACTACAAAGCTTATCCTTTTCAAACACAACATCCTTGATGCCTCTAACCATTTCCTTCTTCAATAGATTCTTGAGAGTAGACATTCCAACATGAGCTAGCCTTCTATGCCACAACCACCCAAGAGATGACTTAGTGAACAAGCATGTTTGGAGGTTGGCATCATTTGAAGAGAAATCCACAAGGTAGAGGTTGTTGTGCCGGAAGCCTTTGAATATGACTTGACTATCATCAATCTTGGACACAACAACTTCATTTGGAGTAAATAAGCATTGGAAGCCAAGATCACACAATTGATAAACCGAGAGTAAGTTGAAGCTCAATGATGCAACTAGCAAGACATTTGATATTGAATGATCATTTGAGATTGTCACTTTTCCAAGTCCTTTGACCTTTCCCTTTGAGTTGTCCCCAAATGTAATCTTGTCTTGATTGTTGACATCTTCTTCCAAAGAGGTGAACATCCGGGGGTCACCGGTCATATGTTGAGTGCAACCACTATCTATCACCCAATGACTTCCACCGGTCTTGTAGTTCATCTACACACACAAGAGATCAAGCTTGTTGTTTAGGCACCCATTGAGTACTGGGCCCATTGCTTTCTCTACTCGTGACTTAGCAACCCAAAGTGTTCTTGGTCTATTCTTGTTGGGTGGTCCCAAGAACACAACTTGTGGTCTCCCTTTGATATCCTTGTTGATGATATAGTGAGCATTGTATGCAAATGGCCTAGCGTGCTTGGGCAAGCATTTGTGGGGTGGTGTCACACAATTGTGAGAAAAGTGTCCTTGCTTCCCACACTCAAAGCATGTCTTCATCTTTGGCTTTGGCTTTGCTTGATAGAAGTACTTGGCTTGTTGTTGATATTGGGCTTTAGCTTTGGCTTTGGCCTTTTTCACTTGAGCGGACTTGTAGCCAAGGCCGGTCTTGTCATTCTTCATGACCATGTTCATAAGGAGCTCACTTTGAAGATTGTGGCCCTTAGTGAATCTCTCCATTCCAATGGCTAGATGGTTCTTCTGATTCTTTAGCCTCTTGTTCTCTTCTCTAAGCATATCAACTTCAAGTGCCACATCATAGTCTTCATCTTGTGTCTCAATCAATATTGACTTGGTTGACTTGAGCTTGATAAGATCTTGCTTGAGCTTCTCATTCTCATTCTTGATCTTGACATAGTCATCATAGTGATCCGCCACAACCACTTACTTGCCTTTGCACTTAGGCACTTGCTCAATGGGCTCAATGATCAAATCATCACAAGAGGTACCAATGTCAATCTTGACAATGGGGTTAGCATCAATAGACAAAGCATCTTCAAGACATTCACTTGCTATAAGGAGAGTATCATAGTTCATCTTTACTTCAGTGTACTCTTCCTTAAGCTTGTTATGTTTGGTTTTAAGCTCTTGTGTTGTCCTCTGTAGCTTATCATGTTTCTCTTTTAGCTCTTTTAGAGAGGATTTGAGCTCCTTAGCATGTGAGGATAAGGATTTGTTTTCACTTATTAGCTCATCACTAGCATTTGAAGTTACTTCAAGTTTGGCAAGCAAGTCATCATTTTCTTTTTCAAGCTTCTCATTTTTAGCTTGCTCCTTCTTAACAATTTTAGTGTACTTAGTGAGCAATTTTATGAGTTCATCATAAGAAGGAGCTTGGTATTCATTTTCACTTTCACTACCACTACCATCACTATCCTCTACTTTAGATTATACCTTCCGGTCACCTTTGGCCATAAGGCATAGGTGTGTAGAGGATGTTGTGGAGGAAGATGATGATGGTGGAGGAGGCAATGAAGTCCCAATGACTAGAGCGACCACTTTCTCTTCATCACTATCATCATCGGATGAATCACTTGAGTCTTCGATGTCGGTCAACCAATCACCAACTATGTATGCCTTGCCATCTTTCTTCTTTTGGTGTTGAACCTCTTCTTCTTGAAACCATCTTTCTTCTTGTGTGGCTTTTCAATCTTCTTCTCATCATCACTTGACTCATCTTTTTGATCTTTACCATTCTTGTACTTCTTCTTGTACTTGTCCTTCTTTGGCTTGGTACAATGATGAGCTAGATGGCCAAGATCACCACAATTGTAGCAATCCATTTCCGACAATGGCTTCCTCTTATTGCTAGTGAAGAACTTCTTCTTTCTTGAATCAAACTTGACACCGCTCTTGTTTAGCTTCTTTAGCATCTTGGTGGTCTTCTTCACCATTAGAGCAATGTTTGTGTCATCATCTTCTTCACTTGAGCTATCATACACTACCTTTGACTTGTCCATGTCATGGCTAGATTTGAGTGCCAAATCTTTCTTCTTGGTGGATGATGAGCCTTCTTCTTTGTGGATGTGCATGTACATCTCATGAGCGTTGATCTTTCCCAAGACTTGTGTTGGTGTATAGTTGGAAAGATCACCTTGATGCAACACCGTCACAATGTGGCTATACTTGGCAATTGGAAGCACACAAAGAATCTTCCTCACAACATCGATGGGCTCCATTTGATTTAGCCCAAGTGCATTCAATTCCTCTACAAGAACATTCAAGCGTGAGTACATTTTATTTGTATTTTTATGAGCAAGCATGGTAAAAGCATTCATCTTATTCATGACTAAGTGATATCGCTCTTCCCGCTCATTCTTTGTGCCCTCATGAAGAGCACAAATGTTCTTCCACAACTCATGAGCGTTCTTTGAGGTGCGCACACGGTTGAACACGTCCTTGCCAATGCCCCTAAAGAGAGTGTTTCGGGCTTTGGCATTCCACTTCTCATAGTTAACCTCGTCACCGAATGGTTCTCCATCAAATTGAGGAAACCCATCGGTGGCGGCTTTGAGCACACCAACGTCCAAGGCTTCAAGGCAAGCCTCCATACGCACTTTCCAATAAGGAAAGTCGTCTCCATCAAAGATGGGCGGCGGTCCATCCCCATGGGACATCTTGCTCTAGGCGGTTAAGCCTAATTTAGAGCAACAAGGCTCTGATACCAATTGAAAGGATCAAGATGCCCAAGAGGGGGGGGTGTGAATTGGGCTCTTTTAAATTTCTAAGCAAGAATTAAACCTAGCAAGAGCCAATTAACCCCCTAGGGTTTTTCCCAAGTGTGTCCTAGCTACACAAGCAAGACATGGCAATGAAAGCGGTAAAGCCTTATGCTATTCTAGTCAAGCAACACAAAGGTAAAGCGGAAAGTAATGCTTGAAAGTAATTACAATAAGTAAGGAGAAGAGAGAAAGCAAGTTGACACGACGACGTTTTGCAGAGGTATCGAGGAGTCGACACTCCCCCCAGTCCTCGTTGGAGCACCGCGCATGGTATCGCTCCCCCTTAGTCCGCATAAGGACTAAGTGCTCTCTACGGGCTGATTATTCGCCTCCCCGGCTCGGTGAATCAGCCACAACCGATTACAACAACGCTTGGGCCATCCACAATGATCTCCACCAGATGATCACCAAGCAAACCTCCACGAAGCCGTCTAGATGATGTCGATCACCAAGAGTAACAAGCACTAACACTCACTTGACCAAGGCTAGTCTAGTGATTGAATGGATGCACACTTGCTATCTCTAAGCAACTAGTGAGAATCAACACATGGAATTGCAATTCACACTCTCACTAGGGCTCTTGCACTTCTTGCTCTCTCACAAGACAATCTCAGCAATTGGAATGAACAAGAGAGATGCTATGGGGCTGGTGGAGAAGTATAAATACCCCCAAGCCAAGCCCCAACCGTTAGGCACTATTTGTGCCTTTCTGCGTCACTCCGGACGCAACTGCAGGGTGGGATCCGGACCATCAGACATGCGTCTGGACCCCCTTAGCTTTCTGTTCTCAGCACTGAAACACAGGATGTCCGGACGCTAAACGCAGTCCGGACGCGCACCACCGGACAGCGTCCGGATCGATTTCTCCTTTCTGGAACTCTCTGCTGGAGTCCGGACGCTGCTAGATGGTCCGGACCCAGCACTCCGGTCAGCGTCCGGAGATAAACTCAACTCTCGGGAGCTCTCTGCTGGGTCCGGACGCAACATGCAGTCCGGACCCTACACTGTTCACTGCGTCCGGATCGTCTGAAACAAGTAGAGCAAAACCTAGGGTCCGGACGCACAACCAATGGTCCGGACCCGGGTAACACTTACGTCCGGAGCTCTTTCTTGAGCTGAAACAGCACACTTCCAAAATAGAAGTTGCTCTATAAGGTCCAAGGACTATTTCTAAAGCTGCCTAGTGCTAGTTTTCACAAGTGTGCACCACACCTAATCACAGAGCCTCTCCTAGGTCAAGCTACTAGATAGTACCCCCTTAATAGTACGACCAAAGGAAAAATAAAGGTGCTAAACTACTTTAAGTGTCTCTCAACTCCAACTGACACTTAGACCTAGTCTAATATTCAACCTTGTCGCCAATCCTTTTAAAACCGAAACGATTCCAATAAGGGGCACGGATACCATGATAGTCCAATCAACCATCCATTACCATGACATAACTTTCTTATTGCCTCTGCAAAACACACGTTAGTCATAGTAATCTTACATTGTCGTTAATCACCGAAACACTAGGGGCCTAAATGCTTTCAAGCCTGCTCTCAGCCCACCCATATAATAGTTAAGTCTTCAACATTAATATTGGGTCCACCTGTCACTCTCACAGACTTTCTTGGTTCTTGTGTTTGGGCTGGTTGTAAGCTTACAACCCGCTTTGCTTCTCTCTCTTCTCTTCTTTCCTCCACATCACCATTTAGCCGGCTTGCAGCCTGCTATTATATTTGCTCTTAGAGCAAGTATTATAGTGGGCTGCAAGAAGGCTAAATGCTGATGTGGAGGAGAGAGGGAAGGAGAGATGAGCTGTAAGCTTATAGCTAGCTTGGACTCAATAACCAAAAAATATTGTGAGATGGACAAGTGGGTCATGTATTTATTGGGAAGATAAAATCATTGTATGAGTAGACTGAGAGATGAGCTGTAAGGATTCTTGCACTCAGCTAGTGGTGTATTACTAAACTTGCTCTTATGGGAGCCTGTGACTGAGAATCGACAACCGAAGCAGGCAGGTGAGGGCCCCTGGGCCTGTTAAAACCCATCGATCTCTCATTGCCATTGGTTATTATTGTTAGGTACGACGATCGATGACACAACTGGTCGGCGTTCGATCGATCCCATGTGCTGCCGCGTGGCCGGCATACGCCCGGCGCGCGCCCCGAGGTCGACGCCACCACGGCCAGGCAGCCAGCCACCGGTGGCAACACACATGGTCATGATGCTGCTCGTGCGGCGCGCGCTAGATCTTGCTGCGATCTGCCTGTCACCTGCAAAAGGTACGTAGCTGTGAGCGAGTTCGTTTCTACTCCTCCCTCTGACCCTCTCAAAAAACGAGGAACCGAACCGCTCGCTCCAGCGATGCGATCGATCGGATGGATCGCCAGATGCCATCGGCCCCAATCAGGAGGCTGCCGCCCGCCGCCGATGGATCGAGCGCCCTGTATCTGTCCGCGATCGTCGACCACGACGACCAGCGTGGTCCTCCTGCCCAGGCTACCCTGCAGGCCCGGGAGATTCTGCGGCCCCCCCGGCCTCTGGTTCGTTGGTCTTTGTCTTTTGACCGAGCTGGGGACGGACGGACAAAGCAAACCAGCGTCTCGTGCCATGCATCATCATGCATGTTGTTGTTGGGTCTTGGGTGCCCCCCGTTTGCTTTATTTTCGTCGTTTGCTCGGGATCATAGTCGGAGGGGGCGTGACGGATCGGACGCCCCGGCCTCGTGCTGTCGCAAACAAATCATAGCGTCATGATTGGTCTTCCCGACTCCACCAATCGGTCGCCTAATAACGAGAATCCATGAAATGCATACACATATATACTACTCCTACTAGCTACGGAGTACTCATTAGCCAATTATTATTGCTTCTTCTTTCACGGCTAGCTGTATACATACAGTACATCGTCTTACTTAACGATCGACTATCGTAAATAATGTGCAAGAAGACAGAAAAGATCTCCATGCATGCATGGCAAACATCTTTCACTGCTGCGAATCTCCGAAGAGAGCGGCGCGTGCGTGCACGCTGCACGGAGGTACCCGTCATCAGCAGGGGGGGCGTGGATCCGTGGTGGACGACTGTTCGTGTTCGGTCGTGGGAGCAAGCATGGGCCAAGTAGCAGCGCGCACACTGTAGGGTCGGACGAACGACGACACGGACAGCAACACAGCACCGCTCACTGCTCTCTTTTCACTGTGACGCTAGCTCATCGTCAGGCTGGGATTTCCGCCATGTCCGGTTCACACTTGAGATGACGAGGCCGCCGCGCGCATCACTGGGTGTGATTAGGCCTTAGGTAACCGGCACAGTTCACATAGGCGGCAATTAAGCGGCGTGCATGCATGCAGGTCAGTCGTCAGCGTGATTTGTGACCCGCCGACCACATTCTGGTGACAGGGCTCGTGCTCGTCGCGTCGTCGTCGTCTCTGTCAAGCATCGGTAGCCAGGTCTCCATTCGGGAGAAAAGTTTCGAGACTTGATCCCCATGAGGTGATGCTGGCTGGGTGCACTGCACATATAGCATTACCAGCACGCATCAGGATGAGTGTGTGGCCGGCTCAGGCCACTAGGTCCGCTAGCAGCTCGTCTAGATTGTCCCCGTCCTTCGAGATCACGAAAAAACAACAAGCATCTTGCTTGTTGACCCCCTAATAATTAATGTACAGTACTAGTAAGTAGCTTCGATGGATGATCACTTGATCAGGACCATCTGGTATGCATGGTATCCAGTACGTCTGCCGGTAGACAGACGTGTTGCTCTCGTCGCCCATGGGATTGCCCCTCAAATCGGAATTATATAGAGCTGGTCAAACATATATAATTGGATATATATATATATATATATCGACGAGACCATGATGAGGCGGTGGACGGATCTAGCTAGCTATATGTCGATCCTGATGATATGCAGGGTCATCAGGGATGGTAGTTGGGTGATTTCTATAAGCCCAACTGTTGCCCGGCACTGTTTCCGGACAGCTGAGTGATCCATCGGTCGAGTTTATAGCCGGTGGCTAGCTCTGCGCTGCGATCATATGTGTTGACAGAGATCTGGTTGTGACGACTACCTGTATGCATGTGTACGTGGATCCACTCAGTTCATGTGGCACCGTATAGTACGGTGTGACCACAATACATATCGTCTGATCTTGCTCTTGCATGCTCCACCATTCCACATTTACCAATGGAAACAATAAAACTTTTTTTTTTGTCAAATACGCAAAAAAGATTTGCACATCGCTACATTAAGAAGAATAGTTTAAACATACGAGCAACGCGACTCTACCAAACACGACGAAGGAGATCGATCTAAAATAGCCGTAGCTAACTTTTTTTTTATTACGGAGAGAATAGATGGACATCCAGGTTTAAGGTAAGAGACAGGCCGGACTTGAAGCTCGTTGGTTGGGTACAGTGTAATGGCCACCGCCCTATTCATTTGGTTTATTAATCATTAAAACAGTACTTTTCTCACAAAGACAAAACAGTTAAAAACAGACTCAGTCAATTTATTAATCACCGAAACTATCTGTAACCCAAGTAGGCAGTCGTCCTCGACTGAGACCACCATTTTATAATAAAATCTGGCTCCCACGCAGCTATCGGACAGCCCTGAGTACAAAATTTCCAGCATCCCTAGATGTTCCAACTATATTATTTACCGAGCAAATCATTTGTAAATAGTCATAAACACAGTGCCAAAGTACACTTAGTAATAGTACCACACAGAAGCTTGCGTTGCGACGACCACGTGAAGCAGCACTGTATGCTAAACGCTTTAAAGAAAAAGCTCAGATTTATTTTATTTTTTTGGTAATCAATAACTCAACACTGCTCCACTGCTGAAAACGATGCTTCGATTGGTTTCCGGCAGCAAGCTGATGATTTCTCGATCTACTGATAGATATATCCTGCAGTGGAGCAGACGAGCAGTAATTAATGGTGGGAAAGGTAAAAAAATTAAATAGGAATATGTCTGATATTTCAAGCGAGAATACTACTAGTACGAATCGTGGTCGTAAACAATTCGTGATTACAGAAATAAACAAGATTCTGCTTACTGTTATTATTATAGTCTAATCTATTGAATCGAGTTCAGA
The DNA here is from genome assembly GCA_022036555.1 of Microstegium vimineum. Lineage (NCBI taxonomy): Eukaryota > Viridiplantae > Streptophyta > Magnoliopsida > Poales > Poaceae > Microstegium > Microstegium vimineum. Next base: position 58,522,877 of record CM039131.1, on the reverse strand, counting down.
GATCGATGCCCTGCCGCATCACTGCGTGCAACTACGCAGATCCAGGCGGTGGAGCCACACACACAGAGCAGGCGCAGATATAGAAAACCCACACATAGTACAGACAAATCCAGAGGCCGCAATAATACAAGTACAGAAACCAACACTTGGTTTGCTTTGCTCCTAGCTAGCTAGCTCCATGCTCGTCGCAGTCGCAGCAGCTAGCCCCGCCATGAATCCGCCATCTCCTTCGTTTCAGCAACCTCCATCATCACTGCATACCACCATACCATACCATACCCCGGCACGTCTTCCTCGCACATTATAACTCTCGCTTTCTCCCTCCGGCCCCGGCCTTCCTGCTCGATCACCGCGATCGATTGCCTCCCCTCCATCACTCCCGGCCGGCCATCTCCTCCTCATTATATATAGCAGCAGCTCACTCTGCTCCATCTGCAACTGCCACTACACTGATCACCTGCCTCTCGCTCTTCTCCTAGCTAGCTAGCTACTTCGTTTCACCTGCAAGCACTGCTCCTATTATCAACTAGACAGCTATCTAGCTGACTAGCTAGCTAGCTCCGATCCACACAAACATATATATAATCAGATTGCAGCAAGAAAACCGACATGTCCAGCAGCAGGAGGTCATCACGCACACGGCGTGCGGGGAGCAGCAGCTCGCTGCCGTCGTCGACGTCGAGGTCCATCTCGGAGGACCAGATCTCCGAGCTCCTGTCCAAGCTTCAGGCGCTACTCCCGGAGTCTCATACTACTCGCAATGGCGCACATAGGGTAAGCACTAAAGCACTCTGATGGACTAGCTAGTGCACTCTCCTCTCTCCTTATACATACAAGTATTCCGTAGCTAGCAAGCAAGCTGCTCACAAGAACAAGGAGGAATTTTGAATGCAGGGCTCGGCGGCGAGGGTGCTGCAGGACACGTGTAGCTACATCAGGAGCCTGCACCAGGAGGTGGACAACCTCAGCGAGACGCTCGCCGAGCTGCTCGCCTCCTCCGATGTCACCAGCGACCAGGCCGCCATCATCAGGAGCCTGCTCATGTGACCACGCCGGCCGGAAAAGGCAAGCAATAGCAAACTCCCGGCCGGTGGGAGCGCATGCATGCGTGCACGGCCGTTAGATCGATCTGTCTCAGGCATGCTGCTGCCTCTGCCTCCTCTGTCAGCTGCCTAGCTACTAGCTATATACCGTACTTTAATTTGCAACTGCTCATTAGCTGCCCTGCCGCTGTCTAGCTACTAAACTACTACAGTACTACTGTGCTCATCAAGGATATTAGTAGAGCTGGTGATGAGCTATATATGCTTAGTATAGTGAGCAATTCTTGTACTTTGATATGTAAGCTTGCATTGTGTCGTGGTCATTCGTCTCTGCTTTGCGATCGGTCGGTCGTTTGGCTGTTAATCCAAGTTGGATGTGAGAGGTTTTGCATGCAAATAATGGTGGGAGTTGCATGGACAGACAAGCTTCAGGTTTCAATTACTACTACTACTGCTACTACTACAACGACGACTAGACTACTAGAGGTTCATGTTTATTGATGTACTTTGAGATGGCTAATTATTGGCTTTGTTTAATGAAGTGGAGCTTTTACTTAAGCTTGCTACCTTAACTCTAAGATGCATGATATATATATATATATGGGTTGTTTTCTTGATGGTCCGCACACAACACAATAGTTATTGCAATCCTTGGACGTGCTTGTTGTGTAGTTGTCTACGTTTTATCTGACTTTGGAGTTTACAGGGAAGATTGGTGCCTAGCTTGTCCTGGTTTAACTAATTTGGACGTACTCATGAAAATGAAGTTTTCCAAGTAAATGGATGTTTTCTTCTTTATTTATATAAAACATACTGCTACTGTGTGCAATTGTGACTCTACCATCAAGTCCAATTTCCGGAGTCCATTTCAGTAGGATTCCTCCCATGCATATACGTACGTGCATGACGGTTGAAAACAAACACGACGCCTTTTATTTTCATCAGTACTAATATTAGTTCATATTCTAAAACTTATATCGCGAAACCAATGTACTGGTATGCCGCAAAAAAAAAACAATGTACTATACCTATAGGGAAAAATATGGACCTATCTATATTTGAGGTGTCTGAAATTTTACTTCTAATAATCAAGCAATGATTCTTATTCATTGGATATAAAACAGATGGCTTTGGAGCTTCTTCTTCTTCTTCTTTGATTTCTTTCATTCGGTTGTCAGGTCTCTTTGGTTCTGCGTTTTCAGGCACCTACACTCTAGGAAGCGTGGGAAAAAAAACCAAACATTAGTTGTTCAATAATCTATCCCTCTAATGATCTTTTGTAATTTTTATCTTTACATTATACAGATCTGAATAGTTTATGTTCAAGTTTTTTAGTTTAATACCCGAGATTGAGCTTAAATTTAGTTTTATACACTGCTGAGCTCAAACTTTATTTTAGTTAAATTACTCAATCTTTAATTATTTTAACACCCGATTGAGCACAAATTTAGTTTAGTCCCCGACTTTTAGTTTAAGTTACTCAATTTTAGTTTTTTTAATTGGAAAATTTGGAGTATCATATATGTATTTTAGTTTTTAGGTACATTAATTTTCATTTTTTGGTAAAAATGTTAAGCATGGAAATATTTCATTTGGACTCAACTCAATCGAGTACGTACGTCGTACGCCTGCCTGCAAATGATGCCGATGTGGATGCATGGACCATGCATGTATATATAATCATGTTATCTAAAGTGGGGCGACAGGAGGCAGGAAATCAAAGATACACACCGTACGGCCATGACTACAACCGTGCAACTAATTTTAGCAACAGTACCTAACCGGAAATCAAATTAAGCCCTACTTTGCCTGATTAGCTAGTGTGTGCCATGCGGCAAAAGTTGCAGAAGAACAGGATATTCACTGCTGTTTGATCTTGAAATGAAATAAATAAAAGCTTCGGTGTAGTTTGACGAACTCACTCTGAATTGCAACGTGTTGTAGACTGTAGTAGGCTTGTGGCTGACCGGCTGGACACAGCGTATGTTTTTTAGGTGTCTAGATCTAGAAAGGCACTCTCAACAGTAGGTTGACGATAACAAGAAACATGAAGGAGCAAAGGCAACACTAATAACCGGCTAGTCAGTATATAGGAGTGTATCACAGATGTAGGTTGGTCAACTCAGGATTAATTTTCATCGAACGTTTTAAATCTGGACCATCAATTCAATATATGCTTAATGAACTACAGGCTATATGCCCGTTCTAGAGAGGAGCTCTTGAAAGAAAGAAATGTGCGTTGACTCTGCGGAGCGAGCACTCATACCCGAAATACTCAAGTACATCAAGCACGGGGCTGAGTTGTGGGCATAAGCGGGCATGAGGAGCCTAGGTTGTCTAGCTTCTCCAACGAGTAATAGAGTGTAGTCAAGTGTGAGTTTGGATGGACATACATTTATTGAAAATCTATAAAATCTAATCCCATGCATTCAATTTCTTCTCACTTAATATAAACACACATTTTTTTTTATGATAGAGAAAAACCATATAGATTTACATAAAATTGAGATGTTATATAATATATATCTTTCACAATGTGAAACAAAGTTATTTGCTATACGTAGATGTTACCAGTCAAACTATGATGTTGCAGATCGTGTTACCATCTCTATTTTAAATTATAAGGGATATGAGTTCGTCCTAATTAAATCAAAACACCTAAGGTGAGGTGATACCAATGCTTTCGTAAGCAATTCCAAACATGATCGGCTATCCGAAATTTTATTCCGATTTTTTTGAGATATCATGTTTATCGGGTGAGACTCTAAAAATAGTTCACCCAAATAGACACCAAAGCCCCCACCCAAGTACTTTAACCTAAATCCATGTTTTATTTTATCTCCTCTCTTCTTTCATGTTTAAGTTGCCACCACACAACACACTCACACGCTCTAGCAATATCGTTTATCGTCACTGTCTCTTAAGCCAGTCTCAATGGGGTGTCATGGGGTATTTCATGCACGTCACTGTTTCTTAAGCTAGTTTCAATAGGGTGTTATGAGACGTTTCATGCACATTTAATACACCGCCACATCAGCTTTTTGCATAAAACGATGAAGAGAGAGCCCCACGACACGAGCTCCGCAGCGTTTCCAACAAACGTGAAACGAAATGAAACCTGCGTTGAGGTGCTCGGGCGTTTCATCCGGAGAAAAAAAAGCAAGAAGCAGGGCGAGCGGCGAGCGCGCTCCTCCGCCGCAGCGCCGTGCAAGGCGAGGCCGAGGCGAGTCGAGTCCGGTCCTCCGCCGCGGGATCTCCTCCGCAACGCGCGCGAGCCGCCGCGAGCGCCGTGCGAGGCAGAGGCCGTCCGCCGCGGGATCTCCTCCGCAACGTGCGCGAGCCGCCGCGAGCGCCGTGCGAGGCCGAGGCCGTCCGCCGCGGGATCTCCTGCGCAGCGAGCGCGCTCCTCCGCCGCAGCGCCGGGAGAGGCCAAGGCGAGGCGAGGCTGCCGCGTGAGGAGCGAGGAGAGGCTGCCGCGTGGGCGAGGCTGATGCGCAGGCGAGGCCGCCGCGCGCGTTCGCCGAGGCCTCCGCCGCCGCGCGGGCGAGGCCGTCGCGTGCTCGCCGAGAATCTCTGCTGCAGCCTGCGGGAGCTCCTCCGCCCACCTGCTCGGCTTGCATGTGGGGAAGAGATAAGATTGGGTCCGGTGGGACCCACGAAACAGTAAAATAAGATGTGAAATTGTGTGATGAAATTTTGCACTCTGAGTGAATCTCATTTCATGGTAAAGTTTCACGTGTTGGAAACTGTATAGTGAAACTGACCATTGAGACTGGCCTTATCGAGGCAATCGGTAATATGTTTTATTCAGTTTTTTTTATGTTAAATGCTTTATTAATGATCTATATGTGATTTTCTAAAAACATAATGAGTTACTTTTTTTTCGGAAAAAAAATCTGTCGCCGATAGATTTCTGATGCATCCGATATTCCTGTTTATCACTAACCACCGAAATTTAGGAATTAGCGGTAGTGCAAACCTTGGAGTAAATAAATATGAATAAAAATACTACTTACTTCCTACTAATAATAGAAGGTGCTCGTAGCACACGGCTGTTCTGAATTTTCGCTCGCTCTGCTCCTGTTCTGCAGCGAAGTCAAAAAAGAGCCTTCGCGCTTTTGGTGACAGAAGAAGAGAAGACATTGGCACGAGAAGAGATGGCCGCAGGGAGAGACGACACGAATTCCGTGTGTGGACAAGCATGTGTACCGTGTTGGGCCACGAGATCCCCCTGGGGCCTGGGCCTTGTTAACCCGCTCGATCTCGCTGTCTCCCTGGACCTGTTCCGATTCGGTCCACACGATGCAATCTACAGTAGTTGACGCCCGGCCGACTGCCGCCGATCCATCCGCCTCCGGGACCCCCCCGGCACGCACGCAGATCGCGCAACTAACTGGGCGACCGCGCGCGCGCGGACACGAGGCGCCGGCGTGCGGCCTTCCCGGCCGGCCGGGTGCCGGCCGAGCGCCGGCCGCGCGACGCCTGATGAGCTTGATCGTGTCGGCCGGCTAGTTTTTTCAACGTAGCGCATATAGATCTCTATCGCTGACTTGGGTCCAGCTGGCCGGCCTAGTATCAGCCAGTTCGTTCGACGTAGGATTGTTTTAGCCGACACGAGCAATGAATAATGATAAGTAAGCTGACTAGGAGAGTCTAAAAAGGCATTCTATTGGTGCTGGCAGTGGCGTATCTAGAAAAAGGCCTTATTAATCTTCTTATTTTTGTACACTTAACCTCTCCTTCTAAGCTTTTCCCTCTATATCCCAAATTACTAGTCATTGTGGTATAGCTGTAAAGTGTCTTCATTCACTGTTTCCTCTTTACGTATGGACACACGCAACGTCTAAGTCTAGAGCATCTTCGTTGCACCCAATTCAAAGATACAATAATCAATGATCATTAATACAGGACGAAGGAGTACAATAGATATAAATTTATAGCATGAGTTTAGAAGAGGCTCCATGCTTCGAGCACGTACTACCTTACCATCCTGGATTAATTGTAAATTGTAGGGGCTACATGTGATGGGTGGATGTACGACTAACGTACGTACGTGAACGACAGGCCACCAAACCAAAACATTAGACAACCGAGAATTCGTTTGCTGGATCATTGGATGCATACTATTTTAGTCTAAAGTTAGGTACTCATATCCGGCAAAGAGCATCATATCATATCTTTGGCACAAACGTACGTAATTGTGGTACCTAGCTAGCGCGATTGAGAGAGTGTACGTTGCCTCCACTGTGTTTTGGCGCGATTACATTACCCAACCTACATGCACAAGTAGTACTAAAGAAACGACTGAAGCTTCATCGATCTAGGCGGCTATGCATACTAGTATGATCAAGCAACAATTTAGGCTTTTACATAAATGACCTGTCTTCAGCTCAGCAGTCATTCCATAATCCTGTCAATCAGGTGGCCCGTCTCCATCTCTCTATATAGCACCCCTTTTTAAGCACTGCACTGAACTCTCCCGTGACCACTGCATGCATATGCATGGCTCCCGGCCCGGTCCTCGACCATGCTTTGTGTCACCAACAACTTACGTGCAGTACGTGCATCATATCGTTTGCAGTTACTATACGCGCATTGATCTCGGGGTGCGTATACATCGCCGCCGTCTCTCTCTAGCGTTATCAGAGCACAGCACGCTTGCAACGACGACTAATTGGAAAAGGCGATGGCGCCCTTGTCGGAAAACAGCATCGTCGATCCATCAATATATCTTTTAATACTGGATGGAAGTATACGCACGTACGCACAATTAAAGGCCCCACGTGCATCTGCAAGCGCTCCAGATGGAAAAGCCACGTACAAACACACGATCGAGGCGTTCCATCAAAACACACACACACGATCGAGGCGCTCGCTAGTATTGTCGGCAAAAGGATATACTCTATGTTCTGAATCCGTTCCGTTCTAAATCGTAGACGTTTTGATTTTTCTTAGATATATTGGTTTTACTATAACTATCTAAGAAAATGCCAAAACATTGAGATACAAATGCCCATTTGGCTCGACATGAAGCTGCTGTTTCTGATCATGTTATTGATGGTTCCGTGTGTCTTGCATTGTCTCGGCCACATATAAGGCCTGATTCTATTGGCTCGATACCATAAACTATGCGTGAATCGTTTATGTTTTATGAATATAAAGCAGAAGTTTTTTTAAAAAAAGGCTAAAATTAACATCTTATCGTATATAATTTAAAACATATACAAATACATAAATCCGAGAGTACGTGAGGGTTTGGTTTTCGCAGAAGCAGGTTCAGACAGGCACTGCTAGCCCTGCTTCTATGGGTGCACGCACGCATGCATGTTTAATGTTTCTGTGCTTGGCGCCTCTTCGTGTCCACACCACCATAAACCAATGTACTACTCGAGCGATCCCGTCCCTCCGAGCGATCGAGGCCTTATTAATTTGCGCTAATTACTCGCCTGGGATCGCATGCGTGCGTGCCATCAGTTCGTTAAGCGCACGCACGGCACACGGGGAGTGTCATCTGTCAGCCCCCCGGCCGGCCCCGGCTACGGCTAGCTTGTGGCCCGGACGAAGCTAGGGTAATCATAAGCTACGTCCGCGTGAATGCAGATCCGGGCCGGCGGGAAATTGCCCACGTGACGCCGCCCCACGTACGTTAACTTCGATGGGCTGGGTCGCGCCCAGATTAATTACGTAGAACATGCGATGCCATCTCATGTACTCCATGCGCATACACATGCTGCCCACCGTGCCTTCATTCAATTAGACAGATATAAGAAGACTGCTTGTTCAGTTTCACCACGATCGCGACCAAAAACGGAACACGGAAAACGCGCCAAGACGGTGGAATTTGAACGTTTTTGTATGATGATGAATGAATCATCATACGAAGGCTTCTAAAACTCATCAAGGCCCATAGTCCTTTGACAGCCCATCTACGTGCACTACTCGGCCTCGGAAGGAAACAAAAGGGAAGCCCTTTTCCTTCGATGACCAGCCCATGTAATCCAACCACACTTCCCGCCGTGGCGGGCGCCGACACCGCCCGTCGTCCCCGACCAAGGCCCAATAACCCACGGGCCAGTCCGCCAGTGCCACTGTGCCAGTCAACCATCCCTATCCTACTCTGATCTCGAGGATGCCACGTCACGCCACCGTCCTCTCCCCTGGCGTCGTGCTCGTGCCTCGTCCCAACTCCCAACTGCCGACTTGCCGAGGGCGGGGACTGAGGGGGCAATCCGGTGGGTGTGTGCGCGCGCGCGGGAGTGAACCCCGGTTGATTAGTAGGTGGGAGATCGAGGTCGCGCCCTTGCCCCACACGCCACTAAACGCCGCGCCGACGGGCTCATCAGGCGATTTGGACGGGCTAGCCTGCTCGGCCGCTCTGCGCTTGTGCGGTGGGTGGGTGGAGTGCGGGAAGCCTCGCCAAACCTAGCGGTGCCGAGCTGGGTCGGGGCGTCAGGAGTCGACGGGAAGGCAAGGGTAAGGCTGCTTCCTCGCTCGCCGTTGCCCTGAATTGCCGTGATTTTTGGTCCATTTGTGCTTGCTTAGTTGCTTCGGTGGTGATTTGCCGCCGGCGCGTCGGATTTCTGTGTCCGTTCGTGAGAGGAGAGCCTCGATTGATTGGATTGTGTGTCTGTTCTTCTCGTTCCTAGCTTGTCTGTTATATGCCTGCGACTTTCCCTGTCTGTGTTGACTGTTGAGTTATGTTTTGCCCTAGTTTTGTTTAGGACCTGTTCAATTTTCAGTGTCCGTTGCATAATCTTCTACGGAGTATATGCTACATCGGATCAGCTGTTTGCCACTCACATTTACAGGATAAATGTGGTTAGAGGTTCGTTTATTTAGGATGCTTAGTTTAGTTGTGAGCATATGAAGCCTGCTGGTTGGGAGCATAAGAAGCCTGCTGGTTGGGCATTGTGAAGAAAGATATGGTGAGTGGTTGGGTTCTGAAAATAGAACAAGTGGCACTAGAGGGGAGGGAACAACTAGTATTGTAGCAGGTGTAGTAGGTTTACTGAAATGCTACTGCACTTGATAATTGTAACTCTTCCGGATCCATAATATTCCTACAGTGATATTTGAGCAATCATTTGTGTGCTAGCCACAAGTATTGCTGCCAGGACAGTACCAAATTTCTGCTAATTCCTCTTTCATTTGAATTTTGAAACCTTTACACTTTAGTTTTGATGTCTTCTCTGTTTTCGGGCTACTTAGGGAACCAGTCTTGCCCCAGCATTGATCTTGCAAACAGAATTTCTCCTTGATAGAGTCTTATAGCTGCTTCATATTCATGGATTTGAATAATTGACAATGAGGTTTATTTCTGTTCTGTCACACGGCCATGTATCATAAGTCACTCACAGTGATATTCACACTTTAGTTATTCAATACTTAGCCTGAAAGAAAAAAAAGAAGAGAATGTATATGCTGTTAAGAAGAGATGGTAAGATGCAGCAGGGTCACCTTGTGCTTTTATATTATATGCACTGAACTGTATATGTAGGTGTCGTCATACTGGTGATGCTACCATTGCATGCTTTTTTTTTTGTAAAGATTATAATAGCTAATAGAAATATGGAAGTTTCAGCAGGCCAACTGATGTGCGTATGATATGTCCTTTTTGTTTCATTGCTATTGATTTCGTGTAACTATTTTCTACTTGTACTGGAAAGCAACATATATTTATTTGAAAATTTTAGTTCTGAGGGTGACTTTACACCAAATTATTCTTTCGGACAATAGCTAAAGACAGGATACAATAAGGTCTACCAAAAGGTTCTTTCCAATGAGATACACAATCAGAAACTACTTTGTGTTGTAATGATGTTACATATTCTACTGACTAAAGTTGGAAACTACTGTGCCTGTTCAATTTCACATCTATATCTCAGGAAATACTAATTTACTTTTACTTTTGTTTTCTCTGTTTGATGACTTCCAGAACCATGAGTGAAACAGGGCACACTGTACAAGTCACTAACCTCTCGAGCAGAGTAACTGAAAGTGATCTTCAAGAGTTCTTTTCATTCTCTGGTCCTATTGAGCACATAGAACTTATCAGGTGCTGTTTTTTACTCTCTCATTTTTTTCAGAGGAAGCAAATTTTACGTGTCTCACTCAGTTTTCATAGTAGATAAATGACATCTTAACTTTCTGAACAGAAAAGGATAATTGTTCTCCGCGGCATATTCTGTCCACTTAAACATTCTAGTTAAAAGCATTTTGTTCACAAAAGCCTTGCTGGTTATTTTGCTATCCATGCGCTGAACAACTATTGACATCCACCATGCTTATTATACATTACCTCATAGAATGATCTTATCTTTGGAGTTCCCTGGGCCACAGTTCAAAATTGTGTTTTTATGACACACCCTTTTCATCAATTTCATGGTGAATTTAACACTACAGATCAGAAGGATATGGTGCCACTGCTTATGTGACATTCAAGGAACGCTTTGCCTTGGAAACTGCAGTACTGCTCAGTGTAAGTTGTCTTATTTGACAACAATATTTTCCACTGAAGTTAAAAGTACCACTCTTGATGTGCCTGATACCCATGATGACTTCATGTTCTCTCAGTTGACTTACTCTGTTACTCATAAAATGATTTTCCTATAAAGCAAGAAAGTTCTTGAATGCCTAGTTTAAATCCAGAGGAAAATTTATTTTAGATTAAGTTTCTCCTTCTTCTATACCGTAGAGGCCCTAAAGATTTATGTACACATGCATTTTTACATGTGATGTCCTGTTCACCTCTATCCAAACTACCTCAATTCTTAAATGGATATTTACCCCCTCCCCCCCATCCAAAAAAAAGGTGCAGTGTCAGTCTTCTACAAATTTCAAGATTGTGTACATCTTTGGGTAGTGAACCCAATCTTTTCAGTTTAACATAATTCAGTTTGTGCTTTGCTTTGGAGTGACCTGGAAGCTGGCTGTATGGTGGTATACTTCTTTACCGAACCAATTTGTCAACAAGTCTCCTGGGTAGCAAGTACCTTATTTTGTTGTTGTTGTGCTCCTGACAACACTTTGCATCTTCGATAGGGGGCTACTATTGTGGATCAGCCGGTATGCATAACTTATTGGGGACAACCTGAGGAGACTTTTAATTTCTGGGACAGGCCAACTTGGGAGGTCGAAGAGGAAACCGTATACAGGGTATGCATCTTGTGATTCCATTAATTTTATTCATAGTTAATAGTAGTCAACTAGGTCAAGGATGCGTTTTTGTTGATAGAATTCATTTCTGCCTTGAGCAACTAGTTTTTCCAGTATATGACAATTTATTGGATCGGCGTCAAAGTAAATCATCTCTAGTCAGTAGTCACACACATGGTTTGCATCACACGGATCATGCTAATTAAGCTACTTGGAGTGGCGTCCTTGGTGTTAATAAGTAGCAATATAACTTTTTTTGCCATGTAAGTTACCAAATCACCTGGTTATGCTCATCTTTCTGTGACATGACAGAAGAGTTAAAATGTGTTTTTCACACTTTTAGAAATGCACAGTGATATGAACTGAGGAGAAAAGAAGGAAGCATATCTCATTCCAGCATGGGCATTTTAAGATAAACTAGTCTAAATTCTCAAAATAATCCTCTTTGATGTCTGAACCGCAATTCACTCTCCCAACCCCAAATCTAAGGCTGATGTTTAGTTTTTTATGAACAGAACTACCAGACATGCCAGTACAACACTACTCCGCAGGAAGCTTTTACAGTGGCTCAAGATATCATGAAGACGATGCTAGCAAAGGGGTACGTGCTCAGCAAGGATGCTTTGGCTAAGGCTAGAGCCTTTGATGAGTCCTTTGGATTAACAGCTGCAGCTGCAGCCAGGGCTGCAGAGCTGAGCAAGAGGATTGGTCTAACTGACAGGGTCAATGCTGGTGTTGGTGCAATGCGATCAGTCGATGAGACGTATAACGTAGTGGAGACAACCAAGACGGTTGCTACTGCCACCGGTAGAACTGCAGCTAAGGTGGTAAATGGCATCGTAACCAGCAGCTACTTCTCTGCAGGAGTCATGATGCTGTCTGATGCTCTTACTAGGGCTGCCAAGGCTGCGGCAGATCTGGCCGCTCATGGTAGGCAGAGTTAAGTGAGAAATAAACATACAATGCATCCTTTCGGTTACTGAATATGAGGGCAACACCTTAATACGATACTTCAAGGGTTGTTGTTCTATGTATATTTATAACAGACAACAGCGTTGTATACATTAAAAGGAGACGAACACTGCGTTTACAACAAACTGTTTTCGCTGATAAGTTTGATTATTGCAAATGGAGTCAAGTGATCGTGCAGTCATGTTTCTGACTTTCTGCTCATTTCATATTCTTGCATTGCTGTTGAGTACGGGCCTCCCTTGCGTCGGTAGCCTAGCTCCTTGTCTTTTGACTTTATTTTCGTCAAATTTTGTTTAAATTTTGATAACCAGGGGTTTAGGGCCCCTGGTTATCAGTTGTTCAAATTTTGTTTATCTATCAACAATCCTTGCAACTACTGACCATTGTACCCTTAATGTTAATGATGAAAAGGTCACTTAGTTTGACTGCAGCTGGAGAAATCTGTAATCTGGAGAGACCATACAATTGTTCTCCCCTAGACAAGTGTTCTATTTCGAATAATGTTTCTGATGCCGGAATAAAAATGTTACATCCCTTTTTCAACAGTTTTATAGGATCATCAACAGGCTGAGCAGTTTCTCTTGAAATTCCTTTATTTTCTCACATGAAAAACAGTATAAGGTATTACTAGGTCGGAATTATTATAAGGATCCTGTTCCTATCAAATCATGTTATAATGCTCTCCACACTCTACAAACTACAGATTACAGACAAAAAAACAACTAATCTACGATCAGCAGCAACAAACGGGGCATCTGACGAGGCCATTCTCATTACAATCGGGACACCGCCGGAACTCGCCGACGTCGTGATACCTGTCGCCCGCGTCGTCGTCGTCCTCGACGAAGATCTTGCAGCTGCCGTAGCACGTCTCGCACGGCACGAACCGGACGTCGCCGCAGGCGGCGCAGGCCTCCATGTACCCGAGCTTCCGCGAGGGCGCGGCCTCGCAGCCCTCCAGCGCGCGCCCGAGCTCGCCCGCCTCATGCAGGAAGTGCACGTCCTCGGCGCAGCCAAGGTACTGGCCGTCGACGAACACGCGCGGGAGCGCGGCGCCTGCGAACCCGGCCCCGAGGAGCTCCGCGAGCTCGGCCTTGAAGACGGCGTGCATGGAGACGTCGCGCTCGTCCAGGCGCACGCCGTAGCTGCGCAGGATGCTGCGCACGGCGCAGCAGTCCACGAACGTCTTGCGCACGCCGCGGAGGCTCGTGAAGTACACCACCGCCTTCCGCTCCCCGCCCGGCGGCCACAGCGGCGACACCTTGGCGTCGCGGCCCTTGCTTCGCCTCCGTTCGATCTTCTCTTGGAACGCGATGATGCGGGAACGGACAAGGCCGGAAAGCTCCGGCATGTCGCCGGTGGCCGGCGACATTGGCATGTCACATGCATCCGCGTCCTTCCGCTCCTGCTGCCTGGGTGTCTCGTTTTCGGCGGACGAGACAACCGCAGGCTCCGGCGACGGCGACGGCGTCGTGCCTTCTAGAGCCTCCCAGAATCCGGACAGTACCTCCTGGTCAAAGTCTAATGCGACGGGCATGTCCATGTCGGCCTGCATCCACTGCGGCAGCGGCGGCGCCTCCAAGACGAAATCCTGCGGCGGCGACTCATCGAGTGGCAGACTCTTGTACGTGGCGAGCGGCGTCGGCGCGGCGTCCTCGAGACCCGCCATGAGCTCCCACGCGTTGATCACCTCGGGCTCGTTGGGCGGAGTCAGCGTCGGCGTGCGGGGCACCACCAGGGGCCGCTTCGCCGCGACGTCTCCGACGAGCACCGTGTCCGCGGTGTGGTCGTTGTCGTTCTTCATCATCTCCTCCACCGACCGCGTCGCGTGCCTGCACGAGCCCGAGTAACGGGCGCTGCCGGCGAGGCCGAGGGTGCCGAGCATCGACACGGCCCTCAGCCGCAGCCGCTGCCGGTCGACGGAGGGCAGCGAGAAGCTCCGGCGCACGCGGGCGTTGCCGCCGACCCACACTATGTCGCGCCGCACCTCGGTGGAGGTTGCGCACCCCATCGCCGGATCACGTCGCGACGGCGCTGGCGCGCGCTAGCCTGCCGGCGCCTGCGTCGTCCGTGCTCACGTGCACATGCACATGCACGCGTGGTTCGATCAACGGCACCAAAAATCCACAATGCCGATCTAGAGCTCTCGGGGCTGGACAATGGCGAGGCGAAGAATGGGATTCGTGGAGGTGCAGAAACCTGAAGGTGATGCGGTTTTCAAGGAAGAAAGGGATCCAACAGTTTGGCTTAGCTTAATTGGTCCATGATGAAACGGCGGAAAACAAGAACGGAACTGACAAAAATAGGAGGTGAGGCCAGAAAGGCCAGCTGCTGGCCAGGACTTCAATTTCTAGCATTCGTTTCCTTTTTTTTTGGCATTATCAAAGCGTTGAATTTAGCTTGGTGGATATGGTGTGCACGAAGGAGGATGATTTATTTATATAGAAAATAAGAAATGAATGGAATTGACGAAATGAAGAAAAGATCTTTTTAGTAATGTCACTAATAATATCTTTATGTACTAACTGACATTAATTAGATTAGATGATATGAAGATATACTTCCTTTAAAATTGAAAAAAATGAGGTATTGATTTTAGCCTATGGATGAGGTCGTTGGTCGCCTTTATGTTTAAGGATGCAATCTAGCTAACATTAGATTTGACAATTTCTTAGAGAGTATGTATTCGCCGCAAGAAAAAAGAAGTCCTGAAAATCTAGATGTAGTTTATTTAGTTTGACTTGATATCTGGGACATAGTATATTTTGAGTCTACTGCATATGAAGTATCCTCGATAGGGCAAGAAAGTCAAATCCAAAATAGTAATAAATAACTCTCTCTGTGACAAAAAAAGATGAGGAATTATGTAAATTTTGGTTGAAAAATAATAAGGTTATTTATACCATTGGTCCATTAGGTTAGAAAAAAATAACCTCATACAAAATTGAATGCCACATGTACCACCAAATTTGACATTTTGATCTCCTATTTTAATCATTTTTTGTTTGAATTTGAAAGTGCAATCAAGCCGGTTTTGATGGCATGGCAATACAATTAGAGAACTAATGAGATTTTACAAGTATGACAAGCAGGTTAAACTTAAGGAGGTTGATGAACAGGTTAGTGGACCCCTCCAATTACAAAAGTGTATGGCAACAAGCTCAAAAGAGTTTAAATTCTTTTATACTTTGAAATTGAGTTAGATATGCCGTACTATTAAGAGAGATTCAACACGTATGCCAACAAGTGAACCAAATGCAATATCTATCCAAATGCATCACACCTCCACATACATAGTGGGCAAATCAGCCAGCTACTTGAAGATCTATACCTTGATGTTCTATCCAGGCCGGCAGGCCGGCACTGCCGCCACTTGTTCAGCCTGTTGGCAGTGAGGGGTATTTAAACACCTCCTCACTTCTCCCCAACGGCTAGTTCTGTCATTCTCACTCTCACACTTCACATAAAACAGAAAGATGAGCTCTCTTCTTGCTCTTCATTCCCCCTTGGTGCTCAACCACTCTCCCTCATTGATTTCCAATCAACCTTTGAGAGATTGAGCCTCCAAGCTTGAGAATAAGCTTCTCCCTCGGATCTTCAACTCCTACAAGCATTTGGTTCGCGTGGTGGCTGGCGGTTTGAGTTTGTTACTCTTGGAGCTTTGCTCCTAGCCGGCTAGGTGTCGCCCTTGAGCTTGCCAACTTGTGTGACAGCCAAAGGAGGTTTGTAACACCACCAATTTGCTAATACATTGTCCCTCATCTCAAGGGTTCATTCCCTTGACTTGAGACCGAGGAAAGAGCAAGCCTTTGTGACGAGCTTGAGCCTTGTGTGGCGCACCTCAACAACGTGGACGTAGGCAAGCCTAAGTGGCGAGCTGAACCACGGGTCAAATCTTGTGTCGCCGTGTGCTTGTTACTTTACTTTCATATATCTTGTGTGCAAGGTGATTTTTAGGATTTAGACCCGATCTACTCCGTAGGTGTGTTGCTACCACTTTCAGGTGGTGCTAGAGGTTCCCTACACATCTAGGAAGGTTTTGATTCAGCCACAATTTCCATTCTAGTTTTACATTTTGAATTGTGCTCAATTTTGTTCAGGTGACCAGCACTGTTGCTCCAGAGACTAGCAGTGTCGGCCCTGTGCTGACAACAAGTGTCAAGTTTGTTTTTAAACAGACCTATTCACCATCCCCCCTCTAGGCTAATCAGGTCCTTACAAGTGGTATCAGAGCCTGGTTACCTCAAGAAACACTTAACCGTGTGAGGTAATGGCCGAAGAGGGAAATGTTGTGATGGTTGATCCCAAGAAGGTGGACTTGCATGAGACCTTAAGCAGCAATGAGAGCGCTGACATGAACGAGTACCAGACCACTGCTGGTATATCTGCTAGAGAGATTGCAAGAAGAAAAGAAGCTAGAAGATTGAGAAGAGAAGGCAAGAAATTACAAAAAGAAGAAAAAGCTATCAATAAAGCCAAAAGCTTGAAGCTTGCCAAGAAGCTCCATAGAAGAGAAGTAAGAGCACTCAAGAAGGAGCTCAAGGCGAAGGAGGAGGAGCTAATGAAGAGAAAAGCACAAGCCTCTCAAGTAGAGGTTGAATCAAGTAGCTCCGATGGAGATGATGATGAATCATACCATGCCTCCAAGATTGTGAAGAAGGATGAGAAGAAGAAGAAGAAGGATGACGGCAACAAGAAATACTCCTCCATATCCTTTGATTGTTCATCCATTTCTAAGCATGAGCATAAACCTCTATTTCATATTCCCGCCGGCAAGTTGCCTCATTTCGATGGGACCAACTTTGCCAAGTGGAAACACTTGATGAAAGCTTATCTTGTAGGTCTTCACCCCGGTTCTTGGGAAATTGTTCACAAAGGATGTGATCCTCCGGTTGACCCTACAAGCCCCACCACCACTGAGCTCCGCTGCATACAACTCAACGCACAAGCAACTAGTGTGTTGTTAAGTGCATTGGATGATGATGAGTACAACAAGGTCATGGGCTTGGAGGTTGCCAAGGAGATATGGGACACCTTGCATCTTGCACATGAAGGTGTGAGCAAAGTGAGGCAGTCCAAGATTGATTTGTTGATGGCCAAGCTCAACTGGTTTGTGATCAATGAAGGTGAAGGGCCACAAGAAATGTTTGATAGATTGATGACCATTGTTGGCAAGATTAGAGGTCTTGGTGGAGAAGAAGTCAATGACCACAAGGTTATCAAAATCATGCTTGAAGCCTACTCCCCAAGAAATGAAACCGTGGTGACATTGATTAGAGACAAGAAGAAGTTCGAGTACTTCACACCAAGTGATGTGCTTGGAAGGATCATCACTTTTGATCTACAAAGAGAAGAAGCACAAGAAAGGAAGAAGCTTGGAGAGATGCAAGCAAGGTTGGAGGGCATGAAGATCAAGGATGTGGCTCTCAAGGAAAACAAGAGCACAAGGAAATCAGCCCCTAGCTGTTCCAAAAACAGCAAGCAAGCTACTTCAAGCAAAGCTCAAGCTACCAAGGCCATCAAGCATCAACCCGAAGCTCCAACGTCAAGTGATAGTGAAAGTGAAGATGAGCAAGCCGAAAACATTGATGACATGGCTCTATTCATAAGAAGATTCAACAAGGGCCTAAAGAAGAATGGGTACAAGCTCATGAAGAGAAGGTTCCCCAACAAGAAGTCAAGAACTTGCTACAAGTGTGGTAGCACCAAACACTTCATTGCCGATTGCCCAAATAAGGAGAAAGATAACAAATTTGGCAAAGGCAAGAGGGAAGACAAGGGTGACCACAAGAAGAGCAAGAGATTTATGGGTGAAGCACACATGGGGCATGAGTGGGACTCATCGGAGGAGACCACAAGTGAGGATGAGGAGATGGCAACAATTACCATTCACAAGCCATTTACTTCATCAAGGCTCTTCAACAACATGTTCGATGATGATGAAGGCTCCCCTCACATTTGTCTCATGGCAAAGGGTGAGAAGGTAAAATCAAAACCGAAACCCATAACTCCTCCCCCCCCCAAAGACATCTCTAGTAGTGATTCTAGTGATTGCTCTAGTGATGATGAATCTAGTGATGAAGAAATCAATGAAATAACTAAAAATATGGATGTCAAGACCAAAATCTTTATTGCTAATCTAATGGATGAATTAGAGGCAACCAAGGAAGAGCTAGCATCTAGAGAAAAGACTCTTATTAAACAAGAGGATCTCTACATTGCTAGTGAGGAAGCATTTGCATTAGAAAGGAGTGAGGTGAGCTTTTTGACCAAGGATTTGGCCAAGGAAAAAGAAGCTCATGCTCTCACTAAGAAGGAGTATAGTGAACTCAAGCAAAAACATTGTAGCTTAAGTGAAAAGCATCAAGAGCTTGAGGGACAATACAACCCTCTTTGGGAGAGCAACTCACATCTCACTAAGGCAAATGATGCCTCTTCTCCATCCACTAGCCAAGGTTGTGGAAAATGCTATAATATTGATTTGAATGATTATTCCACTAATCTTGCTAACATGGAGGCCATGAAGAAAGAAATAACATGGCTCAACAATGTCATCTCAGTTTCAAAGAAGAATGACAAAGACAAGGTTGAGCCTAAGAAAATCCAATACAAAGATGGAAGACATTCATCAATTAAAGATGGGCTTGGTCACACTCAAGGAGGTAAAACCAATGGTAGAAAAATGGTCAAAGACATTGAGTGTGTCAAGTTTGAGAAGAAGGGAAGTATTGGTGCAGATAAGCCTGCACAGATAGCAGCTCTACTGGACCATAGGCCGGCAGTGTCGCGCCCCAATAAAGGGAAGGCTACCAGTGCTTCACCTGATCAAGCTAAAGACAAAGTCCATGCCAAGAGGATGCCCCAGCAAAAGCAGGTTTCTCAGAAATCCAAGGACTCAATTTGGGTGGCCAAAAACAAGTTTGCCTATCAACCCAAGACAAGGTCATCTCAAGGAAGTTTGTCCTCATGCTATGTGTTGAAGTACAATGACCGTGGTAAAGTTATTGATTAATTTGTGGGTGATGAGAAACATGATAAGAGAAGCATGAACATTTGGGTTCCAAAAATTGTTGTGACTAACATGCAAGGCCCCAAGATTGATTGGGGACCTAAATCTAGGAACCAATTTGTTTTGTAGGCATACTCCTCCGGTGGATCAAGTTGGGTGCTTGATAGTGGATGTACAAATCATATGACTGGAGAAAGGAGTATGTCCTCATCATATTCCCCAACTTCAAATGCAAGTGAGAATATCATCTTTGGTGACAACTCCAAAGGGAAAGTGATTGGACTTGGTAAAGTTGTTATTACTCTTGATCATTCCATCTCAAATGTATTACATGTGAATTCGTTGAGTTACAACTTGTTGTCCGTTTCTCAATTGTGTGAGATGGGCTTCAATTGTCTCTTTACGGATAAGGGTGTGGAAGTCTTTAAGAGGGAGGATTCCTCTATTGTCTTTACGGGTCATTTGAAGGGTAAGCTCTACCTAGTTGATTTCAACAAAAGTAAAGCTAAGCTTGAGACTTGTTTAGTGACAAAATCTAGCATGGGTTGGCTATGGCATAGCCGACTAGCCCATGTTGGGATGAGGAACTTGGCCAAACTCCTAAAAGATGAACACATTCTTGGACTAACCAATGTTCATTTTGAGAAGGATAGAATTTGTAGCACTTGCCAAGCCGGAAAGCAAGTAGGTGCACCTCACCCATCCAAGAGCATTGTCTCCACCAAGCAACCATTGGAGCTAATTCACATGGATCTCTTTGGACCGGTGGCCTACATAAGCATTGGCGGTAACAAACATGGGTTAGTTATTGTTGATGACTTTACTCATTTCACTTGGGTGTTTTTCATGTATAATAAGGCACAAGTGCAAGATAAGGTGAAAACCTTCATTAGAAGAGCACAAAGAGAATTCGGTTTCTAAATCAAGAAAGTTTGAAGTGACAATGGAACCGAATTCAAGAACACTCAAGTGGAAGAGTTCCTTGATGATGAGGGCATCAAGCATGAGTTTTCAGTTCCATACACCCCTTAACAAAATGGTGTAGTAGAGAGGAAGAACTGGACACTCATTGACATGGCAAGGACAATGCTAGATGAGTACAAGACTTCGGATATCTTTTGGGCCGAAGTCGTCAACACTGCTTGCTATGCCATCAACCGGCTCTATTTACACAAGATCTTGAAGAAGACTTCATATGAGCTTCTAACCGGTAACAAACCAAAGGTGTCATACTTTAGAGTTTTTGGTGCAAGTGTTTCATACTTAACAAGAAACCCAAAACCTCTAAGTTTGCACCTAAAGTTGATGAAGGTTTTCTTCTTGGTTATGGATCAAATGAGCATGCCTATCGTGTATTCAACAAGACCTTAGGGAAAATTGAAATCGCGATAGACGTGACATTTGATGAATCTAACGGCTCTCAAATAGAGCAAATTGATCAAGTGATTGTAGGTAATGAGGAACCACCATGTGAAGCAATCAAGAACATGGCCATTGGTGACATCAGGCCACAAGAAATACAGGCCACAGAAGTGGAACCTCAAGATGGTGATGCTACTGCCCCAAGATTGGAAGAAGATGGGCCAGCAGTGCTCCCTGGTCAGGGCTCTGCCCCTGAGGCCGACACTGCCGGGCCAGAGGCTGGCACTGCCGGCCCCAGCAAATAGGAAGCAGTCAGCCCCTCACCTGCTACTCCAAGAAACCTACAACCTATCTTTGAAGAGCATGATTATGATGACCAAGCTGAACAACAAGAAGCCACAAAATACCCAAGATTGAGGCAAACAATTCAAAAGTATCATCCCGTCGACAATATACTTGGGAGTCTCTGAAAGGGGGTAACTATTCGTTCACATTTGGTAAATTTTTGTCAATTTTACTCTTTTGTCTCCTCTTTGGAACCTCTCAAGGTTGAACAAGCTCTAGATGATCCGGATTTGGTGATGGCTATGCAAGAAGAGCTCAACAACTTTGAGCGAAATCAAGTTTGGTCCTTGGTGGAAAGACCCAACACTAATGTGATTGGAACCAAGTGGGTCTTCCGCAATAAGCAAGATGAATAAGGCGTGGTGACAAGGAACAAGACAAGATTGGTGGCTCAAGGCTTTACTCAAGTGGAGGGCTTGGACTTTGAAGAAACATATGCACCGGTGGCTAGACTTGAAGCAATTCGAATGCTTCTAGCCTATGCTGCCCATCATGACTTCAAGCTTCAACAAATGGATGTGAAGAGTGCATTTCTCAACGGCCCTATCCAAGAATTGGTGTATGTTGAGCAGCCACCGGGTTTTGAAGATCCCAAGTTCCCTCATCATGTCTTCAAGCTCCATAAGACACTCTATGGGCTTAAGCAAGCACCAAGAGCATGGTATGAATTTCTTAAAGAATTTCTACTCAAACAAGGCTTTGAAATAGGCAAAGAGGATCCTACTCTCTTCACTCATAAAGTCAATAATGATATCTTTGTGTGTCAAGTATATGTCGATGACAAAATATTTGGTAGTACTAACCAATCCTTTTGTGATGAGTTTAGTAGGATCATGACTAAGATATTTGAGATGTCTATGATGGGTGAGCTAAAGTTCTTCCTCGGTTTTCAAATCAAGCAACTCAAGGAAGGGACTTTTCTATGCCAAACCAAGTACACACATGATATATTGAGAAAGTTTGACATGGTGAATGCAAAGCCAATCAAGACTCCTATGCCAACTAATGGACATCTTGATCTTGATGAAGGAGGGAAATCTGTGGACATAAAGGTATATCGTTCCATGATCGGCTCTCTCCTTTACTTATGTGCATCTAGGCCGGACATAATGCTTAGTGTGTGCATGTGTGCTAGATTTCAAGCTAACCCGAAAGAGTGTCACTTAGTGGCCATTAAGAGAATCTTGAGATATCTAGTTTTCACTCCTAACCTTGGCTTATGGTATCCTAAGGGCTCTAAGTTCAATCTACTTGGGTATTCGGATTTCGATTACGCCGGTTGCAAAGTAGACCGAAAAAGCACTTCGGGGACGTGTCAATTCCTTGGACGGTCCCTAGTGTCTTGGAGTTCTAAGAAGCAAAATTGTGTAGCCCTTTCCACCGCCGAGGTCGAGTATGTTGCAGCCGGCGCATGTTGTGCTCAACTACTTTGGATGAGGCAAACCTTAAAAGATTTCGGATGTCAATTCACCAAGGTGCCTCTCTTGTGTGATAACGAGAGTGCCATCAAACTTGCAAACAACCCGATTAGTTACTCTAGAACCAAACACATATACATCCGTCATCACTTCTTGAGAGACCACGAATTAAAAGGAGATATCGCAATTCGCCATGTGAGCACCGAAAAGCAACTAGCCGATATCTTCACTAAGCCTCTCGATAAGACAAGGTTTTGTGCTTTGCGTAGTGAGCTGAATATACTTGATTCTCGTAACGTGGTTTGAACTATAGCACACATTTGTTTGTCCACCTAGCGACTTAGGAAAAACTTTGAAAACTTCAATTATGTCTTTCAAAACCATTTTAAAAGAAACTTGAATGTGTTGGTCATAGTATGATTGTTGATTTGCTTACTGACCAACATATGGCAAGGGGTTGTGTCCACAATTGCATAAATATATAGCATAAAGGTGGCATAGTGCCTCACTGCCTGGCAAGGCCAGCAGTGCCGGCCCCCAGGCAAGCAATGTCGAGGTGCCCGGCAGTGCCGGGCTGAGTCCGGCAGTGCCGGGACTTAACCGACCAGAGAGGGTTGGGCCCAAGTCCTCCTCTCGGGTTTTCTCTTTTATTCCTACCTCATACCCGAGGGGACTCCATCCCAAACCTTTTCTCCCTCAACAGAACATCTCTCCTCTTCTCTCTCTCAACTCTAAGGAGACCTAGGGAGCCCAGAGGTCCCTCTCTTCTTCCCCGGCAGTGCTGCCCTTCGGTGGTGCTGCCATTGGAGGAGGTGTGGAGGATCTTCCTCCCTGCGTCAAGCTTCATTCAAGCCCGACCTTCTTCGTCTCCTTCCCTCACTTTCAAAGGTAATAACTTGAAACCCTAGGTTGGATCGATCTATGCAATGTATGGTTTCTAAGATGGGATTTAGGTTGTTAGTAGTTGCATTATGTATGGGGATGTATCTCTAGTAGTTAGATTTGGTCAAAACCTAGATTCCATGGCGGATTAGAAAGGCTTGTATTGGGGCTGCCTGCACCAGGCCAGCAGTGCCGGCCTCTGGGCAGTAGCACCAATGCATATGCTCCTCTAATCAACCATTGACTCTAGATTTTGACTTAATCTCTCCACTAGAGTTCCAGCTACTATTCTAAGTGCAGTAACTTAACCTTCTCTCTTTTAAATGCATAGATGGACGCTGGTGGATCGAGTGCTGGTGCTAGAGGAAAGGGGCCAAGGACAAAGGCCCGTGTTCGAAGAGGAGGCAGAGATGGTGCTGATGATGGCTTGAATCCTAGGGAAGGATCCGGAGGGAGAGTGAGTTGCAGATGGCAGGAAGAACATTCAGTGATGGTGTGTGTGTCCCTGGACACCTCCAGATCTTGGGTTGTTCAATGCGTACCACCTCGCTGAGATTGATGAGGAGATTGTTCCTAGAGAGCCTCAGGACACTCGGCCCAAGCAAAGGGTGGGTTATCAGAATCAGTGGAGGACTGTACAGGAGCAGAGGGTCATCTATCCCTATGATGTGCCAAAAGACATGGTGTGTTGACTACAGATTCTGGAATGTGTTCCACTCTGACTACTACTCCACAGTCTTGTTCCATGCTGTCAGGCCCAAGATCATCAAGATGAAGTATGTTGATTGGGAGCACTTGGAGAACAAGAGAGATCCTGTATTTGACAGGGTCATTGATCAGTGCAGGGAGTTTGGCATGTATCACTGGATGGGATTCCAGAATGGGTGGAACTCAGAGATCATCTATCAGTTCTACTCCACCTACTATCTGGACAGGGAGAATATGGTAATGCACTGGATGACAGAGGGCATGCACTACAGATTGGACTATGTGACTTTTGCCCGTCTCCTTGGATTTGGAGAAGATGACAGAGCCTGCTCTAACATTCATGATCTGTCAAATGAGGAGATTTCCCAGATGTACATTGAGCCTCAGTATGCATATGGTCTTGTGAAGGGGCTAAGGAGCAAATATTACATTCTGAACAACCTCTTTAGGACCACTCTCTATCCCAAGGTGGGATCCGCCTCAAACCTCTATGTTTTTTCGAAGAATGTACTTAGGAGGATGAGAGGTGGAGCTCCACCCTTTTCAGTGTCTCGTTTTCTTTGGGATTAGATTTTCCTTGCTGCTGATGATGCCAGGAAGGGGCTTTCTTATGCTTCCTACCTGATGTTCATAATTGAGATGGTGACAGGGAAAATCTTCTACAAGGACACAACACATGAGCCCTTCAGAGCAGAGAAGGTTGTCTCTTCCACAGTTTAGGAGGAGATTCAGACACCTCACAGGGGCAGTACCAGGACCAGGGCAACAGCCCTTGACCTTCCTAAGTCCTCTAGAGAAGCTACCAGAGATAGGAAGAAGGGTAAGCTTGGAAAGATTTTGAAGAAGATCTTCAGTAGCATCTGTTATGCCAACAACCATGCTTACCAGACCAGACTAGAGATCAGACAGCTCAGATAGGAGCAGGGCCTCAGGCAGATTCCTCCACCTATACCTCCACCAGAGCTCAGTGAGGAGTCTACATATGATGGTGGTGATTCAGATGATGAGGATGAGGATGAGGAGGAGGAGACTCAGCAGCCCCATATTAGGAGGTTGAGCAAGCGTGCTTCAGCTCCTGGTATTCACTTCTCTTCACCTCCAAATGCTGATGATGATGAAGAGGAAGATGAGGAAGAAGATGAGGATGATGATGAGGACCACATGGAGGAGGACAACAACTAGTTGGTATCTCTTTTTGCTTTGTTTTATCTCTTTTTGGTGACTTGTTTCCAAAGGGGGAGAATTACTAAGTGAAGGGGGTACACAACAAATCTTCGACGGTCATGGAGGAGCAGCAGCTGCTAGTTTTCTTTGTTTTTCAGTTTTTAGCTTGTGAGATAAGAGAGCAACATTCAAAACTACTTTATTGTAATATTACCACTTAAGTACTTGATTTGTGTCATTTGTGGACATGTACTCTCTCATATATATCATGCTTGTCTTAGTTTACTTTCAGTTTTATTTATAGTGCGATGTGTGGCTGTGCTTGTGCTTCCGCAGGCTTGCTGCCAGCAGCAAGGCCGGCAGTGCTAGCCTCCAGGCCGGCAGTGTCGGGCTGCTCTGATAGCAAGCACTCTGATTTGTGTTGATACAGGTTCATATGCATCACGTATATTCTTGTGACACTTTTTCAGCACCCCACAACAGCCATAAATGTAGGGGGAGCCCTATTTCACTCCAATGTGTGAACTTTGGCTTTTCATGCCAAATTTGGAAATTCAAATTCTCATTCACACATTTAGGGGGAGCTCCTACACCCATGACTTGCATTGTCTCAGATTATACTTCACTTTTGTAAACTCTAAGTGTGTTGTCATCAATCACCAAAAATGGGGAGATTGAAAGTGCAATCAAGCCTTAAGTGGGTTTTGGTGGCATGACAACGCAATTAGAGAACTAATGAGATTTTAAAAGTATGATAAGCAGGTTAAACTTAAGGAGGTTGATGAACAGGGTTGGCGAACCCCTCCAATTACAAAAGTGCATGGCAATAAGCTCAAAAGAGTTTAAATTCTTTTATACTTTGAAATTGAGTTAGGTATGTCGTACTATTAAGAGGGATTCAACACGCATGCCAACAAGTGAACCAAATGCAATATCTATCCAAATGCATCACACCTCCACATACATAGTGGGCAAATCAGCCAGCTACTTGAAGATCTATACCTTGTTGTTCTGCCCAGGCCGGCAATGCCGGGCTACAGGTCGGCACTGCCGCCACTTGTTTAGCCTGTTGGCAGTGAGGGGTATTTAAACACCTCCACACTTCCCCCCAACGGCTAGTTCTGTCATTCTCACTCTCACACTTCGCAGAAAACAGAAAGAGGAGCTCTCTTCTTGCTCTTCATTCCTCCTTGGTGCTCAACCACTCTCCCCCATTGATTTCCAATCAACCTTTGAGAGATTGAGCCTCCAAGCTTGAGAAGAAGCTTCTCCTTCGGATCTTCAACTCCTACAAGCATTTGGTTCGCGTGGTGGCTGGCGGTTTGAGTTTGTTACTCTTGGAGCTTTGCTCCTAGCCGGCTAGGCGTCGCCCTTGAGCTTGCCAACTTGTGTGGCAGCCAAGGAAGGTTTGTAACAACACCAATTTTCTAATACATTGCCCCTCATCTCAAGGGTTCATTCCCTTAACTTGAGACCGAGGAAAGAGCAAGCCTTTGTGGCGAGCTTGAGCCTTGTGTGGTGCACCTCAACAACGTGGACGTAGGCAAGCCTAAGTGGCGAGCTGAACCACGGGTCAAATCTTGTGTCACCGTGTGCTTGTTACTTTACTTTCATATATCTTGTGTGCAAGGTGATTTCTAGGATTTAGACCCGATCTACTCCGTAGGTGTGTTGCTACCACTTTCAGGTGGTGCTAGAGGTTCCCTACACATCTAGTAAGGTTTTGATTCAGCCACAATTTCCATTCTAGTTTTACATTTTGAATTGTGCTCAATTTTATTCATGTGACCAGCACTGCTAATCCAGAGACTAGCAGTGTCGGCCCTGTGCTGACAGCAAGTGTCAAATTTGTTTTTAAACAGGCCTATTCACCCCGCCCTTTAGGCTAATCAGGTCCTTACAGAACTTTTGTCTGAAGTTAATTTTATTAGAAGCTTACTTTGATGAATCCAAACTTAATGCAATATAGGGTCTGTTTGGGACTGCTTCACAAACTCTGCTCTGCAAACTCCACTGTGGAGCAACTCCACAAAAAATTGGAGTTTGTGGAGTACCTCTTTAGATGCTCTCACAACTCCACCTTTTTTCTAGAGCTGCGTGCGTGGAGCTGAAACCATTTAGCTAAAAAACGTGGAGCGGAGTAGTCCCAAACAGGCCTATAATAGTGAATGCAGGAATGCTACATAGTGGGGGGGTGTGTGTGGTGGGGGGTATCAACCCCATGCTACCTCATTTCTTCCTCTTCCTTTTGGATCTTCCCGTGAGCACCCAAAGTCAAAATGGCACATCGAAATTGATGTCATGGCATAAATAGTTTTATTTTATTTGGTTATTCCAAATCAAATTTAAAACTACTAATCCTCCTAATTGGCACGACTTACTAAATATGAGGCTTTATTAAAGTATACTGCCTCCAGGCCTCCGTGCTGGTAAATATATTTTGGATAGAGATACGGTCTCCAAAGTATAACTTTGACTTTTTATTTTATAAAATATTTATTAGAAAGTGATATATGTATGTTTTTCATGAAAGTATTTTAAAAAAAATCTATTCTTATGGTTTTCATGCTTCTAAACTCAACAACTTAAAAAATATTCATGATATATATTTTCAATATTTGATCCAAGTTTTATCCAAAACGACTTGAAATTGCCGATATAAAGGGAATAATAGTTATGGAAATTAAGTCATTTTAGGTTTCAATGCTTTTTTTAGAATGGTTTCAATGCTCATTGATAGGAAGATAACTAGCCCCCTAACGCCCAATGGTGTGTAGGGGGGACATGCTATGCTTGTCGTGAAAATCACAGTGTGGTGATTATCGGTTTGCTCCCCTGTGATTATGGAAAATGATGAAGCTCCCCTCCATAGTATATGACTATACTCACATGGGTTAAGGAAGGCTAACGGATTAGATTTCCCGTTGAACTTGGGGAAGTCCAGCTTCTAAAACCGAGTTGAGCAATCACCATGGTGGTCACTGTGACCTAGGCCGAAGAACGCCGGTGGTTGCACCTGATGTAGAGTGGATACCTCCTATTGAAGGTCGTTGATTGAGGCATTCATGGTGGTGGTGAGGGTCTGGAACATTTTGGCCAGGTTGATGGCTCCACCATTGGCAAGGAAGTGGAGGCTACAAAGGCGGTGGGTGAAGCATGAGCCGATGGCATGGTGCCTATAGGGTTATTAGCCAATAAATTAAGGATTATTAGCATTTATATTATTACTTAGTAATTATAATGGTATGATTAGTTTTTATAAGTGCTAATAGGTTGCTTTATGCATGTTTCGTGTGCTAATTAGGTTATTAATGGTGTTAATTAACATATTTATTTTAAATTAGTGATTATCAATGTAAAACTAGTATTAGTGAATATTTATTAGTGTCTAAATAATTGTTATTAGTTATAAATAATTTATATAATTGGACAACTATTCTAATTTATATTACATTCTATATTTTGAAATTTGTTAGCTCATATTAGTTTTATTGTATTAATGGAGAATACGGTTGTTTGGTCTTTGAATGGACCACCGTCAAGTATTCAGGCTGGATTTGATGGTTGTATTACCCATGCCTGCTTGTATAATGCTATTCGAGGTCAGACGATTGATTTGAGTACTATACTAGGCCCAGAAAAGGTTATGTATACAACAGTTGTCCGTGGAACACTTTATATCAAAGTCACATACACAGAAGAGGATAAGGACCATTGGGTCAAACTCATTATTGATGGACGCGAGTTGTGGAACTATGCTTTCTAGAATAGAAATGACATTTTTGAGTATAGTGACTCATCAGGATTTCTGTATGTTAAGAACAGTAGGTTTGTTGGATTTCAAGTCGAGCTACTCAGGTGATGGGTTGAGCTCAGACCTAACTGAAGGTTATGGAATTACTCTTATGGGCCTGAAACCTGTACAGGTCACATGCATGGTTCTGTCACAGTATAACGGGGAAAAGCACACATTTGCCTCATCACAAGACCTACACCATTTGCCTCCAAACCGTCCATAGCTTGATACTACCTTGAAACTGGTATCCTACTAGTTTCTATCACAAGACTTACACCATTCATCAGATTACAAGAAGAAGAAATAAAAAGACACCCGGGGGCTCATCAAGCTCATCAATTACAACTTCCATGACAGAATAAAGGCCAAGAACAAGGGCGCTACAAGAGGGTATACAACAAAGGAACCATACTATAGCTATTTATAGAAAAATAATAGGCGCACATACACCAAGTCCATGAAGAAAGGATGACAACAGTAATAGTACATAAAGGAGACAGTAAAGGCAAAAGATTCTACAAGGACTACATTGATGAGATACAAACAGCTACAATAAAAGCAGTACATCAGCGTACTATACGGAATATCCAAAAGAATATTTCAAGAACAATCACACAACACGTGATACCCTGCAAACAACCCTACAGCAAAAGAAACATGCCAAAAACAACTCGGTTATATGTAAGTGCATTCACCTCCTATGTGTGAGTTTTGGATAATTGATAACAATCAAATTAGGGACTAACATGCTTACTCTAGGTATATTCTCAGGTGTTAGCTCTTTGATGCGCTTAAACAATGAAATCCGGTGATTGAAGAACCCTTAATTCCACTCTATGGAAAGCGGCTCATCTCAAGTGCCAAATAGATTTATTCTTTTGAATTGAGTTATAGGAAAAGCCGTACTACCAAGAGGGATGCAAGTTAGACTAGCTAGAAGTGGGTAAGAGTGCTTAAGTTATTAGTATAGAGACGTCGTGCGAAACGGATCTTAGAATAGTGTTTTCTGGGGCTGTCATCAGAGCTACCGGTAGTACCGGTTCCACCCACTGGTAGTACCGGTGAGGGACCGGTAGTACCGATAGGTCTGATGACAGCCCCAGAAAACACTATTCCAAGATCCGTTTCGCACAACATCTCTATACTAATAACTTGAGCACTCTTACCCACTTCTAGCTAGTCCAACTTGCATCCCTCTTGGTAGTGCCAAGGTTTCACTATTCGCCGAAGCACGAACAACTGTCTCGGGTAACCCTGTGGCAGGCTATCGGTGGTAAAACATCGACAGATATGCATGCTATTCCATCGTAGGTCACTAGGGTGAACTGAAACGCTAGGCCGCTTTTGGTGAACTTCCATATTTTGAAGAGATATCTTGTGGAAATGATGCTTATGAAGTTGTGGAGCCCTCAACAAAATATCATTATTTCTGGAGGTCATTTGGGTTTCAACATTTTTTTTGAGAATTACGTACAACGACGACACCTACATCATGCACACACACTCAGCCCTTATGAACACACGTACGTAAATCTACTCCTATGAGCACCTCTGAAGGACTGAGTCGACAGATCTCGAGACTCACGAAGTCATCACAGACGTTTCGCTATTGACAGAGATGTCGCCTCTTTTGTTCTCACCTCATACTTGATTTATACATACATTGTTTTTCTTCACCTCTCCTCAAGAACTCAAGGTGCACATGTGTATCACTGGTTACCTATTCACCATGTATGCATGCACAACCTCATCCAATCGATCGGTTATTATGAAGTATAGAGACCCTAATTCTAGGCGGTCCTATATAATTTTGTACTTACAAACCATTTTGATTATTTTCAAATTGCAGTGCATTTTTTTATGAAATCATAATTTTCATGTTCTTATTTTGTCAATTTAGCTACATACTGGGACATCATTTTAATGAGTTTAAAACCTCCTGTATTCTTTTTGAAACATTATTATCAGTGTTGTTTTCGTAACTATAATTATCATTATTAATTTAAATCCTAGTTGGCAGGACTTCTCCACCGATTTCAGGAGCCGTTTAGAGCTGTTTTATGCCAAAC
The DNA here is from genome assembly GCA_022036555.1 of Microstegium vimineum. Taxonomy (NCBI): domain Eukaryota; kingdom Viridiplantae; phylum Streptophyta; class Magnoliopsida; order Poales; family Poaceae; genus Microstegium; species Microstegium vimineum. The sequence goes on along the minus strand of CM039131.1, from coordinate 58,491,954 downwards.
AAGTTAGAATGAAACGGCTTCACGCATGGAGTGCCTTAAAACATGAAGACAAAGAATAGATGAGGTGTGAAGTAATAAAAAATAGTGGCTTCACTATGCCAACACGTGAAACTCAACAAGGAAAGGATGCCAAGGCATGCGGTCTGCCAACCGGGGCTTTGATCCATACAAAAACATTTAAGCTTAGAGGCCAAGTGCATTTGTGAGTGTAAGGCCGGTTTAGAATTGATTTAATCCTAAAATGACAAAAATATATTAGTACATATTATGGCAAATCATGAAGCTCCTCTCCATACTATATGACTATACATAGTTAAACTCTTGCAAAATTAAATTAAATAAGCTAAACGTACATGAAAAAAATAACCAGTTGAAATAATATAATAATATAATACTATAATACAAAAGGGTAATCCTGAACTTGCTTAATTAGTTCTTTCTTAAGCTGTCTTTCTCTCACAGCCACGCTAGCTCTCATCTGATTGATACTTTATTCCTCTCACATAGTTCAGCTATTCACCGTGCGTATATACGTGCACAGGAGCTTTCCTAAAGCTAAAACAAAAAAGCTAGCCGTTCCCTGAGAAACCAAAAAAAAAAAACATGCTGCGTGAATGACGACATACTACTGCAAAGCAATTTTTTAAAAAAAATGTCTGCAAAAAATAAAGAAAGAAGAGAAGAAAAAATCGATCATTTGGTGAAGCCCATGACGTTTGGCGTGCCGGTGCTCTTGAGCCACGTCATGCCGTCGATGAAGACGCCGGCGGTGAAGTGCGTGGCCTCGGCCTGTCCGATGACGCGGTAGCCTGGCCAGTCGACCCTCTTGCTGGTGCCGGCACCCGGGCCGGTGTTGGCGTACTCGGCGTAGTAGAGCGTCTTGAGGCCGAGGTCGCCCATCCACTCCGCCCACCCTTCCGGCCTGATGAGGTCGCCGATGGTGCTCTCCATCACCACCGTCCTCGCGTACTCCTTCCACGGCCGGCCCAGGTAGCTGGGGACCTTGAGGCGGTCCGGGAACAGCGCCTGCTCCGGCACGATGCGGCAGCCCTGGAGCACGATGCCCGTGGGCATGTTTGGGTCCGTCCGTCCCTGCGCCGTCACCATGTTGGACTGGCTCTCCCCGGGCTTCCGCACCGTCATCAGGCAGTTCTGCAGCAGCGCCGCCGAGTTGCCGAAGATGAAGTCGACGGTGCCCAGCACCTCGCAGTTGCGGAAGAACTGCCGGTTGGCGTGCACGTACAGCGTGTCCTGGTACCCCTCGAAGCGGCAGTTGAAGAACACCGACATGTCGCCCTGCACGTGCATCGCCACCGCCTGGTGACCCTCCGGCCCCGCCGTGTTCACGAACCCCATCGACTTGCAGATGAAGCCGTTGCCCTCCGCGGAGAAGGTGCGCGTGGCGATGGTGGCGAACCCGCCCGTGTTGCTCTTGTCGCCGGTCACCACCGTCTTGGTCGGCCCGTCGCCGTACATGAAGATGTTGGCCATGTCCTTGGGCACCGTCACGTACTCCTTGTACGTGCCGGCCTTCACGTAGATCACGAACCGCCCCTCGAATTTCTTGGGCACCGCCGCGATGGCCTCGGTGATGGTCTTGAAGTCGCCGCTCCCGTCCGCGGCCACCACCTTGTTGGGATTCTGCAGGCTCGGCAGCTGCAGGAGCCTCCGCTGGGTGGCCGGCAACCACTTGGGGAGGTCGCCGGGTGGCACCCCGCTGCGCCCGTCTTGGATCTCGTCGAACGTGCCGATGAGGGCCGTCGTAAGTACCCTGCTGCTGTGCTCATCAGGATCGCCGCCGGTGTCCTCCATCATCGCCTCATCAAGCTGGCGCTTGGCTTCGGTGGCCGCCTCGTCGATCCCCATGAGCGTCCGGGACAGCAGCTGGCGCTTGCCGGCGAGCTCGTCGGGGAGCTCCTCCGCCGCGAGAAGCTGTCGGTTCGCCTCGGCGGACGTGCTGGCGATGCTCTCGAGCTCGGTCGACAGAAGGCTGCGCTGGGTGGCAGCGTGATCGGTCTCGTCGTCGGCCAGGTTTTTGTGGCGGGCGAGGACGTCTTCTCCCTGGGCGTTGGATATCTGAGACCACAAGGAGCTAAGCAATCGCCGGCCGTTTGCGCCGTGGGGCATGCCGGCGATCTCGTCCAGCGTGTTGGACAGGAGCTTCCGGTTTGCGCTCGCCACGTCCGCGATCTCGCCAAGCTTGTCATCGACGGACGGAAGCAGCGCACGGCCGCCGCTGCTGGCCACCTCCGGCTCCTCAGCGTCGCCCATCTGCCAGCCAAGAAGCCGGCGGCCGTGGCCCGCACCTGCCAAGGTGGCGTTCAGAATTTTGGCTTCCTCCGGCATGAGCTCGCCGAGGCGGGTGAGGATGGCGAGCACGTTGCTGCTGAGCTCGGTGGAGTTCTGCAGCACCTTGTCCATGGCCTCCTTCAGCTCGCGCTTCTCGAACCCGTCGGCGCAGGTGTAGACGTAGGTCATGACGCCGGAGACCCAGACCCGGAGGTCCTTGACGTGGCGCACGATGTCCTCGGGCTTGAGCCTCGTCATGGCCCTGAGGTCCTCGATGGAGTCGTCGAGGAGCTTCTTGCACACGTCCATGGCGTTCCTGGTGAGGTTGTCCGTGGCGTCCTTGCCGATGTGCGCGGACCGCTCGAAGGCGGCGGCGACCTCGTCCAGCGCCACGTGGAGCGCGGCCATCAGGACGTCCTCCGGGTCGGAGGTGTCGTTCACGATGGGCTTCAGACTCTGCTCGCACTTCTCCGGGTACAGAGTGGACGCGCACACCGTGGACAGCTTCACGCTGGAGAACATGCCGCCGACGTGGTCGTCCACTTTCTTGGCGCTCGTCACCGCGGCGATGGTCCCGATCACGGCCACGATGCCCACCGCGGCGATCACGCTTGCGACGGCGACCCTGTTGGCCATGGCTGACGATCACGTCACCGGCCGGAAGGAGGGGGTGGGAGCTGAGTGGATACGAGGCGTCGCGCGCGGTTATAAGCTCTGCAGTCCGGCACTGGAGGTTCGCGCGCGCGGCGTCTCCGGCGTAGCGTGTGGACACGAGCAGTTCTTGGCTGAAACACCCCTGCTGTCCCCTGCTTTGGGTGGGGTTCCGACTGTTTTAGGCTACTGGCTTCGACTGGTTTGCATGCCAGTCTCAGTCTCTCTCCATCGTCGTGGTCGTGGTTGCCATTGTTTTCATTTCATGGTACTAGTAATGGACGGGAAAAGGTCTCCCTCCTGAATGTTTTTTTTTTGACAGAGAAGAACCCTGCTTTTATATAAAAAAATGTCCCTACTGATTCATTTCATTGGAGATCAATCAATTACATAGATCGCATGTCCTATATTTCAGACGCCTGTTTTTTTCTTCTTCGGACAACATAAGATTATATCATTGTTTGACTATCTTTCATATTTTGAACTTCATCAGGATCACGAAAATCGAGAAACACCATTGTTGTCTGCGTGCTCTGCATTATACTCAGACTTCAGAGCCGATGTAGTAGCAAGGTTTAGAAA